>OZ024742.1:294115754-294263254 GCA_964016885.1 Eledone cirrhosa | reverse complement strand
ATATCCATTCATTCATGGCAAGGAAATTACTGCCATCTTTGGGGCAGAACCATTTAAAAGAAAGGAATCACTGGCATGGCTAAGATGGATTCAAAAACAATTTATGGGGTCTTGTTTTAGGTGATACCACCTTGTAAAAAAAAATTATAGTTAAAAAAATATAATAAAAATTGTTTCTAATTCAGGCATGAGGCCAGCAATTGAGGAGGAGGGGAAAAAAGTCAATTAAATTAACCCCAGTATTTAACTGGTATTTTATTTTATCAACACTGGAAGGATAAAAGATAGAGTTAACCATGGCAGGATTTAAACTCAGAATGTATAGGGCTGGAAAACACTGTCTCTAACGCTCTAACGATTCTGCCAATCCACTGCCCTTATGAATATAATAATTGTTTCTACTTTAGGCACAAGGCCAGCAATTACCCAGTGCATTACTGGTACTTTATTTTATCGACCCCGTAAGGATGAAAGGCAAAGTCAACCTCGGCGGGATTTGAACTCAGATTAATGGTTTCTAATTTAATCTTGATGTAGTAGCAGTAGCAGTAGTAATAATGATGATGATGATTGTAGAATACAAAAAAAGTTGTATAAACTTATGAATTTATGGATGATTTTAAATATATTAGTTAAAAACTCCAATTAGTATGTCTTCAAATTATTTACCCTTGTAAAACAAATTCTGCAGTGACTTACTAACACACTGCAATATAATCTTTAGTTATTTCAGTCGATGACAATCATTAAAGCTTCTCATCAACTCAATACATCTCGCCATCCCTGCAAAGATAAAGAAAACATTTATATAAACAAATGGGTTGACATAGGAAGTATTGGGAAAATTTGAAATATGTGCATTCCATATTTCTCTTAAATTTATAAGCTATAATTTAATAGTGATATATATGTAAATGATCATGTGTTTAGAAGACGGCAGTGGAATTTACCACACCATATATACTCATATATAAGTCAGATCTCCATAATACATAGAACATTTACAACCACCATTGTTTTTACATCCATTTTTCCATGCTTGTATGAGTCCTCTCCAATACAGTATTCCTCCACTTAAAATCAGCTTCCCCCACTACTTTCAACTTGTAACTTTTCCCACTTCTTCACCCAACCATTATCATCCAAACCACTGCCATAGACTGCTACTTTATTTTATCAACCTCCAAAGGATGAAAGGCAAAGTTGACTTCAACAGGATTTGAACTTATAGTACAGAAAGCTGGAACAAATATCACAAAATTTATATAATGCCCTAACATATCAGCCAATTCAATAACTTATAGATGTCAGTATTGAAGCTAGAGGGACATCAGACTGTAGCTTATCCCAATTTCACTGGGATTAAGTAACTGAGAGTATGAGACTGGATCCAGACTATCACAAAGCTAACCTTCATACCTTCTGCTCATTTTTAGCTGAATGAACAGAAGCAATGTGAAATAAAATGCCTTGCTCAAGAACACAACACGCCACCTGGTCTGGAATTAAAACCCAGGACCTTATGATTGTGATCCCAGACCAAGAAGATAATAATTCAGAAAACAGGACTAGATGTTCAGTAAATGAAAACTAACAAATAAAACTTACTCAGTCATTGTTAAATCATCAACAAAGCCACCATCTTGACAAGATCCTGGGTCTGGGTAGCCCACAGGCCAACTGATAGTCAAAGAAAAGTGAGAATATATCATTAATTCATAAAGAAATTATAATTAAAGCTGGTTGCAAAATTTGCAAAATATAAATCATCACCCTTTTACAACCATATTCCATGCTGGCATTGATTTGACAAGTTGTCACGTTTTCTAACTGGATAGATCAGATGATTACATCTTCCTCATAAGTTCCAGTTTGACAGTTTCTACAGCTGAATGCTCTTCCTAACATCAACCACTTAACAATATGTACCAAGTGCATTTTATCATGGTACCAGCACTACCACTTTACAGAGTGGGCTGGGTGCATTTATATATAAATAAAAACCATCCACCTTAATTTTATGTAAGAAACTTTGTTTCAAATAGCAATTTAATAATGAGAAAGTAAATCCCTCCAAATTCTAGATTATTTTCAAGATTTTTGAAAATTATAGGCTGAGATTTTCATTAGAAATATGGTAACAAAATAATTAAAACATCTGATACCAAACAGCTCCTGGTTCTGTGATACAAAATTGTTTTAAAATATTTATATTTATTTAAAAAAACCTTTCATCATAATTTTACTTAAGAACCTTTAGAATATGCATGAAACACCAACTTAACCCTTTAGCATCTAAACCGGCCGTATCCAGCCAGAATTCTCTCACCTCTTTCTGTTTAAACAGGTTGTAACCAGCTGCTCATACTGATGTAAGGTATGGTTCTCAAAATAAATAATATCAAAATCTCGTAGATTTGATATTATGTGAGATAAAGCCTTTACCACAAAAATACAGTAGTATATATAGCGTAATGTAAATGCTAAAGGGTTAATAATCAGAAAGTTAGTTATATTACTACATCCTCCTACCTAATTTCTTATTTTTAAAATGAAAACCATAGGCATTGTCTTTCATTAGAAATATGGAAATGAATGGGAAAAACTAATGACCATATTATTAACCTAACAAAATGTCCTTCAGATCATATGACTGGGTATATATTCCAAAGATGTTCATAGTTTCAGGATGTTGTTTTATAAGAGTACTTAAAAAATGTCTCATTACTGTTGCTCATAAATACTTCAAATTATCTACTAAGACTATACGAGACAAAGTACTTAACATACTTATAGTAAACTTTAGATAGGGTTCAACAATGATATAATACATATTATTCAACACACTTGTCAGAACAAAAATGTTTAACCCTTTCATGTCCATATTTATAAAATACATTGTATTTCAATTAACTAACCCTTTCTAAAAAAAGACAATGCCTATGATTTTCAAATCATTTTGAAAATAATAAAGAATTTGGAGTGATTTAGTAATATAACTAACTTTCTCATTATTAAGCTAGTATTTGGAACTTAAAAGTTCTTTCATAAAATGTGATTGAAAGGTTTTGAACTTTCTCAGTTTTGGGTCTTCTGATTTCACTTGTAAAGTATTAGTCATCCTGAGGATATAGCAGAACACACTTACCCAAGGTTCTACACAATGGGATCAAACCTAAAACTACATGGTTGCAAAGCAACAGTTTTAACCACACAGCCATGCCTGCGCAATACAATATTTTAATGTGTTTAACCTTTTAGCATTTGCATTATTCTATATTTACTGTTGTATTTTCACGGTAAATACTTTATCTCACATAATATCAAATCTATGAGATTTTGATATTTATTTTGAGAATAATACCATAACATAAGTATGAGCAGTCGGTTTGAACAGCGAGAAGTGAGAGAATTCTGGCTGGATACAGCTGGCTTAAATGCTAAATGGTTAAGCAGAGCCATTTCCCATAGCCCCCAGGAGATTTGTTTGAATTCAAAGTAGACTTGGATGTAAAGAAAGGCATAGCAACATTGACTAAAAAGTTAAATTTAAATTTGCATGTATTTTTTTTTAAGTTTAAATCCTGATTTTTTACAAATATAAAATAAAGAAAAATTGAAAATTTGAAATAAAATTATCGAATCTCATTTAATATTTACATTAATGACCCTTTTATACAAACCCGGCCAAAACCAGCTCTTGTTCTGAGAAACAAAACCATCCATTTTAAAGGGTTTCAACATAAATTTTATGTAAGAACCATATATAGCTATGGTGCGGACACACTTAGAATTTGCATCACCAGTCTAGAACCCCTATCTTGCTCAGAATATTGACCTCCTGGAAATTGTTCAGAGATGTGCAACCAAGCGAATACCCTCCATCAGGCATCTACCATACTTGGAACGGCTTGCTTCACTGGGCATTGATACATTGAAGCTCCGCCATCTGGCAACTGACTTGGTAAACACCCACAAAATTATGAACCATCTTGCAACAAAAACCCTGAGCAATTTTTTGAATTCCATGTGTCTAACACCCGTGGGCATGCCTTCAAAGTCGGAAAACAGCAGAGCTACCATGACTTTCGGAAACATTTTTTTCAGCCTCAGAGTTGCTGAAGCATGGAGCAAACAACCTGCATCAGTTGTTAGCTGCCAGGACTAACCTTTAAAACCTCCATGCTTACTGAAATTCGCCAACACTACACCTGATATTCCCCCTCCATACATACGCACACATGTATATCATAACTCATACACTGTTCACTTTCTTGACATTTATACATTATTCTATGTACTATGCATGCACCTTTGATGAGTTGTAGTACACCTGAGCACTGTACACAATAATTTCATTATTATTATATATTAACCCTTTAGCATTTAATCCGGCCAGAATTCTCTCACCTCTTTCTGTTCAATCCAGCTGTAACTGGCTACTCATACTGATGTTGAGATATTGTTCTCAAAATAAATAATATCAAAATCTCAGAGATTCGATATTATGTGAGATAAAGCATTTACCATGAAAATATAATAGTATATATAGAGTAAAGTAAATGCTAAAGGGTTGAGTTACTATCTTAATCATGAAATAATTAATAGTCATGAAAGTTAACAATTTCTATGCTAGAAATTAAACATTCCTACAAAACCTGGCTATCCAGGATACATATCGAAGAGGAGAGATACAATTTTACCATTGATAATTATTTTCAGGCAGGACCAGAAGGGCCAGGCATCACAGGAGCCAGGGGAAAGGGATTCTGTAGGGCTGAGAGAGAGCCTGTGTTCCACGCTCTCAAAACATGGCTATCCAGGATACATACCAAAGAGGAGAGATTCAATTTTACCATTGATAATTATTTTCAAAATAATTAGATATATTTTAAAAGTGAAAATATTTGGCCAGTATTTACAAAAAGAAAGTACATTGGTGCTCTCGAATATGGAGTGTACACTTGCATACTGATAAATTTTAAGAGACATTACAGTGCAAAAGGAGAGAAGTTACTTCAGTAATTATGGGAGCTAACTCAGAGCTACAATGTTTGAACATGTTAATTTTTTATTTTGGTACCAATTATAACTGACTATATCCCACTAGCCCAGTATGCTGTTCTACCACTTTGAATTATTAGTTATTTACTCCACTTTCAGCACCAATCTGTGAGATTTATATATGTATATATATATATTTCTGTTCGTTCATTAATCTACTTTACTCTTTAAGACCTCAAAATTTGGAAGAATTTCAGTGAATAGTTTACCTTGTGGCTCTGCATGTGAAAAAGATGATTCGTTTCAATTTTTTGTTGTAGAAGAAATAATTGAAGGACCAAATACAGCCTTCTTCTCCAAAGGGATCTGACACTAAATCAGGGTTGTAACTGGAAATGTAAGTCAAGACAATCAAATTGTTGCTTTAAGATGAGATAAATAATAAAAACTAAGGCTTAAATTTTATTTAATTATATATTTATAGACAAATTTAATGTATTAGAAATAGTACTAACACAGTGTGATTCACAATAGAGGCATATACAATGTGTTTATATATAACAAACATAGGTCTCGTTTTGAGTATTTTACAGTAACCATGTGAGAACGCCAAATACTAGTGTTTCAGGATTTTTATCCATCATCAGTGACGTTTACTTACTTTCTAAATTAAATATTGGTTACTTGCTCAAGTCTTCTAGTACCAAACTACTTGAAAACACTCATGGCTCTATGATACAAAACTTTGTTTTAAAGTGTTTATACTTGAATTTAAACCTTCCATCATTTTATGTAAGAAAATTTTGTTAAGTTATCTTTCAAACACCAGTTTAATAATCTTGTCTAGTCTAAAGTCTGTCTCAAACCAGAAGGCTTGTCAAGCTGGTGCTTATCCCAGTTTCATGGCATAAAGCGACAGAGTTCAAGACCACCACCCCACCCCCTGCCGGACATGCACCAGTCCATCGCAGGGTTAAACCCCCAACTATTGTTGGTACTCATTTTCAGCTGAATATACTGGAGCAATGGGAAATGAAGTGTTTTTCTCAAGAACACAACACACAACCCAGCCCAGGAATTGAACCCATTTAATAATGAAAAAGTTATTTTACTAAATCCTTCAAAATTCTTAAATATTTTCAAAATTTATTGAAACTCATAGATTGGTGGTGTTATTAAATTTGACATGGCCTGGACCAATACTGGCCAAAACCTATAGGAGTTATCAAGTGTAAACTTAACTGCAACAAATAGAGAGAAAATATGTAAGTATTTACCTGAAGATGTCACAGTCAGTTAAAGAAATCTCTTCATCAATAGTTGCCCAAAGTTGTTGTTTAAACACACTGAATGACTCTCTAATAACAGCAGATAGTTGGTTGTTAATCATATTTACCACACTCTGATAAACAAAGTAACATTAACAACAAAAACTACAACAGTAAAGATTCTCATTCTTTCACAAAGACAACTATATAGAGCGCATCATAATTACCTGATTAGACACGGTGTCAATATTAGTGGTGATATTTTTTCATTATTGGTACATTGAAAATGAAAGTATTTTAAATAATTTGCTGCATGTATTCAGTTTAGAACAGATACACTCTATCCCCACATGCCATAAGAACAACTAAAATAACTGGTGCCAAGGTGGGCATCCAGCTCTATCACATTACCTCAAAAAGGACACAATGATAGGCATCAAGTTTGTCATGGAGTCCATAAGACTAACTGCTGCTTTAGCAGGGAAATTATTGTAACCCTTTAGCATTGAAACTGGCCGTATCTGATCAGAACTCTCTAACTTCTTTCTGTTCAAACCGGCTGTAACTGGCCCCTCATACTGATGTTAAGGTGTTGTTCTCAAAATAAACAACATCAAAATCTCGTAGAATCGATACCAATTGTGAGGTAAAGCCTTTACCACAAAAATACAATAGTATATAGAGAGTAATATAAATGCTAAAGGGTTAAAATACTTGTATTTTGTAATTGATGTTAAAATCATTTCTAATTATCAGTGTAAATAAAAACAAAAGTATTTATTTAATTTAGTTAGGTTTGTATTATACAGTTTTAACAACAGCCATTTTGGCAGACTCATTAAAGCCATGGATATTTGTTCTGGCTCTCTGCATTCTGATTTCAGATCCTGCTGAGGTCCATTTTTCCTTTCATTCTTTCAAGATTAATAAATGTGGTTGGCTTTAGGAAAGGCATCCAGCCATAGAAACCAAGCCCAAATCAGTTCTGTATGAACAAGACATGGTCATCTGACTGACTTGCTTCAAATAGTACAACTCACTAACCCATGCTAGCGTGGAAAATGAACATTAAACAATGATGATGCAGTCCTCTATCCTTTCAACTATCACATACTGGATGTTCCCCGGGCTCAATAAAAGAAAGGTGAAAGAGTGTTTGTGTCTGCTTGCAACTACATGGACACCTAAAACCTTTAGCAAAAAAGCATGGTCAATACTACCAAGTCATACTCGATTGTTTGTAGTAGTTTTTTATAAAACATAATCAACATAATGATCTGTATTGTGTATTTGGTAATTTACATTGTTAAAATTATTTATTTTATTAACCCTTTAAGCATTTAAACTGGCCATATCCGGCCAGAATTCTCTCATCTCTTTCTGTTCAAACAGGCTGTAACTGGCTGCTCATACTGATGTTAAGGTATTGTTCTTAAAATAAATAATATCAAAATCTCATAGATTTGATATTAGAGATAATTATGTGAAATAAAGCCTTTACCATGAAAATACTATAGTAAATATAGAGTAATGTAAATGCTAAAGGGTTAATTAACAAATTATTGGTGGCAAGATTGAATCCTTTTGATATTAATCTATCTGAAACAGTCAGTAGCTTTATAATACAAAACCTCTAATTATAAAGAATTCATATTTAAATTCAAACCATCCTTCATAATTTTACAGAAGAACATTTTGTTAATATAAATTCTTAACTGACCTTTTTATTATTAAAATGGCATTATTTGACTAAATCCTTTCAAATTCTTGCTTGTCCTAAAGATTTATTATAACACATGAATAGTGTATTTTATTTAAAATTGGTAAAATAAAAAAAGGGTTCTTATCATTTTCGATCTGTTTTTTCAAGCTTGCATGGGTTAAACAAGTCTTCCCCATCACAGCTTCCCTCCACTTGTTGTGTTCTTTCATCATCTCCTGAGTGAGCTTTAACATTCAGCTCTCACCACTTCTGTCCAAGTTTTCCTTAGTCTTCCTTTTCTGGAGTTTCTTCCAATAGGAATCTTTGGTATTTCTCTAGCCGATGATCATCATCCATTCAAATCATGTGATTCCCATTGTGCCCAGTTTTTCTCTCAGTTCACCCATACTTCATAATTCATGCATCCAACAAAGCATGGTCGATTAATTTCTCTCCAGCTTTCACATACCCTCTGTATTCACTGCTCACATCTCACTGTCATGCAACAACCATACTTTTCACACAGGCATCATTCGATCTACCATTCATTTGGACAATGTCACTGGACCGAGATCTTTGGCGCTACACAGTAATACAGAAGACCCGCCTTGCCTAAGTACAAAGTGAAACCTACAGTCAGTAGGCACCTCTAACAAAAATACACCCCCGTCCCTTTCGATGTAAAGTTATGTTGGTACCACAACATCCAGTCTGAAACAAATGAAGTCGTGAAGGTGTCACGACAAAAAAACACACAGTTCACGCTGTAATGTGGCCGTGTAGGTAACACGGTAAAAACCTCCCAGTCCACACTGTAAACGTGGTTGGTGTTAGGAAGGGCATCCAGCCATAGAAAACCCGCCAGGCAGTCCTATATGAGCAAGACAACCAATCTTGCCTCAAGTGGGAAAACTCCCGTCCAAACCCATGCAAGCGTGGAAGATGGACGTTAAACGATGATGATGAATGTAGGACTCACGGTATAATCTGTTAATTAATAAATAATTCTAACAACATTTAATGTCCATTTTCCCTGCTAGTAAAGAAATCAGACATAAAATGTTGATGAAGTTCTAAAATACACAATACAAAACACTTCTATTTTCCATAGTCAATTCACTATCGTGTTTGATATACCAATACTGAAAGAACACTGTTGTTTTGTATTATATATATTAATATTTCTTTAATGTATCCTTGTAATGTTGCAACACAAAATTTTTCATCTGACAGGAAGTTAGGTCGGGTTTTCAGCCATATCATTTTTGCAAGTCACTCTAGAAACCAAATAACCGATCCCTTTAACCTCGGGGAGAGGAGGTTCATATTCGTCTGTCCTCTACCCATCGACCTGTCCAACATGGGTGACCCTACCAGGAGTATAAACTCCAGTTGGCATAGCTCTCTGGGTCATAGAGGCACACAAGCCACCCCACCGCGACAAGGAATGAACCACGGGGCAGACATATACCATGTCTATAAGTGTGTACATGTATTTGTGTATGTATGTGTATGGCAAATGTGCATATTGTTCATCTTCTTCAGCCACTTATTCTGGGGGGGGGGGGGGGGGGTCGTGGAGGAAGAGTTCCCAAAAACTCCTTCTAGCAGACCCAGGAGTAGACTCTGAGCAACATAATATCCATGAGCTTGGCTAGCTTCGCTTGGGGATCCAGCCAGATCAATTGGAGATGATTGCTTCTGACAGGACCTGCTGGAAGGAGTACTTGAGGACTCTGCCTCTACAACCCTCCAAGAATGGAAACTACTATTCAGGTATTGATCATCATTTTAAAAAATACTTAAAGAATTTATCTATTCTTAAAAGTAAAATCAACAAAGTCGTTCCTAAAATATATGACAAAGAGTAAAATTAAAATAAATTGAAGTTTTGATATCAATTATATAAGAATATTATATGTCTCCCATATGGAGAGGACTTCTCAGTCTGACTATATTTATGACAATTTCTTGATAAGATAAATTTAGCAGACTGTCATGGAGCTAGTGTTACAACAAAATATACTCAGTACACAAGGTAAGTGGTAGTGGTGGTGCCATGAAGCAACCAGTACATTCTGTAAATATATGGACTGGTGCCATGATAAAATACACCCAGTACATTCTGTAAAGTGGTAGTACTGGTGCAATCATAAAATACACCCAGTACATTCTGTAAAGTGGTAGTACTGGTGCAATTATAAAATACACCCAGTACATTCTGTAAAGTGGTAGTACTGGTGCCATGATAAAATACACCCAGTACATTCTGTAAAGTGGTAGTACTGGTGCAATCATAAAATACACCCAGTACATTCTGTAAAGTGGTAGTACTGGTGCAATTATAAAATACACCCAGTACATTCTGTAAAGTGGTAGTACTGGTGCCATGATAAAATACACCCAGTACATTCTGTAAAGTGGTAGTACTGGTGCAATCATAAAATACACCCAGTACATTCTGTAAAGTGGTAGGACTGGTGCAAAGATAAAATACACCCAGTACATTCTGTAAAGTGGTAGGACTGGTGCAAAGATAAAATACAACCAGTACATTCTGTAAAGTGGTAGGACTGGTGCCATGATAAAATACACCCAGTACATTCTGTAAAGTGGTAGTACTGGTGCAATCATAAAATACACCCAGTACATTCTGTAAAGTGGTAGGACTGGTGCAAAGATAAAATACACCCAGTACATTCTGTAAAGTGGTAGGACTGGTGCAAAGATAAAATACAACCAGTACATTCTGTAAAGTGGTAGTAGTGCCAGTTCCATGAAAAACACCCCTAGTACACTCAGTAAATTGGTAGTGTTAGTGGTGCAAAAGACATGCAGCACATTCTGTAAATTGGTAGTGGTGGTGCCACAATAAAGAAAGGCATCCAGCCATAGAAGCCATGCCAAATATGGAACGTGTATGTGCAAGATGAGGTTGCTTTAACCACTCTGGTCACAAACCCTGACAACCTGTCCAACCTATGCTAACATGGAAAGCGGATATAAAATGATGATGAAAGAGTAAATAACCATGTCTGCATGGTTAAGAAATTCATTTCGGCATCAAAAGGTCTTGGGTTTGGTCCCCACTGCATGGCACCTTGGGCAAGCCTCTGTCTTATACATGAAATGTGGTAAATCCAAACTATACAGAAGCCCATCATATATGTAAGTCTGAGTGAGTGTCATTGTCTACACCTCAGTGCCAGTACTTTGTATTCCAAATTCAAATTCCATTTAGGGATTCAAATCCCTCTGGTGGTCACAAGTATCATCTGACCACAAGGCTGCAGTGTGTGGAGGAAGAATGTGACCATCTTCTTCAAAAAAATGCAATCAGAAGGGTTAATGTATCCCAAACTGCCTGGGTTCATGATACAAAACTTTGTTTTAAAGTGTTTATTTTTATCTAAAAATTTTCTTTCATATTTTTATGTAAGAACCTTTGTTAAGTTACATTACTTATATTACTAAATCCTTTCAAATTCTTGATTATTTTCTAAATTATTTGAAAACAATAGGCAGTGATTTTCAATAGAAAGAAATATGGTGAAAAAAAAAGTGTTACGGGGATAAAAATTTGACAATGTCTTCCCAATACATACCGGGGTGCTGAAAAGTTCCTGGCTTAACGGTATCACAAAAGGGTAGAGCTGTTACGTTTATAAGGGAGGTAGGACCACTGCAATAAGTGTGTGAATCTGAGAGGGGAATATGTTGAATAAAATCATAATTAACTGATCCTCCTGTATTTTCTTTTACCCAAAGCCAGGAACTTTTCAGCACTCCAGTACACTAAAAAGTACCTTTTTAAAATTCATTAATGATGAAAAAGTGTCCCAAAAGGACCTTGTAGTAAATGCCATACCAAAACATACACAAAAAGTACCTGTGTGAAATTCATGAATAGTATAAAAGTGTACCTGTACAGAAAATTCTTTGCTAAATTCTTCACTCTTGGCTTTGCTGAAATCATAGTCTGGTTGGAAAGAAGCATTCAATGTGGAGATCAAATAAAACAATGTTTTTGTGGATATCGTATCACAAAGAGGCCCTTCTCCATCACTGTAACTATGGGAGTTGATTCTGAAAATAAAGTTTACACTCAATCAGGTGAGCTTTAAATTTGTTGGGACATTAAACAAAACGGAATTAAGAAAAACTTTAATATTGTCATTTTAAAATATATATTTAATGCACATGTTTGGACATTGATAATATTAGTAACCTTTTTGATACCAACCCACCAGAACCAGGATTTTAAATGGTTCCTATTTATATAAAAACATAATTTTATATAAGAATACTATATTAAGATACTGTCTTAGTAATTCCCTTAAAATTCTT
This sequence comes from Eledone cirrhosa, assembly GCA_964016885.1. Lineage (NCBI taxonomy): Eukaryota > Metazoa > Mollusca > Cephalopoda > Octopoda > Eledonidae > Eledone > Eledone cirrhosa. Next base: position 294,250,933 of record OZ024742.1, on the reverse strand, counting down.
CATTAATTAATTGAAATAGAGTGTATTTCATTGGAAATACACTCAGGAAAACCTGCCTGAAACTGCTTCTGTTTATTTTTAAATGTTTATATTTATCTAAAAACTTCCTATCTTAATTTTATTTAAGAAGTTTTTGTTAAGATATATTCTAAATATCAGTTTACTAATGAAAAAGATATTAAATTCTTCCAAATTTTTTACTATCTTCAAAATTAATTTCAACACAAGAATTTTTTATTTTTCATTAGAAATATGGTAACAGAAAAATTAAGGAAAAACATTATTTTCTGAATTTGTACATTATTTTTAAAGAGAAAATTATAATAGATAGTTAAACCTCTAAACATTCTGCAATGATTGAGAAGAAAATATCTAAAAAAATGAGTTTGACAATTCAACTGAGCCTTTAGCAGTAGACAGATAGTTGTAGAAAATTTCAGTATTAAAGATTTTAATATTTAATGTGATGCAGTCATAGTGCTGTTTTGTACTTTTCAAGAATGTCTTGTTAATGCAGTTTCATGTGGTAGAGGACATTAAGAGTTAATTAAAATAATCCATAAAATTGAACTCACTGATTTGGGCTGTGTGATGTGAGACCCTGTGGTGGAGACAATGCCTGTAAATCATTGGGAGAGAAACCACCATCACTGCTGATTGCTTTAAATAATCTTTTGTCACTTCCTGCCATTTTACATGAGTAACTTTCTAACCTGAAATAATAACAAAAAAAAAAAAAAAAAAAAAACATTTCTTAATACATTTAAAATTTAAACAAACAATACCTTATCATTTAATGTGCATTCTCCCTGCTAGCAGTATTTCGTCAAGGCTACTGACTTCAGATGAGTGTGTGTGTGTGTGTGGGGGGGGGGTCTTGCTTACATGCATATGATCACACTCTACAGAGTGTACTCGGTGCATTTTATCATGACACCAATACAAGGAAGGTTGTCATATCTTTAAGTACAACTGATGAGTCCTATCGACCTTTTGTTTGGCAAGTTTTCTACAGGTTGATGCCCTCCCTATCACCAAACAATTTAAGGAGTGTACTAAATGTGTGTTATGGCACCAACACTAGAGAAGTTGTGCTCTTGACACAACTGACAAGTCCTCTTGACCCCTTTTTAACAGTGAAATATTTAACCTCTTTTTTATACCAACCTGCCCCAAACCACTTTTGGTTCAATGAAACAAAACTACCCATTTTAAAAGGTTCCTGTTTAAACTAAAATCTTCCAAGATAACTTTATATAAATACCTTTTGTTATGTTACAAACACCATCTCAATAATGAAATAATTTTAGTAAATGCCACTAAATTCTTCATTAATTAATTGATTGAAATACAATATATTTCATAAGAAATATGGTAAAAATTATACTATTATTTTTAATCCTTTCATTACCATATTTCTAATAAAGCAGGCCATACTACTAAAAAAATTCAAGGCAATTTTTAACTTAGGCATGCCATTCAGAAAGCTAAATGGGCTGAATGTGGCTCGTGGGCTATAGTTTTCACATGACTGTACTACATGGACACAAAAGTAGTATATTCTTGTTAAAAATAAGGTCAGAAAATTGTTAACAAACTTATTACTTCAACCTCATCAAAACAAAAGAACAAGTACTATTAACAAGATATTTCAAGCAAGCTAGACAGACAGGCTTTAAGACACATCCTTACAACAATCAACTTCATTGTCACTTGATGCTCAACTTAGCTACACAATCTAGGTTACGCATTTTACTGATAATATTGTTAGAAACAGTCAACCCAAGCTTTAAATATAGAACTTCTTCAACTTTTTACAGTGGCCATGGCACACTTTTTAAAATATTTTGTGAAACGAAATTAATGAAGTGAAGAAATAAACAACCATTTAATTACAATATTTTAAATGAAAGACACCATCTCTAATTTTCAAATCATTTTGAAAATAATCAAGAATTTGGAGGGAGTTAATAAACATAGCCTTTTCATTATTTAGTTGTAATGAAATGAAATTTACAGTTCTCTATTATGTGGGTTTAGCTAGCCTCCTACTTAGAAGGGTTTCTTGAGTGTTAGGGTACCTAACCTTGAATAGCAACATAAAATGCCTTGCTCAAGAACACAACATGCCACCTGGTCCAGAAATCAAACCCACGATCTTATAATTGTGAGTAAAACAACTAACCATGAAGCCATTAATAAGTTGGTGTTCACAAAATGTTTGGGTCTTCTCATATATGACATCCACTATCGAAATCGTGACTAATTGAAAATATCTGCATCAGGCATCTGTAGCCACTGTGCATGAGCAGCCACTGTTTGCAATGTGTGTGTTGGGGAGGGGGGGGGGGGTTACTGGTTGGAACCGGCATACATTGTGTGCATTTGAAATTGTGACTAGCTTACAATATCTGTGTTGGTTGTCTGTGATCCCCATGCATAGGTGGCTTCTGTTCACAATGCTATAGATACAATAGTTGGAACTGGCTCAACTCATCCTCGGTGAAAACCAACATGATCTTAAGTCGCAAACTGTGATAACCCATTGAACTCTTGCCAGCATGCAAAGTGGGCAAATGATGATGATGATCATCATGATTATGATAATAGCATGAACTATCAGCTATATTTAAATTAGCTTTTAATATTTTAAAACATAAAACTGAACATTATTGTTATCTTATACCTGTTATTCCCATGTTGGCATGTGTTGGACAAGTTATGACAGACGAAGTCAGAACTTAATCAGTGTTACTATCCTCCCAGATGGGCCGAGCGTCACATCTCACTTACAGGCATTCTGGTTTGGGGATGCATGTTTTCTACAATGAAATGCTGTAACACTAACCACTTTACAAAGTGTACTGGGTGCATTTTACTGTGGCACCAACACTAGGGAAGTTATCATGTCCTTGACTCTACTAATGAGTCCTCTAAGAACTTTGTTAAGCAAGGTTTCTACAACTAGATGTCCTTGACTCTACTGAAGCTAACCACTTTAAAGAGTGTACTGTATGTATTTTATCATGGTTACCAACACTAGGGAGTCCTTGACACAATTGAAGAGTTCCCTCAGCCCTTTGTTTAGCATGATTTCTATGACTGGATAACCATCCTATTACCAACCACTTTACAGAGTGTACTGCATATATTTTATCGTGGTACAACCAGTAGGAAGGCTGTCATGTCTTTGATACAATTGAAGTGTATTCTTAATTAGTTAAATAATCAACCCAAACAAGATTAACATTATTAGGTAGATTGATTAAATCTAAATCAATAAAACAATGAAACAGATGTTTGTCTCTGGACACAGTAAAAGGAAGTTTTAGAACAGTTTGATTGCCTGGACATTATCTATCACTTAAATAAAATGATTGAAATACTTGTTGATTTCAGGTAATTCTCTCCCTTGCACGAAAGAAATAGAGACAGGAGATAATTTTTTGTCAAGAAGCCAACTAGTAACCCGCATATATTTTAACCAAACTGATACACTCGCCAAATAGGAGGGTATTCAAATAGGCGACAGAAAGACAGAATGCCAAATTGAATATTATGTCGATATATTTTCCTAGCTCAGCTTTGAGAAACACAGATTTGAAAATGCAGAGTATCGGGACAAAATAAGACTTTGCTAAGAAATTCAAATATATTGAAATATAAATAAAACATGTTTAGCAGAAAGCTTTTCAAAATTGTTAGAAAATTTAGCATTAATCTCTGTACGACAGGCACAAGCATGGTTGTGGTTAAGGAGTTCTCTTCACAATCATATGCTTTCAAATTCAGCCCCATTGAATGGCACATTGAACAAGTGTTTACTGTAGCGTCGGGCTGACCAATACTTTTTGAGTGAAATTTGGTAGTCAGAAACTGCAGAAGCCTGTCATATATAACTTGGTCTGTGTAGACTCGTCCAACCCTTGCTAGAAGGGAAACGGACGTTAAAACGACGTCGACGGTGTGTGTGTGTGTGCATTTGTTTCTGTTATATCCTATAACTTGTTAGTTCGACAAAAGAGTGCAATAAAATATATACAAGACTACTAAAATAAGTACTGGGGTTAATATCATCGACTAAGTCCTTCAAGCCAGTGTCCAAGCATGGCCACTGTCTAAAGATTGAAACCACTGAAAGAATAAAAAAGTACAACACAAATAAAAAAAATATAAAGAATCAAGTTTGAGTGTTTTAATTTAGTTAAACTTTAATATTGCTCATTGATAAAATACACTCAGTCTAATCTGTAAAGTGCTAGTGAACAGCAAAGTGATAGTGCTGGTGCCACAATAAAATGCACCCAGCCTACATAGAAAAGTGGTAGTGCTGGTACCACAATAAAACTTACCCAGCTCACTCTGGAAAGTGGTACTATGACAAAAGCACCCAGTCCACCCTGTAAAGTAGGAGTGTTGGTTCCACAATAAAATGCACCCAGCCCATAGTGAAAAGTGGTAGTGCTGGTACCAAGATAAAATTTACCCAGCTCACTCTGGAAAGTGGTGGTGCTAAGACAAAAGCACCTAGTCCACCCTGTAAAGTGGTAGTACTGATGCCACAATAAAATGTACTCAGTACACTTTGTAAAGTGGGTGGCATTAGGCAGGGCAACTAGCTGTAGAAATTATGCCAAAATATGAAACACGAGCAAGACAGTTCTCTGACCTGTCTACCCGATGATTCACTTAAACCAATATTACTTATATAGAGTTACACAATACATTATGCGGTGGAAAAGAATAAGCAAACTAAATGTATTGATGCTGAAAATTTGTAGTTATTTGCCAGCTGATGCCAAGCTGTATGACATAATTTTGAGAACGACAAACATCAATAATCATGGACAAGTAGTTAGCGCCTTGGCCTCACAATCGTAATGTCATGTGTTCAAATCCCAGACCAGGCAGTACATTGTGATTCAACTGTTCCCCTATCACGAGTTCTTTAGTTATAGACTTAGTATGTTACCTGGTGTAACATCACCACTTATCACCAGCTAGTCCTTGGGTGCTTTTGCTGAGTCCACTATGTTGCAAGTATTCGAATCAAGTCGCCAGTTTGAGAATATATTCTTTCCCCACTTTCTTCCATTAGTCTTAGAGGCCCTGGAAGGAGTCGTTTCCGACTGATTTAGAAGCCAAATTCGTTAAGAACACACGAAAAAAAAAATGGGGGGGGGGGGTCTCAGAATTTTGTTTGGTGAGCATTTTTTCCTGTTTTTTCATGTTTTCAACGTATCTAACCTCTAAACGTCGAAAACAACTGGGTTTTGGAGGTTTCTTTTAATAAAACGGGACCCTTGCAGATTTCTTTACATATATGTGCGTGAGTGTTCGGCAAACTGATGTAGAGAGATAGTCGAACATACACAAATATAGCAACTACAGAATTAAAAATAAACGACATACAGCACGGAAACTGGCGAAGTTATTGTTTAATATCGAGAAATAAATTTGATCCACATTAAAACGAAATATATTCGTTTCGGTAATTCAAGAAAATTAAGTTATTTTTATACCTCCCATTTTATCCTTACTTTCCGGCGGATTAGATCAGATTCGTGGAAAATACACGAAAAAAAAAAAAAAAAAAGGAATACAATTTCTCACCGAACGGGGGGGAGGGGTGTTCTGTAAATTTACCAAAATAATTTCAAAATTTCAAGTAATTTGTTTAAAATATAATATGCACACACTATCTTGTATCGCTTCTTTCTCTTTCGATTGTTATTCTGACAATACGGGAGGGTAAGTGTGGATAATTCGTTTAAATAAAATGGATCCTTTGCAGGGAAAAGCTTTTGAAACCCACTGAGTCAGAACCCTAATGTATGTGAATGTATGTGTGTGTGTGTATACACAATGAATCCGGAAAAGTAGACGAGATATTTTTGTTTTCTTATTTCAAGATGAAAAATACCAGGAAACAGTATAACCATGATACAGTCATCCATCCTTCCTCTAAGTAAATAACAACAGCAGTCGCAACAACAACTCTTTCTGTCTATAAACAACTTATAAAGCAAACACTTCGGCTTTATTGATATTTTTGGCCCACAAAAACGCAGTTTCACAAAACATACGCCAAATCTAATTTAACACACACGAGTGGTTTTAATTACACTTCGTTTTAATTAGAAGGCAACATCTGATCAATAATTTCATTTTATATTCGTTTAAATCGATAACAATAATTTTCTTTAACCGTTTTCAAACATAATTAAATTTTAAACATTTTCTTTTACTAATGAATCGTTCTGAATCCATTTATACAAAATTTCCGCGGAAATGTGGAAAAGAGATGAAGTTGATATTTGCTTTTCTTTTCTTTTACTAATAAATCGTTCACAATTTACAAATATAGATCAATTAGGTACCATTTATTTTTTATTATGTACGGCGATTGCCGTCTATTTAAGAGATCACCGACACCAGTTTTCCACAGAAAATAAAGTAAAACTATAAAAAAAAATATTTTCCTTCGTTTCATTCGTCACAGGTAATGGAATTCAACTCTAATTCTTTCCCGGAGAAAGCTATATTTCCGCTACGTAATATCTCAAGGAATTTAAATTAGTCTAACATCACTAGAAAGAAGAGGGGGGGGGGGGGCTATTGTCAGATTGAACCAAGGAAACAAGGTTTCCACAACTGATACTATCTAACAGTCGCAACTACTAGCAAAAGAAGGCGGGATTTGAACACACAGGGTCAGATCAAATACCACAAAACATCCTTCTTGATACTTTAATAATTCAGCTCATCTAACGCCCCTGGCATGGTACTTTTTTGTCATCAACTCCGAAAGATGAAAGGCATATTGACTTCCTCGAGATTTGAACTAAGAGAGCCGGAACAAATACCGAGCCATTTAATCCGATGCTCTAACAATCTCCAGCTTGGGTGTCGACTAATACTAGGATAAATGAAAAATAAGGGCAACACAAAGCAGAAATAGCTACAATAACTTACCTTCCATCTATTTGACAGTTCTCCTGAGTCATCGATAGTTTTGAAGTGATCGCCTCAAATTTGAAATTATCCAAAAGCTTCATCTTGAATTCAGTTCTTGAAAAAAATTCCGGCTTTTAGTTTTTTTAAATATTACCTTAATTCTGTGACTAGCGAAAGTCAAACTAAATATCTACCGCTGTAATTAATACAAATATCTGCCTCTGTGTATATAATATATTATATATATATTATATGATGGAATGGCGCCAAATAGGTGGAATTGAATGTTTTGCGAGATATATATATATATTGCAGGAAAAAGAAGGTAGTAGTTGTGATGGTGTTATTATTGTAACTGTATTTCATTCGAAGGAAAATAAAATAGTTTGTAATGTGCCTTCAATTAAATATACTTAAGGTGTTCACACAACTGGACGATTTTTCACAAAATGCTCGTCGACGTATAGTAATTTTTGCTAGTTTTTGTTTATCGAAAACAGAGCAAGGAGGATGTTGTGATAAAGATGGTACATATGACATTTGTTGTAAATGAAGTAGTTGGTTGGATAATAATAGCATGGTCACAGACAAACAAGATGGAAATATAGGTGAAATAGTGTGTGAGATGACGTAGAAGATAGATCAGTGATTAATATTAGGTTTACAGTTTCTAGCTATATTATTTGAAAGAGAAACAAATATATTTTAACTTAAATATAAATAGAGAACACTTGCTATAGTTATTATCTTGTCTTGCAGAAAATTACTCGTAGAAACTACTGTGAATGTATAAACATTGATCAATATATCGCAGCAATGATTTCAGAAATTGCCTCTTGTGCAAAGAAAATCCATACAGTTCCAGCTACCAGCCAGTAATGATCTTCTATCAATCCTTCAGTCTTTATACGAAGTCAGTCACAGCGCCATTACAATGAACAGATTAACATTTCCCAGAATTCATTAGCGAAACCTTACAATGAAAACAAAACTAGTATCACTCAATTCCGTTAGTTTCCGTTTTTCTCCGTAATTCGGGTTTTCCCCAAAACTAATTATGATTGATAAGATTACATTACAAACACAAATACCATACCTGTCAAAATTCAACGCATACACAGATATATTTCTATTACTTAATTACATAAATATTTTACATAAAAATATAGAATCAAAACGAAAGAAAATATTTAGTCAACACTGTGTTAATCAGTCACGCACCTCATGGAGTGCCAGCACCACCCACTAATACTATTTGAGTCAATCCAACACACTGGTAGCCTTACGGCGGGTGATAGCGAGGCTAAGGCGTTGAAACAGCCAAGCACCCTCACGGGTATCACGGTAAAGCGAGCCGCCAACAATGACATGAACTTCGTTTTCTGCGGCCCAGCTCCCTCAAATGTCTCGATCTTCACAGGCTGGAAAAAAAAGGTTTGTCGGTAACAGCCGGTATTTTAGAATTTTATTCCGTTCGGTTATGAAAGTAGTGACCCTCACATTTACCTCAGCATCTAGGATGTGGGAAGTAGCAAAAGATTCACTGATTGCGGAATCCGAAATGAGATATCTACTCTTACCCAAGGGACAAAGGGGAAGCCCATCTTGACAATCCAGCCGTCTCCAGAACTGAGGAGGGTTTTCTTTTTTAAGTGGAATTTTATACAACTGTATATTTTTACAAATCAAACATAAAATACTTCCCTAACTTAGCTAACATACCCCAATATACATACATATTTAACAATGAAAAATGAAAATAAAAGCAACAAAGTCAAGTTACTTTACCTATTCATATCATTGTTTTACGATCGTTTCGGAGAGTCGATCATATTGACATGTTGTTTCCGAAGTAGACAGTCTGATCGTACCTATATATATATGAGGTCTGATAGTATACAGTTATATAACTGCTATAGATCAGACAATATGTAAATATGATCGACCCTCCGAAACGATCGTAAAACATGAATAGGCAAAGTAACTTGACTTTGTTGTTTGTATTCTTATTGTTAATTTAATACCTAATATCAGACTCTGTATCTAAAGAATTAACTCAGCGGAACACAGAACTTCTCTATGGATTTCACTGGATTACTCGCCATCGGATCACATTGAGTTCTATCTACGATACGGACCCTACCACCAGAGGTAGACCACTGAAAAAAAAATATATATATATATATGTATGTGCGTATGTGTGTGGGGGTGGGGGTATTTATACATATATATATATATATAAATGTTACCATCATTCCGTTGGTATACATCTATTACACCTGATGAGGTCAACGGGTTCTTACGCAATCTTGCCACTGAAATATGCATAGTGTTTACAGTATTAAAAAGTAAATGAAATTCAACAGATTTTATATTTGGCCTCCTGTCTTTTCACTTTATAATATATATATGTATTGAAGTTTCCGTTGTAATTGAAAAAGTCATAGGAGTGAAGAGTGCTCTATGTAAGTACCAGAGCAAAATTTAATGTATAATCATTATACATTATATATATATATAGGAACGAGTAGGACCCCGACGGCTGAGCTCAAGCCGTTTTGACGGCTAATTCTGGACTAAATCCAGCCGTCGGGGTCCTACTCGTTCCTATTACCCACTCTACTACCCTAAGTATTGAGTACTTTGGTGCGTTATGGTCCATCTGGTTCCTTACCACATTTCCCTCGTTATATATATATATATATATATATGTAGATAAATCTACCAAGAGTTTACGGTAGTGTCCAATCCGTATGAAGAACTCAATGTATTCCGGATATCATGGAAAGAAGAGATGTAATGAAAAACCACTTTCGGTGAAAGATAAACGGTATACAGAGTCAAGATAAAATATTTTATTTTATTTTATATATATATATATATATATATATATATATATATATATACATACATATATACGGAAATTTCGTATTTCTAAAGAAACAGTTTTATGAAGCCGGAGCTATCGCAAACACCGGGGCTAACGCCCTCTGGTGGTGTCCAGCAGAAGCAAGGGGGGCGACCGTCTATGCATTTCAGGCTTGACTGGCCTTCTTCAGGACGGTCCCTCCCACCGCTGCTAATGCTGGACTTGAAAACAGTCGAGAATATATAGTTTTCTCGTCTATGTAAATGAGGTGATTAATCTCATTTGCATATGAAGCTTCATATCCAAATGAGATTAATCACCTTATTTACACAGACGAAAGACATTTTTTCCAATTACATCCCACCCGTCCCCTTAATCTATTTTATTTCTCATTCTTTCTTCTGATGAAGGACTAGCGTCCGAAACGTTAAGACCCTCTTCCTGCTATATCAAGCGTTAACCTAATATATTCCTTCCATATACTGTACCGATTGTGTTGTTATTTCTGTTTATCTTTTACATACATATATATATAGAGAGAGAGAGAGAGAGGGGGGAGGCGTGGGGGGGGGGCACAAAAAAGTATGTTTTGAAAAACGAGGGGTAGAGACCACTAGAGTGAAACACATAAAGTATACGAAACACGTGTTGAGAAGGCTAAATGGTATGGATTCGACACTTTTTATGGCGAAACATCTTTATCCAGGTGTCTTATAGTTATAAAATATTGGTCTGTACATTTTGATTTAATCTTTTAATTAATATGTATTTTCCACTCCTTTCGTAGACTTTATGTTGTTCATTCTAGTGGTTCTCTACACCTTGTAATTGAAAACATACCCTTTTGTGTTTTCTCCTCTATATACTGTATTATGAAGAGCCCAGTACCTATTCCTTGAGCTCATTAAATTACAGAGGATTAACGCAAGTTTTTAACACCGTTTTTCATCTATATATAATATAAAAGAGAAATGTTTATTGGTTGGTTGGCTGGTTTAATCACACGAAAACCACACACACAGAAGGGGGGGGGGGGGGGGCAGAGAGAGAGAGTGTATGTGTATGTGTGGTTTTCGTGTATCAGTTGAAGGTTTAACAATATTACGTTAGCTTTTATAAAGTCGTTTCACAGCAATCCTTGATTTTACAGAACACAGAAAAAATTGATCTACGGTGTATATTAATTTAGCTTTTTGAGGATAATGCCATGTTATTATTGACCTAATTCAGATGACAGAATGTCAACGTATTCTGTAAGGCTGCTATTTGCATATATTTCTATTTTTTAAATATTGCATTGTATTATTGTTGTTGTTTTTTGTCTCTCACGATATTTTCCAAGAAAATTAATTTCATTATGTCACCAAAACACCGCTCATCAATCGGGGAGTTACAATGTCCGCCAAACGGTTGAAATCTTCAAGCGAAAGAGAAACTCACAAACAATATTATAAAAGACTTGGGAATAAAGGGACAAGTCAACATTGTGACATTTGGCACAATATGAAACAATACTGCTAACAGGCCGTACTAACGAAGCTAAACACTTAAGACGCAATGTAATGCGGTATATTGCAACGTTTCGGATGACGTTCTTTGGAGCTGAAAAAGATCATACTGACTATGATTATTTCACATTTAAAATCCAAGGCTAATGCTACCATTTAATCGGCAGTTTACTCCCCCAGTCTAATAAGGAAGTTTTATGATTATTATTTTTTTTTTGTGTCTCTCTCTTTCACACACACATTACGGTCTCACCTCATACTGTAAACCAGACAACACATCCAATACAGTCGTTTTCTCTTTTATACGTCTTCTCTTAAATGTTCTCCCGGGTACCTCAACCCTCAGCTAGTTTGATATATATATATATGTATATATATATTTCGCCTTAACTCTCCTGCTCTGAACCGGTGTAACAGTAAAGCCAGAGTCCTGGTGTTTCTCCAGCGCAAGTCGCATACAATTGTCCACTGCGATGATAAAAAGGTAGGGAGCCAATGTATCTCCCTGAAGCACTCCAGCCAGTATATCAAAGAACTCTGTCATCCCATCAGGGGTAATGAGTTGGGCTTTGGTGTAGAGCAGTGATATCAAGTCCACTATCTTCTTGGGGATTCCATAAGCCTGTAAGATCATCATCAGGAAGTGACGGTCTACAGAATCAAAGCCCTTCTTAAAGTCAATGAAAACCATGACCGCAGGAAGGCACTTTGCTCTAGCTCCCTCTAATATCCTCCTCAACATCAGGATGTGACTGGTGGTTGATCTTCCCTCTCTGAAGCCGTTCTGGTTGCCCCTGAGCTTCTTCTCCATCTCGGGCTGGATCCTGTTAAGAATCATCCTATTGAGGATCTTTGCCACAAGTGACGTCAGTGAGACCCCCCCCCCCGGTAGATGTTGGTGTTAGAGAGATCCCCCTTCTTTGGCACTGGGACGATGTTACTGATCCTCCACTGATTCGGGGCAACTCCTCTCTCCAGTGCCCCGTTACAGAACTCCAGGATGATATCATCAAAATCACACCTCTTCATCACCTCTGATGCCACTCCATCTTCTCCATGAGCCTTGCCATCCTTGATCGTCTTCTTGGCTCTCTGAAGCTCCTCTCTGGTGAAGGGCTCTGTCTCAATATCCAGTTCTTCAAACAGCCGCCTGATCTCCCCAGTGTTCTGGGCTGTGCAGAGTGGCACTCCTAGTAGGGTCCTAAAATGGTCCAGCCATTTCCCCTTCCTATCCTCGGGCCCTGCTCCCTGGATCTGACTCGAACACCTTCTCTTCCTCCCTGCGATCTCGTTGATTATCATCCAGCTCTCCTTACATCCAGATCTGCCAACCGCTCTCTCTACACTTCTGATCTTCTTTATCAGTGCCTCCTCTCTGGCCTCGGTGTAAACGGTACAGAGTTCTTCCTTCATCACCTCCACATTCTCCTTCTTCTCCTCCGTAGGATCAGCATAGAATTGGTCCTTGGCAGCTTTCAGATGTTCTCTGGCTGCACTCACTTTTGGGTCTGCAGAGCTGACGTGCTTCCTTTTGTTCTTTCTCCTCGGCTCCAAGGTCTCACTTGCTTCCGCCACTGCATTGGTGAAGTACCCGTACCGCCTCGTCACACTCATCCTCAGTCCCTCCAATCTCTCTCTCCTCTGTCTCTCCACACAGCGCACTGAACCTGTTTCTCACTTCTACTGTGAACCTTTCCTGTAGCTTATCATCTTCCTTGAAAGCTCCCCAGTCATAGATTGCTCTCCGGGGCTGAGCCTTGCTCTTTCTTAAGCTCACACAGACCTCACTCATAACAAGCAGGTGGTCACTGCCCAGTGTACTGAAATACTTTTATGGTTCTGTGTTCAGAACACTATTCCGCCACTTTCCTCACCAGAATGAAATCAATCTGGGACTTGGACAAGTGCATATCTGAGATGTATGTCCACATCTTCCCCGGATTCTTCCTAAACTTTAGGCTGGTTGCCATCAAGTTGGCTTCCAGCAGGGTGTCTCTCAGTAGTATTCCATTTCAGTTGGTGTTGTTATGGAAGTACCAGCAAGGATCTTCACTGCTCTCGTTACTCAGATGTGCATTGAAGTCCCCCAGAACAAGCAGGATGTTGTGAGCTTGTGTGGTGTTGACAGCTCTACACACCTCCTCATGGAACTCTTCTGCGCTCACATCACTGTCTCCCTCTGTTGGACTATAGGATGAGATGGCTGTCAGTCTTGGGTTTCCATTGAAGGTCACCCCCAACACTCGCGGGGAGACAGGTATTATTTCCCTCACCAATAGATTGGTTTTTGCACTGAAAACAAAACCCACTCTTCCTATGGCAGCATTGGTCATGTTCTTCACTGCCGATGTGGTGATGAGCTGGCTCCTCTTCCCAATCATCACACTCCTCACGGGTCCATCGTGTAGGATCCTGTGTTCTTGGATCGCAAGTATCTGCATACCACTCTCCTCGAACAGATGTCCCAACTCCTCCGTCTTCTCCAGCGTCCGAATAGTCCTCACATTCAGAGTGCCCATTTTGATGGCTCTTCTGCAGGACAAAACTGCATTCTTTATATTTGTCTCAGAGACAGCTGATCCATCATCCACTGGTCCTCCCTGTGGCTCTAAGCCAACAGAGCCATAACGACCAGACTGCTCCTTGACAGTGTAGTTAGGGGCTCTAACCCTAGTGCTGTTAAATACACTCTCCGTGTTCTTTTCAATGGCTGATAATACCTTACCGGCACCACTCGAATAAGGTAATTATTTCACCCATAAATGGGGCCCTAATAGGTACGACTGCTCCGGGCCAGAGCAGGCCTGGGAGTAACTCTACATTCCCCACAGCTCCTGAATCCCGAACTGGAGCCTTACCACTGGATGTAGTTTAATGTCATACATAGTTTTGGTGACAAACACAGTGAAGGAGGCAGTGGATTTGATGCAGGAGGTTGAGACTGTGTCGATGAGTGTGGAGCTGAGAATGAATGAGATTAAAACGAAATATCTGGTAGAGAATATTAAGAAGCCAGAGAAGATTATTAATGTAGGTGGGAAGCCGCTAGAATTGGTTGACGACTTCCTGTATTTGGGAGCAAAGATTGGGAATACGGAAGATGATGTGGTCGAGAGGAAGTGCAAAGCCTGGGCGGCGTGCGACAGCTTGAGATCGGTGTGGAAGTCGGACCTTCGTAAAGACCTGAAGATCCGCCTCTTCGTTGCTGTAGTGGAGTCTGTGCTACTGTACGGGTCTGAGACTTGGACACTGACCAAGAAACTCACTCAGATGCTGAATGGGAGCTACACGAGAATGAGGATGACTCTGAACATTAATCAGTATACACTGAAGATGAAGAACTCAGAGCTGTACGGGAGCCTCCCAAAATTCAGCTCAAAAGTGACACAGAGGAGACTGAAGTCAGCTGGATAGGCTCACTGACATCCAGAGTTGACACTGCATTCAGTGCTCCTGTGTGAGCCCCTGCATGGACACGCTGGTAGAGGAAGACCGAGGTTAACATATGTTGATGCTCTAAGGACAGACACTGGTCTGTTGGAGACGCAGGACATGGCTGCGACAATAAGGGACAGAGACCGCTGGAGAGAACTCGTCCATGGATCTCGGTAATTTTATCCGCCCTATATATATATATATATATATATATATATATATATATATATATATATATATATATATATATATATATATAAATGTATATATAGTGTATTTTGCAATACACTGTATGCTTAATTAAAAGCATTTCGAAGACCTTACGCTATTGTTTTAGAGTAGTGACAGTCTCACTTACTTTAAATTTTCAGCAAACAGGGGAGATAAAGCTGATAGAGCTCTGTTTCGCACTTTTTGGTGCTTATCAAAGCTAACTACTCCACCTGTTTGCTGAAAATCATGAATGTTTGATTCTTATAGAATTCTAGTAATAATCAGGAACTGATTATACAGAGCGGTTGCCGGTCAAGCAGAAATGCTTTTAATTAAGCATACAGTGTACTGCAAAATACACTATATATACATTCATATATATATCGCTATTTCAGAGCACCAATTCTAATTTTCAATTTCTGCTTGACCGGCAACTGCTCTGTATAATCAGTTCCTGATTATTACTAGAATTCTATAAGAATCAAACATTGATGATTTTCAGCAAACAGGTGGAGAAGTTAGCTTTGATAAGCACCAAAAAGTGCGAAACAGAGCTCTGTCAGCTTTATCTCCCCTGTTTGCTGAAAATTTAAAGTAAGTGAGACTGTCACTACTCTAAAACAATAGTGTAAGGTCTTCGAAATGCTTTTAATTAAGCATTGCTTTTAATTAAGTATTGCAAAATACACTATATATACATTCATATATATATCGCTATTTCAGAGCACCAATTCTAATTTTCAATTTCTGCTTGACCGGTAACCGCTCTGTATAATCAGTTCCTGATTATTACTAGAATTCTATAAGAATAAAACATTTATGATTTTCAGCAAACAGGTGGAGTAGTTAGCTTTGATAAGCACCAAAAAGTGCGAAACAGAGCTCTATCAGCTTTATCTCCCCTGTTTGCTGAACATTTAAAGTAAGTGAGACTGTCACTACTCTAAAACAATAGCGTAAGGTCTTCGAAATGCTTTTAATTAAGCATACAATGTATTGCAAAATACACTATATATATATTCATATATATATCGCTATTTCAGAGCACCAATTCTAATTTTCAATTTCTGCTTGACCGGCAACCTCTCTGTATAATCAGTTCCTGATTATTACTAGAATTCTACAAAAATCAAACATTCATGATTTTCAGCAAACAGGTGTTTGTAAACAAACAGCCCGAATTATTAGCCGTACAGTGTTCGGCAACCATCGTTGCCCTTTTGTTCAACACTGACAAAGGAACGATGAACTAGTTTCTAGCTTATTAGCTGTCATCAACCGTATACCTTCCTGTCAGTCGATTGAACGTTTGAAAGTATATACTTTCCTTATGCATATTAATCGTCTGGGACAATCTATCGTTGGAAGTTCTCACCATTGTCCTGTCAAGACAACGATGATAAATGTACATTCCATTTGACCTGTGACCTCAACCTCTTGCGAGACGATAACCACAGAGCTGACCATAAATCAACCTCATATATCCATCCTTCTAACTTTAGCACTTATTATAAATACAAGGAGTTGGGGAACCCAAGGGTCAGACACGAATCGGCAGTCAACAAGATAACGATGTAGCATCAATAGACCTTTCACTCTATCTTTCTCCTGGCCCTTACTGGCTTACCTCCTCAGCCACTGAAACAGCCAGTCAGCCAGCCATGCCTGCCTGACAGATTGACCACTACTACTAAGACAATAACGTATACTAAGAAAAGGCACACACACATAGTAATTTCCTATTGTACACATTTATACTCTCATCCTATCTTTCCTGTAATATTGTATCTGCAAGACACAACACAACTGTAACATCATCGTCTTCTCTGATACAAGCATTCACGTAGCTCGCAGAGCTACCAATTTAATGTACGGATATATTCATGTCATCTATAATATAAAGCTAACGGCCGTATGTATGTAACAAACTTTTCGCCAAACGGCGGGACCAAACAGCACCAAATTTGCACCATAGATGTAACCTTTCCCAAGTAAAAAAGTGAGGGTATTTTTGTCTACTGAATTTTGTTAAAAGATTAAAGACATTATTTAAATATTCACTTCTTTAAAATTTCAAATGTCAACACTTCCGGTTATACGACATTCCTCACTTTTCCTTAGTCTGTCTTTTTAGATAGATACATAGCTATGGCGTCGCGCCCTTATAATATGTCTTTGTATGTCTGGCTGTCTGCATTAGATAACGTTTTTCGAAATATTTACTTCTGCGTTCACAGATTGATTTTTTTAGTTTCAGAAGATCCCGTTAAGGGTGAAAGCAGCGATTCTTTGCTTAAGCTTTAATCCGTTATTTTAATATATATATTCGTGTACAGATATTTTTGCATACACAAAAACAAAAATCTATTTATTTCACGAAAGCACGGATACATGCCCACATTTAAAGTACAGGGCCAAGTGTACCACATGATTGGAAGTCTCCTACCTCTGACCGACGAAGATCACAAGTTTTTGAAAATCTACTTCATTGGAGATGCAGATTCACAAGTGATACGTCGCCATCGGGCCATCCCAGGAACCAGACTTGAAATCATTCGCCAGTTACAAGACATGTTAAGCGACTTCAGTTTCCAATAAGACTAAGCTTCGCGATTACCATCAACAAAGGTCAGGGTCAAACCCGAAAAGTGGCTGGCCTTCATCTGGGTAAACCATGCTTCTCCCATGGTCAATTGTATGTAGGATGCTCTAGGGTGAGCTCGCCAAACAATCTCTTCATCTTTGCTCCGGAGATCCGAACAAAAAATATTGTATACTCTGAGGCTCTAACGATGTGATTTATGTATTTTCTGTTACTTGGAATTTCCATTATGGTTGTACAAATTATTGTTTGTTAAAAAATGTGTTCTCTGTTCAACCTTCATTGTAACTATCAATTTTCTTTAACGTACTGTCTGCTGAACTGGGGAATCCTAAAACCTATTCAAACCCAACATCAGAGCACGTTAACCCCCACCAACCCCCACCCAACCTCGCAGACTTGAGAGGGCGTGCTGTATCTTTGCACTGGGGTGAAAGGGGAGATTCCTGAAAAGATAAAATGCCGGTATACCTAACCGGACGCCAGCCGGACGAGCCAGCTAATAAATAATTCTTTCTACTTTTGGCACAAGGCCAGCAATTATCCAGTGCATTACTGGTACTTTATTTTATCGACCCCAGCTAATAAATAATATTACTCAATGTGCAAATCGAATATTGTTATTATAAAATAAACATTGTTAACAACTCAATCATGACATTATTCTTTTCATCAAACTGCCATACAAAGAATACTACATATCCGTAACAATATATATATATATATATATATATATATATATATATATATATATATATATATATATATATATATATATATATATATAATGTGTGTGTAATATATTATATACTAGCAGTAAAGCCCGGCGTTGCTCGGGGTCGCTCAGTAGCTGTGTTAAAGTTACAATGTTAAGTTTCTTTTTTGGCTTAAAAACTGTAGTGTCTACTGTGCAGACTTGCATGTGGTGTTTTTGATTAATATTCCCTCAACCAACAATATGCCTTATGAAGTGAAGAAAACATAACCATAACCCGAATGTTATAACAAAAGAGGATGCTGGGGATAAAAACTGCACTGGTTATTTATTAACAAAGATCGAAAATGTAAACACTGCAACGCAGAGAAAAACATTAGCGTAACCAAATTATCAGTTATGTCTGTCTGCACGCCTATATCACCTCTCTGCACGACTATCTGTCTGCACGCCTATATCACCTCTCTGCACGACTGTCTGTCTGCACGCCTATATCACCTCTCTGCACGACTGTCTGTCTGCACGCCTAACGAAATTTACAGATACATATATTTTAAATAAACTTATATAATTTTTGCTTTTTTTTACGATATATTTGCTTGTTTTACGTAGTCTTTAAATAGACTTGTTTTCAAGTAAAAATATTGTTTTAAAATGCTTTTAAATGGAAATGAAGCAAAACGGAAGCTTAGTGTTCGAACTGATGAATTTGGCAGGTCAATATTTTGCTGGCTCGACAACTGTTCGTGTATTGTGTTAATGTCATTTTAAACGCTGAGAAAGCCAGCGTAATTTTTTACGTAAGACGCTCAATGTAAACAGAACAAAGGGAAATAACTGATCACTTACGCTCAAAAATCGATACATTATATTCGATTTCGTCACATAGGGTGGGTCAATTTGAAATATTTTTTTTCCGATGTCTTCGCTAGGGCTCAATGTACAAGTATAGCAATTTCGGTGCAATTCCGTGAGAGATTCTAAGAGGAGATGTGTGCCAAAAATCGATAGACAGACAACCACAGTTTTATATATATAGATATATGTGTGTGTGTGTGTGTGTGTGTGTGTGTGTGTGCGCGTGTGTGTGTGTATGTGTGTGTGTGTGTGCGTTACGTAATTCCAAAGGAAAAGCAAAGGAAAAAAGACTGCTCTATGTATAGAACAGAGCCTAACTAAATATATATATATATATATATATATATATATATATATATATATATATATATATATATATTGTAAAATGATAAAGTAACAGTAAATATAAAGTTATGGAAACACAATTAGTAAACACTGGTTATAATTGTCCTTTTCACTTACGGAAATGACCGGAAGTTGTCTTTGATCTTAAAATAAAGAATCGCCAATTTTCTTCTTTCAAGATATATAGAAACATGCGAAATTAAATTAAGTAAGTTACCACCAAAGGAAAGAGTGTAATTTTATTTACAAATAAACAATTTATAAAAAGAAAGCGGTGGGTAGAGAGAAAGAGAAAGAAGACTGCCACCTCACAACAAGGGGTGCTGGAACTTCCCTCTAATAATTTTTTAAAGGCAAGCAAATTCACTCGTAGCATCGATACGGGTGATAGCGAAGCTAAAGTGCTGGAATAACCAAGCACACTTGCGGGCATTATCTGATACTTCGGTGAAGCAAACCAAGAACTTCGTTAAGCGCAGCCCAGCTACCCCAAACGTCTTGAATACCACTGGCTGAAAAAAATAGTTCGCCGAGAGATTCCTGGTATTTTAGAATCCTATTCCATTCGACGACGGATGCAGTGATCCTCATCTTTGCCGTAGTATCCAGAATGTGGGAATGGGGAATAAGAGTTATTACCTAGGACGTTCAAAATGAGATATCTACCTCTAACCCAGGTGCAAAATGTAAGAACAAAATTCTTCAAAATACGGAAGATTTTTTTTCTTTTTCTGGCTTTTCCCATTAAAACAATTTTATTCCATTTAAATTCTATAATGCATATAGTTGGCGTAAGGAATATATCAATAAAAATTAGTCAGAAAGAAGAGAGAAGAAATACAGAAAACATACAGGCTCAACTATATACAACAATGTTGGTATTTCTATCTATAAAAAAAAATAAAATGAGACAAGCCAAGACGCGACATTACTGCAGATGATAGAGAGGTGATATTTTCCATGTGTAATAGCGAGGCTAAGGTGCTGGTATAGCCAAGCACCTTCACAATCATCACCTGATACTTCAGTAAGTTGAACAACGACAAAAACATTATTGTTAGCCACCTAGCGAACATTTAAAATGCCACAGGTTTAAAAATGTAATTTACCTATAAATCATAGTATTTCAGTAATTTACTTCGTTCAGTTATGGATACAACAACCTCGCATCCTCCACATCGTATTTAGTACGTCTGGTGGAGCGAAAGAGTAACAAACAGCGGTTCCCCATATGAGGCATATTCCGCTAACCCAAAGGCGATAAGAATATTGAACCTCTTCCCATCGACCCTGGACAATCTGACTGGGCTCCGGGATTGAGAGAATATTAACTCTGGCTAGTTTTAACTCAATATGAAGGGCGAAACGACTTATTCATTCGACATGGGGCAATCCTTAAAGACCCTCACCGGAATCAAGGGCTTAGACTTTAAAATCCCTTAAAGTGAATGATCTTGTAGTAAGCAATGGCACTACCTTACCGCGGCGGAACAATTGGATTGAGCTTGGTCAGTCGCCAGACCTGTAAGTTGGCGGCGTAGGAATACCAAGCAGTGACTTCCGCCCAGCTCGGAAATTCGCGCCTCTTTTGACTTATAATGGAGTTGCAGCTTCATTTTCGTACACACAGGACGTTACTAAATTCATTCCCTGGAGCAACTGGCAAGATGTAGAACTTACCAAGAAACTTTGGTCCTCTTGGCAATTTCATTCTTTCTACACATTCACCTACACTTCATTTTGGTTCAACTTACTCATGCGGCATGCCAGCAGCTTTTTTAATCTTTTGGTGCTTGTAACAATTTACGGAGAAAAATAAACCGCTATTATTTCCTCACTGTGCTTTCCTATTTGATCCTTTCCTCACCATGAAACTCTAAACACGCAGCCTTATAACCTAATCTTCATTAAGGATCCTTCTCGGAACAAACATTTTATTTCAAAGATTTTTCTGCTAAAATCTATTTATGAAACTGGTTCTTTTTTTCTTTTACATAATTTACTTTTATTTTACTATTTGCTATTTTATATATGTAAAGTGATACATACCCTAGTTTCTTTGTGTTGATATTGTTTATTTTTGTATTGTTGACACTGTTATGTCACAGTTCATTTTTGTTGTTAACCGCAAGACGAAATCTCTATGCGGTCGGATTTAATGGGGGACAAAGGGAGTAATTGCCCCTGGCCCCCTGCATGAGAAGGGGCCAGCAGCAACGCCGTAGCATTTTATATGTGCTCTCAGGTGGGCTTTTTAGTTTTAGAGTGGTTAGAATTTTTTTAGTTAATATCTGTATGTATAACTTATCAATTCCAATTACTTGCGCCAAGCTAACTTTGATATGTAAAATTGGGGGGTTTGCTGTGTATTTTAATTTTCTGTAGCAAATTTATGATGGGTAAATCTGACGATATTGAATTGCATGCTAAAATAGCTATAATGTCATAATCTGAAATAGCTATCATGAAACATATAGGTATTTAAGCCCACCTTAAATCCAATTGCGTGCTCTTGCATTTCTTCTTCTCATTTTGCCGGTCTTTGACACAGTTGGCTGCTGACTCCTGTTTGTATTAATCACTAGTCATTAAGTCACTGCTGCATCTGAGCCAGAATTCTCAGCTCAGTATCTCTGCCATGCACAAGGCAATATCCTATATCAACCAATATCTTTACATTTATATGTTCACTCACAAATTCCAACTTATTACAACGAAATACTATTTATTCTGTGAACATTTAACAACCTTTCAACGAAACTCTGTTATACAAAATATTTTATGTACCCTAATTGTGTTATATTTCACTGTTGGTCCTGATCATTTTTCAACCTCACCAATCAACACTCACAACACATTACAACATATCGACCACTTCAACCAACCACATAACTACTAAAAAGGTAACTCACATTCCCTATTACAGTGTGTAATTGAGGGCGTGTGTGTATTTTTTTCTTCTTTTTTTTTCTGGCTCATTTTTATTGATCTGTTTCTTTTGTAAATCATATTCGGCGGCGGCGGTGGTGGTAGTGGTGATGGCTTTGGTGGTAGTTGTGATGGCGTTGGTGGTGGTGACGACGACTGTGGTGGTAGTGGTGATGGCGTTGGTGGTGGTGGTGGTGGTGGCAGTGATGGCGGTGGCGGTAGTGATGATGGTTGTGGTGGTGGTGACAATGATGGTGTTGAGGCTGATGATGATGATGATGATAATGATTCATCAATGTCAACTCAAGTTTCAACAAGCTTGTCTTTTCAAAGAAGATTTTTTCAGACATTGAAAATATAGTCCAGCCACAATGTCACTTACTCAGTCATGTGGTTTTGTTACAATAGAAAAGAAAAAAAAAATAACCCTTCAGCCAATGTTGTAACATTTCTTTAACCCTTTTGATACCCACATGGCCAAAATTGGCTTTGGTTTTATAAAACCAAACCACCCATTTTAAAAAGGTTTTATTTAAATAAACATCTTCCAAAATAATTTTATATAGAACTATATGTTAAGTTAGTGTCTTAGTTATGAAATGATTAATAATTTTAGTAAATCCCTCAAAATTCGT
The DNA here is from genome assembly GCA_964016885.1 of Eledone cirrhosa. Classification (NCBI taxonomy): domain Eukaryota; kingdom Metazoa; phylum Mollusca; class Cephalopoda; order Octopoda; family Eledonidae; genus Eledone; species Eledone cirrhosa. The sequence goes on along the minus strand of OZ024742.1, from coordinate 294,227,868 downwards.
CATTAATTAACTGAAACAGAGTGTATTGCATTAGAGATACGACAAAAGAGTTTTTAAAAGGCTGTATAATGAGAAACAAATTATAGAGTGGGGAATTAGTCTATGCGACACTCTTATAACAAATCTTTTCATTCACAGATTTACACAATGAGAAAGTAATAAGAAGCTTGTAAATGGTGAGCACAATATTAGCCAAGCTTAGTTGCTTTGTTCTCTCTTCTATTTGCTAATTAAAGAAATGGAGTCTTTTGGCAACTTACAGATGGATATGTTTCCAATAGGGAAGGAAAGAGAAGTAGTAAATAATTAATACTATGTAGCATTTTGTGTGTGTGAAGGTACGTGGTTTTATGGCTAGGGTATTTGGCTCACAATCGTAAGGTCGTGAGTTCGATTCCCGGCTGCACGCTGTGTCCTTGAACAAGACATTGATATATTGATATATTCTTCACGTTGCTTCAGTTCACTCAACTGGCAAAAATGAGTTGTACCTGTAAATCGAAGGGCCAGCTTTATCACATTCTGTGTCACGCTGAATCTCCCTGAGAATTATGTTAAAGGTACACGTGTTTGTGGAATGCTTAGCCACTTGCCCGTTAATTTAATGCGCAGGCTATTCCGTTGATGTTATCAACAGAAATACTCGTCATCGTAGCTGACGGAGTGCCTACTCATGTAGCATTTTACTCCTTTATTAGCTGCATGATTTCAGTCAATAGACTGCAGCCAGTCTTACAGCAATTTAGTTGATTGCACAGACACAATACTTATTTTTTTTTTTTAGTCTGGTACTTATTCTATCGATCTCTTCTTGTTGAACCGCTAGATGACATGACATAAACAAAGATACAAACGTAAACATACACGAACACATACACACACGTACGTGCGTCCATGATGGCTGCCCCCTCGTTATCGAGTAGGGAAATTGCACGATATACCATTATTAATAATTATTAATTAATTCTATTGTGCAATGCCAGTGCGTGAAGATATTTTTTTAAAGTGAGGAAAGACTGTGCACTGAGCCAATCCCACTCTTTGAGCGACAATAGCTATAACCCGAAAAGAAGAAAAGATCAACATCATCGGTAACTACTGAGCCGCAGGTTTTATATCGGAGTTATCCCAGTTTCCCGAGTTGCCTTCTCCTAGAAGAATGCCCTGACAAAGGCTAGGTGTCCTTCACTCCCAGTGGTTTAACCGCATGATCGGGTGTTCAGCCCGACTATTTCTATGTCCCCGCGCATATACATACACATGCACCCATGCATATACACATATACATATTTACACACTTTTGGATGGCCGTTGACTCTTATGAGTTCTTCCGCCCTTTGTGTGTGTACGCACATACATGGTGGCTGCCAACTCCTTTTCGAGTACGGCCACTACTTTATATCAATGTAGGAGAACCCCTACCGATGCGCTGTACATACATACATGGTGGCTGCCAACTCGTTTTCGAGTACGGCCACTACTTTATATGTAGGAGAACCCCTACCGATGCGCTGAACGAGTGTGACTTTTTAGTCCAGCCAGCGACTTGAAAACTCTGGTACAAACATTACACTTGTGACAGTTATTGACACATAGTGCTGGGCCCATTGTACCCTGTGATGACAAGTGCAGAGAGATCTCCAGATATAAAGCAATGCCTGTGCCGTGAAGCTTTTATAGTGAGCAAAGGCACTGCACAAAGCCTAAGGGGTCATCTCTCCCGGTGATTTTGGATGGCCATTGACTCTTAAGAGCTCCTTAGCCTTTGTCAAGGCAGAATTCTAGGAGAAGGAAAACTCTGATATAACACCTGCAACCCTGATGGTATCCAATGATGTTGACTTGTTCTTCTTTTTGGTAAATATCATCTTGATTAAGAGAGTGGGACTGGCTTTGTGCAGTGCCTTTGCTCACTATAAAAGCTTCACGGCACAGGCATTGCTTTATATCTGGAGATCTCTCTGCACTTGTCGTCACATGGTACCATGGGCCCAGCACTATGTGTCAATAATTGTCACAAGTGTAGTGTTTGTACCAGAGTTTTCAAGTCGCTGGCTGGACTAAAAAGTCACACTCGTTCAGCGCATCGGTAGGGGTTCTCCTACATGGATATAAAGTAGTGGCCGTACTCGAAAACGAGTTGGCAGTCACCATGTATGTATGTATGTATGTATGTATGTATGTATGTATGCATTTTCTGACGCTTGCACTGCCCTAAGATTGACTGTCAGCCTCAAAAAAACCCTCGTTATGTACCAACCTGCCCCTGGTAAGCAGTACACTGAACCAAATATCTATGTGTATGGTAAACGACTTGGAGTGGTTGATCAGTTTGTCTACCTGGGAAGCACTGTCAATCGATACAGCAACCTTGATAGTGAAATCTCACTTAGGATTAGGAAAGCAAGTGATGCTTTAGGAAAGCTAGAAAGGCGACTCTGGGGTCGGCGAGACATATGCAAGAGGACAAAGGTAAAGTGGACAAGGCATGTGTGCTCTCTTGTCTTCTTTATGCCTGCGAGACCTGGGTCACATATCGACACCACCTTAAGCAATTGGAGCGTTTCCATCAGATGTGTCTCAGACTGATCCATGGCGTTCACTGGAGGGACCACATCAGTGATGTCGAGATTTTGGAAAGCTCTGTGTGACAGTATAGAAGCTCTTGTGCTTAAGCAAAGACTCCGTTGGAGTGGTCACCTTGCCAGGATGAAGGATTCTAGAATACCAAAACAACTCTTTTATGGAGAGTTAGTTAAAGGAAAACAACCGCCACATAAACCCAAAAAGAGGTATAAGGATTCATTGAAAGCCTCTTTGAAAGACGCTAACATCTCTGCTGATATACGGGAAAATATTGCTGCTGATCGTAATAAATGGAGAAAGACTGTATATGAGGGAAAAGTTGCTTTGAGGCATCTCGAATCGCATACGAGAAAGTAAAGCGGGATGTGAGGAAGGGCATTGCTGTTGCACTTCCAGACGGCGAGGGTCCTCCTATGGTGCTGACATGCAGCGTCTGTGCGAGACTCTGCCTAAGCAAAGCTGGAGTCGAAAGTCATCTTCGCAGTCATAAAGTAAGACCAGTGGTTGACCACCAGGCTGCTGTTGGAGATGCTACTCATCATGCTTGCCAAGCATGTGGTAGAGAATGTAAATCAGCAGGAGGGCTCAAACGACATGCAAAAGTACATGAACTCCAACCACAGCCGACTATTCCCAGTGAATGTTTTGGTTGCCGACTCTGTGCAAGACATTTTAGATCATTGGCTGGGCTAAAAAGCCACATTGGATCGCAGCGCTGTTAGTTGCTATCGTGTGAGTGTGTGTATAGATATGTTTATGTGTGCGCGTGTGTGTGTATATATATATATGTATATTATTATTGTTGTTGTTGTCGTTATTATTATTGTTGTTATTATTATTATTGTTGTTATTAATATATGTGTATGTATATATATCTGTATGTATATATATATATATATATATATATATATATATATATATATATATATATATATATATATATATATATGTATGTGTGTGTATATATATATTTTTTTTTCTCGTTCAATGGCCATCCTCGATAACGAGGGGGTAGCCATCATGTATGTATGTATGTATGTATGTATGTATTTATGTCAGGTCACCAGTTGGTGCTACTGGTAACATGTATTTCAGTACAACCTGTCCCATGGTCGGGTCGTTGGCGACTAAACTGGCAACCCCACCAAGGTTTCTTGGTGAGGAGGGTGACTTTGGACATCCTGCAGGACTAAAAACAAAACCTGTCAAAGAGCAAAGAAGCTCTTAAGAGTCAATGGCCATCCAAAATCACCGGGAGAGATGACCCCTTAGCCTTTGTCAAGGCAGAATTCTAGGAGAAGGAAAACTCTTATATAACACCTGCAACCCTGATGTTATCCAATGATGTTGACTTGTTCTTCTTTTTGGTAAATATCATCTTGGTTAAGAGAGTGGGACTGGCTTTGTGCAGTGCCTTTGCTCACTATAAAAGCTTCACGGCACAGGCATTGCTTTATATTGTATCTGAAGATCTCTCTGCACTTGTCATCACATGGTACCATGGGCCCAGCACAATGTGTCAATGATTGTCACAAGTGTAGTGTTTGTACCAGAGTTTTCAAGTCGCTGGCTGGACTAAAAAGTCACACTCGTTCAGCGCATCGGTAGGGGTTCTCCTATATGGATATAAAGTAGTGGCCGTACTCGAAAACGAGTTGGCAGCCACCATGTATGTATGTATGTATGTATGTATGTATGTATGTATGTATGTATGTATGTATGTATGTATGTATGTTCTTCTGGTTTTATAATTTCACAAATTTTTTCCCAATAGAGAGAGAGTCGGTTTCTAACATAGACACAAGACTCTCTCATTGGAATTTACACATCAACTAGGTAGATATGTATGCATGTATGTGTAGATATGGATGTTATTGTATGTGTGTAGGGCGGTGGATTGGCAGTATCGGTAGAGAGTCGGACACCATGCTTTGAAGCATAGAGTTACGTCCCTTTACGATCTGAGTTCAAATCCTGCCGAGGTTAACTTTGCCTTTCATCCTTACGGGGTCGATAAAATAAAGTACCAGTAATGTACTGGGTAATTGCTGGCCTTGTGCCTAACGTAGAAACAGTTATTGTATGTGTGTATGTGTATGTTTTGAGTTGTATCTGTACATGTGTATATGCAGTTATTAGATGCAAAATTTTTGGAATGTTTTACATAATTTTACTGTTCCATTAATGGATTGTACTTGTAATTTCCTAACTAGTTGTGTTCTTTCTGTTCCTGTGAAACCTAGCTTCTCAAGATTTGTATTGAGGCAGTTACTAACATACCCCAGTGCCCCATATGTATGTATGTATGTATGTATGTATTGCGGACTTCTGTAGTTTTTGTTTCCCAAATCTCACTCACAAGGCATTAGTCACTCGGAGAGTACAATAGAAGACACTTGACCAAAGTACCACATAGTGAAACTCCGGAAAGGAGAATAAAATGAAAGTGAACCAAACTGAAATGGAAAAACCTGACAATAAAATGAAAGTAAAAGTAAATGAAAGTGAAACGAGCGGGGGTGCGGGGCTGAGTATATGAAACGGAAAAACCTGACGATAAGGGAAATAAAGAAACGGGAAAAACCCGACAATAAAATTAATGTAAATTAAAGTTAAAGTACTCTCAGGTCTCGAATAATGCCCCCCCCCCCCCCCCCTCTTCACCAAGCTTATTAATTTTTCAGATTTTTTTCACACATACCCCACTCTTTTCCCACCCCCACCTTCCGCTTATTAAACTTTGTTAATCTATCTTCGGCGAAATTTTATTTTAAGTGATAGCATTCCTGCGACAACTAATTTTCTTTAGACATTAAAAAAACAAATACATGAGAAAAAAAAGAACATCACAAGAAATCTCATACATTATAAAGTAAATAAGATGGGTTGGAGGTCTCAATATGTAAACTAAACGACTAGTTCTGGTTTTTACAAAAAATCAACGGAGATAAATTAGAAAAATTACCGATTTTCCACCCCACCCTACCCCGCTTATTCCAACCCCACCACACCCACCCCATTATTTGGGATCCGAGAATAAAACTGAAAAAAAAAATGATAAATTAAAATAAAACTAATAAGATGAAAGTTAAGCGAAAACCCTAATAAAATAGAAGTGAAATTTTTTCATTGATTATTTTTTTACTTAGTTGATCTGGATGAAAGGACAGTACCCATGGCCTTCACAGACTTCTGAGACAGGAAAGATCGATGCTGTTGATGTTACGTTTAAATTGTTGTAGGTTCACACTTTTCAGAAAGGCATGAGGAAGGAGAGAGTTCCAGATGGTCGATGTTCTGGGCATAGTGGCTAATGTGGAGAATGGAGGGCGGTGGACACAACATAGGTAATGAGAGGAGAAGAGGTGAGTTTCAGGGGGCTGAAAAGGACAGGAAAGACTGGACGTAGTGGTTAGTGGGGGGAGGGGGTCATGGAGGATTGGACACAGCATTAGTGATGAGAGGAAAGACAAATAAAATGGGAGTGCCTGAGTAGAGGTAACATGACTCTTCAATAAGCTCCAAGGAGCAGAAGCCATTGTAGTAACAATAGAAGTGACAGAAAGAGGAGGAAGTAGATTTATGAACCAGAAATTGGAGTGTTAGAGAAATACATTATGGCGATTAACCGAGTGGCCTTTGGGGAGAACGTCTGTGTGAGCAACAGCAGCACTACCCCAGATATGGGAACAGTAACTACAATCTATGTCTCACCAAAACTTTATAGAGGGCCATTAGCAGTTGGGTTTTTATGTATTTCCTGGCCTATCTTTTGATAGGCAATCGTTGGGATGTGGTCCTACTTATGTTAGGGATGTGTGTTATCTATGAGAGATCCTCAGTGATTGTGAGGCCAAGCATTTGGAGCGATCGTGAGGGCTGTAGTTACGTGTTTTTTATGCTTAAAGAGAGTGAGGTGCAATGACATTTTCTTGAGATGAGCATTGTTTTGTTGTTGTTTTTTGTTTTGTGTTTTTTTTGTTCTTGAGACGATACTGGCATGACTTCATTGGAAAATGTTTTCCATGCTTCTGTTCCTGATGTTAGTGCAGGTTTGGCATGAGATATTTATATATTGAGAAAAAAAAGGCTGAAGAAAGAAGGCTGAAAGCGTCACTAACAATCACAGGGTGTATGATTAATATATTAATGAAAGGAATAACTGTCTTCGTGTATCATTTACAATAGATAACCTTTGAAGAAAATGAAATTATCTAATCTGAACAGGATTCATTTCATGTGCTAATGACGATGGGGTTGGTGGAGAATAATAATAATAATGAGATGAAATGAATTATTGTGTACAATGCTCAGGTGCACAACAAGTAGGCATTCCACTAGCTGAGAAGTGGATACATCAAGTAATTAAAGAGTGACAGAATTATCAAGCTCGTAATACGTAGTCATAGGCAATACAATTATAACAATTATCTCTACCTATGCACCACAAACAGGACTAAGTAAATAACAAAAAGATTTTCTATGAGGAACTCTTACAGACAACTTCAGTTACTTATGACACAGACCTCATTATCCTAACAGGCGATTTCAATGGATGCGTTGGTCAGCACCAGAATGGCTACACTGGAGTACAGGGTGGCTATGTTTATGGCTCGAGAAATGATGAAGGAGCAAGATCCCTAGAATTGTGTGATGCAAATGAACTATTTGCAGTATAAACAAATATAAAATTTTTATTTAAGTTGTATAAATTTACAGTAGAATAATGTTGCAAATATGTTTTAAATATATACATAAATAACATAACAAATGCGTAAATGACATTATAAATTGCTCGCAATTCGTTCAGAAGGACATATATGTCTAAACCATGTATAATAACACAATAATATAAATTCACGAACAACAATGATAAAGGAAAGAAAAAAGAATGAAAAAAAGGGTGGGGGGCAATTCACCACCAAGTGTGATAATCGACCGCACCTCACACCTTGGGAGTTAACTGCACACTTTCAGACAAGCCAACACGCTCGCAGCATTACCACGGGTGATAGCGAGGCTAAGGCGCTGAAATTACCTGACACCTCAAGTAACGCGAGCCGCCAGTGAAGACAAGAACTTCGCTGTCAGTGGCCCAACTCCACAGGCTGGAAAAAATGATTGTTTGATAAGTCCTGGTATTTCCGAATTTTATTCCGTTCGGCAGCGGAAGCAGTGACCCCCACATTCACCACGGCGTCCATGATGTGGGAGGGAGCAAAAGAGTCACTGACTGTGACGTCCCAGATGAGACACCTACTTCTCACTCGGGGACAAAGGGTAAGTTCGTTTGGTCTCTTCCCATCACTCTCTGGATAAACCAGCCGGCTCCAGAACTGTGGGGATATTACCCGAGCCAAGGCCCGTTTGATGATCAGGTTTAGCTCGGTGTGACGGGCAAAACGACCAGCATTCAGGCGGCAGGACAAACCATGTAAACCTGTGGAGTCGAGGGACCTACCACAGCGGCATCTCAGACTCCAACAGACGTCGGCTCCCAAACGAATTGCAATGGAGATGCGGAGTTCGTCCTGACTGAGAAGGCCACCAATGCTGGCCACAGGCAGGGCATCAATCCAGCCCCCCCCCCCCCCCCCGAGAACTTTGATCTAGCAGAAAGTAAGTGGCGCCTAGAAAATTTACCGGAAAGATCAAAGAGAGAGTTGAAAGTTTCCCTAGAACTCAGATTGTCTCATACTCTCTGCTTCCGTTTATCCTCATCAATAACTGAGACTGACAAACTCAGCTCTCTCCACTAATAAAGCTTCATCCAACTCCCTGATGGACCAGTCCAAGTTGGGAAGAGGAGGATGTCACCTACCGAAGAGGAGTAGACGTGGATGGAGGAAAGAAAGCAAGGTAGGGACAACGAAGTATACTTACGCAAACCGAGACCTCCAAACCGTTTGGGTAAGGCAGCTTGGTCGCAGGGACTCGGACATTGACCAAACCCTCGAGCTCACTGAATATTAGATCGTCGAAGCGTTAGAGAGACGGCGATAATTTGTAAGAGGGAGTAACTCTAAGGAAATACAACTTAGGATTTGACAGATAATTCCGGAGAATGAAAAAACCTTGGTGAGGCTCAATGACTTCGATTTTTTTAAAAAAGTTACTTGAGGTTAGCCAACTTAGATTGAAAGATGAACTCGAAGACATGGTCAGTAACTGGGGCCCCAAGAGAGCACCACGCCGATGGGGGAAGAACCTCGATGGAGGGGAAAGACTCTGTGAACAGTCTCTTGATGCAATATTAACTTCAGAAAAGGGGCAAACCACCTGATCACCTACCAATCAGGTGATCGATCCCACAAGCCAGATTTACTTCTTTCACTTTTTTTTTTTTTGTCCAGTGGGAATTTAATCGCAGACCCCCAATAAATACTACCCTATGTCTCTTCAGTTAATGCCAGCTATTTCCGGCTCTGTTGTATGGGATTACCAGATCTTGGTTATCATTCTAGATATCAAGAAAAACAAAGAAAGAATCAACAAACGGTAGTGTTTCACCTATATATTTATTATTAACAGGTTGTAAAAGATTTCATGAAATGTAGGTAGGTGAGCTACATGTAAACCGGTTTGACGTCACTGTTTACGTCTAAATATATTATTTGGCACTGTTACAAGAAAATAAAGCTAGTGTGGTAATTTGAACAGTAAGCATGCTAAAATGGGAGAAGAATGCCCTGTTTGTAAACATTCGGCATTCTGATAGCGATGTATAGCTGCAGTGGCATAGTCAGTTACATAATTAGATCCAACATTATCTTGGCTTAAGTTGCTAAAAGATAGTTTGTTCCAAGTCTTTGAATATGTAAATGTGACCCAATTTTTACATGTTTTCTTTTTCTTATTTTTGTAAAAATCTTTCTTCATATTGCAACTCACTTTATTTATTTTGCGACTCACTAATGCGTCGGGACTCGTAATTTAAAAAAACATTGGTTTAGTTGTTTTACCTATTTACCGACAGGGCTGTCGCTATTAATAAAGCCAACAAGGAAGTCGCCTAGGGCGCAGACATCAGAGAGACACAGTTTTATACAAATTTATATAATTGAATATTTAACAATTTCTTACAATCAATAAATAAATCACTGAACATCTTTGCTGTCCAGGCAACATTGCGGAAATACTCAGTGGCGAAGAGAGAGTCGTATGGTATTATGACATGTCACATGATTTGGCATAGGTGTGTGTGAACTGTGTAGTAGAAAATCAGGCTGAGTGATTTTTTTCTTTTTTAGAGCAAGATATACCGAGAACTAGGTTTGTCAGTTTACCAAACTGTAAAGTTAAAATTATTATATTTGGTAGAAGGGAGCACACATTGGTGTTAAATACTCAGGCATCAGTCCTGCACATGATAATGAAATACTCTTGGGTCTCGAATAATAGTCCTTCATCCCACCTCTCGCTTATTAATTTTTCGGATGGTTCCAAACCCTAACCCACTTATTAAATTTTTACTAATCTATCTCTAGCAAAATTTTATTTTAAGTGGTAGCATTCGCACGACAATTAATTTTCTTTATACATGACAAAAAAAGTACATTACTAAAAATCCCACATGACATAAAATAAATAGGACTGTTTGGATTGGGGTCTCAATACGTAAACTAAATGACTAATTCTGGTTTTTAAATAAATCAACGCTAACAACCTGGAAAAATTACCGAAGAGTATGTAAAATTCAATGTTTAATGACCATAAGATATAAAACATTTCATCTGTTAAAATTGCGATACACTGTATATATTCAAACATAAGCCGCTCCTAATATATGCCAACCCCCTGTTTTATGTCTGAGAAATGGGCAAAAATCCTAAGCCCATGTATAAACCAAGGCAGCTTATCAACACAATATGTTTAGATGGCATGGTGTTCAAATTCTCACGAGTGGAGAATATATTTTTGAAGTTGTAAGATTAATATTTTGATATTTAAAATGTCTCCGACTGATCCAGCTGGAACCCCAAGTGAGACCAACCAAACTTGCTTGGGGTCTACCCCTGGTCTCCTGCTAGTTGGTTTTGCCAGTAAAATCTGCCCAGCGATTCTTTCTTGAGACATTCTAACCACATGCCCGTAATATCAGAACTGTGAATGACTCTCTGATCGCCGAGCTAAGTGGTCTATCGAGTAATATTACTCCAAAGACCATTCAGAAGAACTCCATTTCAGCCGCTTGTGTTCGTGATCGTATTCTTTCGGTCATTACCCAAGATTCATAACCATAGGTAAGGGTTGGCACGAATACCGAATTGAAGATAGCGAGTTTGGCTTTTACACCTACTTCTCTTCTTCTGATTACCGTTTATTTGACTTCTGATTACACTACTAGTTTGTCTTTGCCCACCCTCCCTTTAGTGCTGGAATCCCTTGCTACACCACTGTATTATGATTATCCACTAGGTAGTCGCCTACATAACATGTCTATTGAATTAGGGCTGAGCTAGGACTAGATAACAACAGTAGCATTAACTGATGATTGTGATGATGGAGCCCCTAATTAGTTTCAACAAGGAGCAGTCAGTCAGTCAATCAACTGAACGTCTGATTTATAAATTGGCATGTAGATGGTTAAGTATTCCACTGACACGTGTACTCTTAACTTCCAAGCCGAATCAACATGACATATGTGACAAGGCTTGACTTTTGAATTACAGATAGAAGCCATCTAATTGACTTCCACAGTTTTCATCTACTCTACTTCACTCACAAGGCTTCAAGGTTATGGTAAAGATTCTTGCTCAAGATGTTACGCAGTGGAATCGAACCCATGGCCTCATAATTGCTAAGCAAACTTCTTTACCACTCAGCCATGCCTGTGTTCACATTAACTAACCTGATACCAGCAACCATGGTTGTATGTAAAGAAACTTTATCTTTTAACCACCTTTCCAGCTGTGACCATCCTGTCTTATTTTCTGGCATATTACATCAAGGACTAAGTTATCCAATGGACTCATTGCCTTTTTAACATAGCTGGATGAAGTTTGGGGGATATTTAGCTCCTACTTCTAACATGACGAGTGACTGCAAAACAACACAAAACGCTAACTACAAACGGCATCTCATTCAAATTTTAATAAATTGGTATTTCAGAGTTGTCTCCCTTACCTTCGCGGATTTTTAAAAAAATTTTTTTGATAACGCAAATGTTTTTTTTTTATCAATACAGATGAAATTTTAATTGAATAAACATTTTTAACAGCCTCATTACATGATGTAAGTTAGTTCTATTTAACTATTTACCTCAATTTTATTTTTACTGTTTAGTCAGGGAAGGAAAGCCAGTGCCCATGACTCTTTTCAGGGCATCCAATTGTAATGGAAGGGAAGAAGGTATCTTGTAACCAGAGACCTGGTCCAAATGCTTGCAACAGAGTAGGCGCTGCTAAGGTACCCAAGGACCAGGTTGTGGAGTTAAACTGGGGAACAGATTAACCCTTTTGTTACCATATCTCTGATGAAATATACTGCCTATGATGTTCAAATAATTTCGAAAATAATAAAAGATTTGAAGAAATTTAGTAGCAATAACTTTCTCATTAAGTTCGTGTGTGGAACATAACTTAACGAAGGTTGTTACATGAAACTATGATGGAAGACTTTTAGATAAATATAAACTCTTTAAAATAAACAGCTTTGTATCATAAAATCGGGGGGCTTTATGTGGTTTAGTATCAAAGTAGGCAAAAGCAAAGTTATGGAACAAATATAGCAAAACATTATTTCATCCAACACAGCAATCAACCACTCTAAACTGGGACTTTATTTATCAAGCCCTAAAAGAATGAAAGGTAGAGTTGAACTCAAGAGTGCAGTGAGCTGGAACAAATACTGCAAATCCTTTCATCCGACATTCTAAAAGTTCCAACAATCCATTGTTCTGGACTGGTACATCATTTTATCAACCCCAAAAGGAATGAAAGATAAAGTGAAACTTGGAATGAAAAGAGCCAAGATAAATACTGCAAAGCATTTCATTTAATTCTCTAAAATTTCCAATAATCCATTGTCCTGGACTGGTACTTTATTTTATGAACCCCCTAAAAAGGATGAAAGACAGTAGGATTTGTACTCAGTGTAGAGAATAGGAAGAAATATCACACCGTATGTTCTCCTATGCTCTAATGACTTTTCCAATTCATAAGCCCATGTATAAAACAACACCCCTAGAATGTGCAATTTCTCACATGGAATACCATGTGTCACCTCATCCACTTCTGACCTCCTTACAATTTATATAAACTCACATAGTCTCATTGACTTCCTATAATGCTATTTAACCCTTTAATGTTCAAACCGGCCAGAATTCTCTACCTTTTTCTGTTGAAACTGGCTGTAACTGGTCACTCAAACTGATTTTAAGGTATTGTTCTCAAAATACTTTCAAAATCTCATAGATTCGATATTATGTGAGATAAAGCATTTACCATGAAAATATAATAGTATATATATAGAGAAATGTGAATGCTAAAGGGTTAATGTATAAAGAAAACTGATTGTAGCAGGAATGCTATCACTTAAAATAAAATTTCGCCAGCGATAGATTAGACAAATTTAATGAGGGGTTTGAAAAATATTTAGTGATTAATTTATTGGTAGCAGGAAATTATATATTTAAATTAATTATACAAATTTGTACAAAATTGTGATCCTTTAAGTTTTCAGAAATGTGTGCCCTAATCAGCTGCCAAGTTGGCCTAAACGTATCGCCGACCCTTAATTGTTAACTGAGTTGTCTTCCTTGAATTTCATTGGTATAGAATTATTTTATCTACTCAAGTTTAACTAGGTAGTTCGATTTAGTTTCGATTCATTTCCGTTAAGTTCGTACGGTGATTGTTTGACAGTTATAAGATCAAAATTAAATTTTAGAAACTTTGTTTTAAAAACAACATTTCAATAATATTTAAGTGAAAATACGCAACAATAAACAAAATATTGAATACTTTTATTTTGAAGTTCACTTTAGAAAGGATTTTTTTTCATGTTAACAAAAAAAAAAAAATAAATAAAAACAACTAATTTTTTTATCTACGTTTAGTTTCGGGTAGTTTTAATTTAAAATAATTTCGTGGAATTTTGTTTTCTGTTCCAACCATTACTGGTGGATTGGTAGAATCGTCAGCGTGTTGGTAGTTTAAATCTCGCTGAAGTCAACGGTTCCTTTCATCCTCCCGGATTCAATAAAATAAGGTACCAGCAAAATACTGAGGTCAGTATAATCTACTTTCCCCCTTCTCCCTTAAATGTCCGGCCTTGTGCATAGAGTAGAAACTATTGTTACTTTGAGTGCGATGGAGTGACAGAGTTATTAGAGCGCCGGACAACATTCATTGTGGCATTGTTTTGGCTCTTTATATTCTGAATTCAAATCGGGACGAAATCAATTTTGCATTTCATTCTTCTAGGGTTGATAAAATAAGGTAACAGTCATGTACTTGTGTGAAGTATGTTGATTTTCCCCCTCCCTCCAAAATTGTTGGCCTTTTGCCTAAATTAGAAACAAAATGCCTTGCGGTATTTGTTCCGATTCTTTATCTTTTGTATTCAAATCTCGAAGGGTCGATAAAATAAAGTACTGGAATGTTAAAGATATCCAGCAGGACAGGTTTCCAAAATGTTTCTGTCTATCCACTATTACTCAGAAGGATTATATCTACTCTAGGCTATGAAAAATTATACTTGCCTAAGATACGACGAATGGCATCGAACCCTGCACCTTGGAATTGCGAAGAAAACTTTTTTAACTATTCAGCCCTGCTGCGTCCAATGTACCGAATATGTATCACTCTTTCTCTCATCTGAAAATTTTACGGATGAACTAAGTCAAAGTGTGAATTTAATTTTTTTGTAATATAAGGGTTAATAAAAAAAAACAACAAACTTTTCAACAGTTGACAAAGTTAGTTGTGAATATTAGCCAATGAAAACATAGCTTTTTCGGGAGTCCGTGTGAATGACATGCGCACTTCCCCTGCTTTATTACTCCCGCCATTTTGAGGTATGTGAAATATTTTCACTGTACAACGTTTCTAGCTTTTTTCCTACACAGCATCCCTACATCTTCTTTATAGATAACATCTCCACACACATTTTATTTACCTCGTTTATCGTTTATTTTGTGCAGCTGACCTTCCAAATCCCTCTGCTTTGGCCAGAGAAACTCCTATAAAGATGACCTGCCCAGGCCATTATACAACGATTGCAGAGAAATTCGTGGAGCACTATTACAATCTTTTTGATTCGGAACAATATCGAGACCATTTAAGAGGAGTCTACCATGTAAGTTGCGTCTACCTCGTCAATTGGGACGGTTAGGCGTGTGGAGTATTTTGTTATTAACCTTTAATTAACAGTTACAATCTTGTGACTAGCTAGGTAGTATGTAGTAAACTTTGAGATAAATCTCGGTTCATGAGTTGAAAAAAAAACAGTATGATTATATATACATAGTGTGTGTATATGTATGTATTTCGTTATTGTTTAGCGAGCATTATGTGGTAAAATCCTATAAGCTTTCTATAATGAAGTAAAATTAAAATCTGATGAATATGATGGTTCAAATATATTTTTTTATTTATTGCTTTCGTAAATAAGTTTCATATTTGTAGTTAACTTCCAATTTTTCGCAGTTTTTTCTTTATTTTTAATTTTTCATTCACTTATTTTAAATACGATCGTTTAATCAAAACATACTGTCCATCAGATCGGCTTTTTTTTTGTGATTTTATTTTACTTTCACTTCAATATAGAGAAAGCTTATAGGACTTTACCTCACTTAAAGTCAACTGTAATGTTGCAATTATCTTTCTAGAATCTTCTTAATGATTTACAAGTGTTTGTGAAGCCCCATTGGTCCATGCAATGTACAAATATGGGGTGAAGTTTCGAATTAAGCATCCAGCGCAAAATGGCTGGAACTTTTCTATTTATTGATTTTCCTTCGCCGGAATTCTACGTTTTGAGCAAGATTTACATTTCTGCAAAATAAATGAGGGTGGGTAGATAAGGTTCGTCTTAAATGTTCGGCTATCGTGTAAATATGTGGAAAAGAGATAAAGTGATGTCTATGCATGTTGCTATATTTCATTTTTATTTTACTAAATAAGCCATTCGGAATTTACAAATACAGATCAATCAGGTATCGGTCATTTTCATTTTATGTGGATTGGCAGATCGTTTATGCCGGACAAAATGCTTTGTTTTGGTTTCCAATTAAAACGAAAAGCGCGACAATTAGGTATACCCAGTCCTATATAATATCCATTGTGACCTTGTTTAAGACGCTGGGATATGATGCGAGGGAGATTTAGCTGTTGTTTCGGTCAATTTATTATGACCACGTGGAGACTTCTTTAGTTGGTGGGAAATAAACAGAAGTGCTGGGATGTGATGTGAACGATTTGGTTGCTATTTCTTATAATAGTGACTACGTAGAAGCTCTCGTGTTGGTTCGAGGGCAGTGATCTTTTTTTTTTTTCTTTATCGAAAATTTATTTTAATTATATAATATATATTGACGATCATTTAAGTAGACGACAATCTTCATTTCATTTAAATTAATTTCAGTAATTTTCCTTAATATTTTAAATAATCATTATCAAGCATGATTGTAGACATTTTCCTTTACTAATAAATCATTCGGAATTTACTTATACAAATCAATCAGGCATCGTTCATTTTTATTATGTACGGTGATTGTTGTCTACTTAAAACGAAAGAACGCCAATTAATGATATCCACTGTGTCTTTGTTTATGATGCCTGGGTATGATATGAAGGAGAGCTGGTTGATGTTTCTTGTGTGTCGATTGTGGAGGTTCCCTTGCTAGTTTGTGTAGAAGGGAAGGAATTAAAAAAACCTAAATTTTGAAATATGTTTAAAATAGATTTTTTTTTTTTTAGCAACATAATCGTAATCTACATCTTGGAAAACGTATTACTGCAAAATTGAATTAAAAAGCATTTTAAAAGCTATGAGGACACACAAAAAAGGCTGTAGGCGTTGCACATTAAGTTGTAGTTATGTCAATAAATGCGTTTTAATCAGAACCTTGTATGTGAAATTGATGGATAATCAATAATGGTCAACCTTTTAAATACCAAACCGTCCCTAATTCTCTGCAATACAGGACAGTTTATTTTGAAATGTGTATATATATTTCTAAAAAAAACAACCCTTCTACCATAATTTTGTATAAGAAATTTAGTTATGCTCCAAGCACATAATCTGCCTGATACCAAACCACCCATTGGTTCTACAATACAAAACTGTTTATATTTATCTAAAGACCTTTCATCTTATATTCGTTCCTCACACCAATCTTAGAGAAATCTCCATTATTTCATTTAATTATTTTCGAAGTTACTTGAAAACTATAGGCAATGTTAATATAGAAATACAAACACAATGTTTAACAGCGACAAGGAATTGCCAGCAAATGCTACAGAACAACTTGGAACTCTGCCAAAACCTTTTCAAAATTTCATTAAATATTACGTCGCACATGTGTACAAGTATATATATTGTATGTGTATCAATCAGCATGGCCGAATTGTTAAGCGGTTCACTTTGCAATCATAAGATCTAAGATTCAATCCCACTGCATGGCATCTTGTGCAGGTGTCATTTGAGTGAAATTGGGTTGGCACTGTTTGAAAGTATATTTAGTTGAACTGTACCTGTAATCCTCATTGTCATACTAAATCTCTGAATTATGTTATGGGTACACGTCTCTGTGGAATTATCAAATGCTTACATGTTAATTTCACCATCAGGCTGATCTGATGATCAAACAACTGAAACACTCACCATTGAAACTGATGGAGCTCTATTCCATAATGTGTGTGTTTATATCATCATCATCACCACCACCACCATTTAATGTCCATTTTTCCATGCATTTGTTAGAAAATTTGTCCTTTCATGAGACAAGTCAGATCAGGTGACTGTGTCATGCTCACACAGAACTGTTTCTGGCTTGGTTTCTACAGCTGGATGCCCTTCCTGATGCTAATCACATTTACAGTGTGGACTGGGTGCTTTTTGTGGCACCAAAACCACCAACTGACAAGGTGAACCGGGTACTTCATGTATCACCAACATCATCTTACAGGGTGGGCTGGAGGCTTTTTATTGTGTAACCAACATAACTGCCATACAGAGTGGACTGGGTGCTCTACCATGATCACTTTACATGGTGGACTAGGGGATTTTTGTTGTCACTATCATGGTTACCTTTATATATATATGTGTGTATTTTAAGGCAACTCTCTGCTAAAGCAAGGGTTTGCTTTTTGGACCCCATGCCAAGCCTTGTGCATATCATGTCTCTTTGTGACAATGCAGGGATACAATATATTGATTCTAAACTGAGTACTTACAGGTAATATATATGTATTGAATTTATCTGGAGTCAACAGTTGTGAATATATGGTTTGGGACTATGCAGATCAGTGGGCACTGTTTTGCTTGTATGTTCATTTTTGGCATGATTTCTATAGCTGGTTTCCCTTCCTAATACTAATCACTTTAGAATGTGTATTGGGTACATGTTTTATTTTATTGTGGAACTCACACTTGAGAGGTCATTGTGACCTCAGCAGTAGGAGAGGAAGAGTGAAAGTATGACAGAAGAGGCAGCGTGAATGGAGCAATGGTAACTACACATTTGTTAATGAGAACCAGGAGATATATGGAAAGAAAGAACAAATATTGGGAAGTAGGTGTTGTTAAAAATGGTTTTAATGATATGGGGGTGAGTTGGTGAGAATTGAAGGGTAGTGAGTCTCTGACAGATTTCAAACTACCCCTAGTTTTATGGGCAGTATGGTACAGAGTCTGAGGAGTAAGAGTGATTCGGATAGGGAGAGTGTGAGATATAGTAAATAGAAAGGTGTTTTGACAGGTGCCTTGCATTGGTGGATGGATCTTTTCGAGCACCACAAGCTGCCAATCAGCTAAGTCCTGTCAGGTCAATTTTCACCTCTTCATCCCATGTCTTGACGAGCTCTGCACTTCATTATACAACTTACATTCTCCATATATATGTCCAAACTAAATCTTCTTTCTTGTATTCTACAGCTGGGTCTTATACTGTTTTCCCTCTCATCTCATCCTTGCTCTTTTGTTCATACACACAGCAAAGCATGCCTAGGTCTCACTACCATGCAGTAACACTGTTCATACACAGGTGTCATAGTCTGCTTTTCACTAAGAGAAAAACTCTTGTTGCCAACAGAGGTGGCAGCTCCCTAAATTTAACAAAATTTAAATAATCATCATCATTTATTGTCTATTTTCCTTGCTTTCGGGAGGTTAACAGGTTGTTAGTGACCATGTCTTCTTCATACATTCTGTTTTTGATATGTTTTCTATGGTTAGATGCCGTTCCTAATGCTTATTGTGTCACTAGCCCTACCACCTTACTGGGTGGTTCTACAATTTGAAATCAATAAGTACTTGAAAACAGTGCCCTTGTATGGTTGCAGTCCAGTGAATGAATATTGTGATGTGGTACTTACTACCCTTTTGTTACCATATTTTCTAATGAAAGATGTTACTTAAGGACTCATGTTTGAAGGATTTAGAAATAGGCTAAACTTTCTCTTTGTTAATTTGTTTGGCACATAAAGGTTCTTATATAAAATTATACAACACACAATGAGCATCTTATGGTCATTTTCCCTGCTAAAGCAGGAATTAGCATTGCAGGTTTTATACACATCATAGGGTCTTTTTCAGGCTGTTTTATGGCTAGCTACCTTTCCTGGCATTAACTCCTTTAGTCACCTCTAACATGCAGGTATATGATGTACCTGTTTTAAACCAGATTCATACATAAAATTATAATGGAAGGCTTATAGATTAATATGGAGGCACATGGCTTAGTGGTTAGAGCATTGACCTTGCAATCGAAAGGTTGTGAGTTCAATTCTCAGACCGGGTAATGTGTTGTTTCCTTGAGCAAGACACTTTATTTCACATTGCTCCAGTTTACTCAGCTGTAGAAATGAGATGATAGGACTGGGGTCCCTATCATTCCACGGCAAAAAAGCACCCAGCACTCACTGTAAATGAGGTTGGTGTTAGGAAGGGCATCCAGCTGTAGAAATCAAGCCAGAATCAGTTCCCGTCCCACCTTTGCAAGCAGGAAAAAGTGGACATAAAATGATGATGATGATGAACACTTAAAACTAAAGTTTTGTATTGAAGAACCAGGGGTGGTTTGGGGCCAAGAGTTAAATTCAATGTAAGTAAAGCAGTAGTGAACAGAAGGCCTTTATTTTCAGAAGCTTTATAAAAGTGAATTACTAAGTACCTTCACATTGACCTGGTAACCATCTGTGTGTGTGTATATATATATATATATAAGAAATTCTTTGTCTCTCTGTCTCTTCCTTATGCATTCTCAAACAGCTTGACCAAATCAAATTTTACATGATAATAGTATTCGACCCCAGGATTAACATGTAATTTTTATTTTCATTTGGCTTAAAACAATATAACATTTTATCTAAAACTACTATAGACTATAAGTAAATGGACATTTTATAACTTGACAACGTCACGTTTTGTATATGAGTGTGTGTGTTTGTGTATTCATTACATACGTTAGGCCTTAGTAAGTTACATACACAGAGAATTAAACACATACATATACATATGTGATGACTGACAAGTATATGTGAGGTTAAATTTAAGAGGCTTCAGTTTCCAGTCAAACTAAGTTTTATTATTTCAATTAACAAATCTCAGGGTCAATCCCTCAAGTTAGTTGGACTTGATCTCTTGACTACATGTTTCTCCCACAGTCAACTCTATGTTGGTTACTCACGAGTTGGAAGCAGCAACAATTTATTCAAGCTTGACAGATTTTCATTTCTAAATTCTATTATCATTAAAATTTTGATACTTTTAAAAATAAAATATAGGTATTTTGAAATAATTATATATCTTCATATTTGTTGTTTACTGAATAAGAACAGCAGTAACCTGGGTAACGCCAGGTTATTCAGCTAGTGTTATATATAGTACTGGATCACACAATCATCAGATTTTCTAACAGGATTAGTATACAATAAACTTCCACCATCCTAGTAGTTAGGGTGTTGAATTCACAATCATAAGGTCATGAGTTTGATTCTTAACTTGATGGCACGTGTTATTGAGTAAAATGCTTCATTTCACATTGCCTTTTGTGATAGGATTCTTCCTTTACCAATTTAGCAGAAAATAGATGTCTATTCAAATGCTTATAAATCTTTATTAGTGGAGTAAACTAAAGATTTTGATTTTTATAGTGCTGTTTTGAAATTTTTAAGAATGTTCTCTAATGCAGTTTCATGTTTTACAGGATATTAAGAGTTAAGACACCCAAGAAGCCTCCAATGAGATACATCATAGGAGGCTAGTCAGACCTGTTAGGTCTGAGCTGTGAATTTCAGTTTTTTAGTCACCTTAAAACATACAGGCATATGTATGGCTTAGTTGTCATAAACCAGATCATTTTTGTGTCTGTTTTTCTATGCTGGCATGTGTTGGATAAGACTCTTTGAGGCAGTTCTTTTTATGGTTGGATGCTTTTTTTGGTGTCAACTCTTAAGTATTCTGCTAAGTTGTGGGACATTAATGAGAGGGAGACACGCGCACACACACATTCACACATTGCTTTCTCTTTCTTTTAATCAAATTATGATATGTTGTGAAACTAGATCAGTTGCTCCAGTTAAGTACTGACATGGTCTGTGGTGACCCGTTCCAAAACTAGTGGATGTTAAATGATTATAATAGTTTCTACTTTAGGCACAAGGCCAGCAATTTGAGGTGGAGGGAAAGTCAATTAAATCAACCCCAGTACTCACTGGTGCTTTATTTTATCGATCCCATAAGGATGAAAGGCAAAGCTAACCTCGGCAGGATTTGAACTCAGAACGTAATTGATAATTGTTTCTACTTTTGGCACAAGGTCAGCAATTACCCAGTACATTACTGGTACTTCATTTTATCGACCCCATAAGGATGAAAGGCAAAGTTAACCTCGGCGGGATTTGAACTCAGAATGGCAAGGGCCATAACTGTATGCGTCAAAGCATGGCGTCCGACTCTCTAACAATACTGCCAACCCACCGTAATTGATAATAATGGTATATATACAACAGTCTTCTGCTCAGTTCCTATCAAGTTTCAATCACTAGGCATTGGTCAGTCTAAAGCTCTAGTAGAAGACACTCAAGATGGGATCGAATCTGAAGCTTTACGGTTATGAAGTGAACTTTTTAACCACGGTTATGCCTGCACCTACAATACGAATGCCATAATGAACACAATAACAAATTTCCTGAATCTGTCGCAGCAGCAGCATCATCATCAACGTTTTGAGACAAGCTGGCCTTGCCATGCCTTGCTCAATCGGAACTGTATTTTGGCTGGGATTTATCTATCATAATTTTATGTAAGAAAATTTGTTATATTACTAAATCCCTCCAAATTTTTATTTTCAAAATTATTTGTAAATTATAAGCAATATTTTAGAAATTTGTAATGGGGTTGATGATAAGAGGGGCATCCAGATGTAGAAAGCTTGCCTAACAAAGGGTTGGGAGGACTCTTCAATTGTGTCAAAGACATAAAAATCTCTCCTGTGCACTTGAACGTAAGCGAGATGCGGATCCGTTGGCCTGTCTGGGAGGTCAGTAGCCCAGCATCAGTACTGACTTGGTCTATATAGATCCGTCTAATCCTTACTAGCAGGGAAAGCGAACTATAAATGATGAGAACAATAAAAGTGTTAATAAACAAACATGAGGGTTTAGTAGTTGTAATAATCATCATCGTTTTTATGTCCGCTTTTCCACGCTTGGATGGGTCCTTCTCTGCATGGCATCTCTCCATACATCGCGATCTCTCGTCATCGTCTCAGTGATTTGAGGTCAGCTTTCCTAACCTTTGCCCAGATCTTTCTTGGTCTACCCCTACCTCAATGTTTGTTGTTTATCAATCTTAATATTCTGTGGATAATACATATACTATACATGACTATAAAAACTTTTCCTTTCTTTTCAGGCACAAGCAATGCTTCTATTTGAAGGAGAAGGTATCCAAGGACAAGATAACATAATTAAG
Organism: Eledone cirrhosa; assembly: GCA_964016885.1. NCBI lineage: Eukaryota > Metazoa > Mollusca > Cephalopoda > Octopoda > Eledonidae > Eledone > Eledone cirrhosa. Next base: position 294,205,140 of record OZ024742.1, on the reverse strand, counting down.
AAATTAACAGTAAGATTTTTTTGATATCACAACACTCTCAGCCGCAGTCATGCTGCTTTTTTGTTTTTCTATTTATTTTCAGTTACAAGAAAGTTTAGTTTTAGTTTAACCCTTTAGCATTTACATTATTCTATATATACTATTGTATTTTCACGGTATAGACTTTATCTTAATTCTCAAAATATAAGTACTCTAAATTGTATGTACATGCTGTTAGGTATCCATTCTTTTCTAAGTATAAACATTCTCTATTTTTTTTTACTATTATTTCCAGTGTATGATAATCTGGTAGAAGAGTAATTGTAGCTGGACTTCTGTGGGAAAATTCATTCAAATAAAAGGTGAAAACTATCCTCACAATAGAAATCTGGTCTGAATGATTGCAACAGAGTCTGCTACATGGTGTAGGGGCATGGCCTAATGGTTAAGGTCTTGGACTCAATATAAATTTTAGGGTTCAATTCCTGTCGCAAGGGACATATTGTGTTTTTAAGCAAGACGCTTCATTTCATTTTTCGTGATAGGCTTGGTGCTCCTATTGTTAAAACACCCAAGAAACCATATGAGATACAAACTCACAGGATGCCAGCTAAACCTGCATAGGTATGCGCTGTAAATTTCACTTTAATAAAAGCACCCAAAGGCTAGATGATAGTGGTGGTAATAAGCCAGGTGATGGATTAAATTCATCATTCAAGAAAAGGAGCAGTCTTTCCAGAACAGTTTCCAACTACAGAACTTGAAAACCTAAATCAGACTATTGAGAGTTTTAGTTGGCTATTCCTCTCACTAACTTTTCTGATACCGAACGGTCTGAAATTGCCCCTGGTTCTATGCTACAAAGTTTGTTATAAAGTGTTCATATTTACTCTTGACATAATTTTGCAGAAAATATCTTAAAATGTTTGTGAATTTAAATGTATCTTTACTAGTGGAATATTGTGATAGGATGCAGTATTAAAGACCTTAATTTTTAATGTGGTGCAAGGTATTATGGGTTAATTAGAATAGACATTAAATAGAATATAAATTCTGTACAAGTTGATCTTAAGATTTTTAGTGCAAAATTCTGTGATAGGCCCATACCTACAGTACAGGTTGATTCCCAAACACACATGGTCTACTGGAGTTCTTATTGATGGTTATTCTAATTGATGACTATGATATACATACTAGTCATATACTTTCTACAAAATGCCTGTCAGACCTCCATCAGTTTCAACTAATGTGGTTTGATGTGCAAAATGTTAAAAGTAATAATTTCATGTAAGAGAATTTTATATTCCAAACACCAGATTAATCATAAATTCCTCCAAATTAATTTTTTTGTTTTCAAAATTTTTAAATTGTAAATGTAGAAAAACTGTTTCATTGTGAAATAATCACTCCAGATAATTCAGCACCTTATTTATGTAGAATTTGAAGTAGGTGAAAATCGTCAAAATATTGACCCCCACCTACCATCGATGTATATATGGTAATTAATTGAAAAATATATTTGCCATTAAAATATGGTTATTAAACAGTTAAGGTGTTGGAAAATGAATATTTCCCAACTGAAATCTTCTTGGTTCACAAACCTCAAGAAAAATCATAGATTAAAGGTGTAGAGTTGAGAATGTTTTGTAAAATAGTAATAATAGTAAATACTAAATCATCATCATTTAATGTTTTTCCATGTTGTCACAGATCAAGCAAATGACCATAGCTAATATCCTAGATGGTCCTGGGGCGATATCTTGCATAAGTTTCAGTTTTGGTAGGGTTTCTACAGCTAGATGCCCTTTTTAACACCAATTCTACAGTTTATCATGGCACAAGCACTAGGTATGTTGTCATTTAGTTTAGGAATTTTCACACCTTTTGGAATGGTTTCTACAGTAGGATGCCTTTCTTAACAGCAAGCACTTTACAGAGGGTATTATGTGCATTTTATTATGGTATCAACACTAGAGAGGTTATCAGGTTGACTTGACTGAAGATCTCTTTCTATCTTGTGTTAAATGTGCTGGCAGGTTATTTATTTTAAATTGTGGGCTCCTTCTCACACCACCACCATCAACACCACTACCATCATCACTACCATGACCACAGCTTGCCACAACTCCACCACCCCTCTCATTTTACAAGCCCATCCTCATCACTGTCTTTTCCAGCCTGGCTGAGAACACATGTATCTTGGTATTGTAAAGTGGTAGTGTTGGTTACAGTATAATGCTCCCAGTACATGCTGTAAAATTGTGTTCATCTGACCTGTGTAATGGTCATCAGTGCATATGTACATCTAACTTTTTATCCACAACCTGTCCATGGAAAACATGTAATAAAATGGTGATATTGATGATATAAGTTTATATTTGACTAAAGTAGGTCAAGGAAGATTTGGCTGTTTCGAGATCAAACTTCCACACAAAGGGCTTTTTTTGAAAACTCAGGCTGGGTCTGATTAACAAAGATGAGGAGGAGTGGTAATGGTGGTTGTAGTAGTAGTAGTAGTAGTGGTGGTGGTAGTGGTAATAGCAATAGTAGCTGTAATAGTCATGAAAGATATAATATCTTGTAAGTTTATTATTTACTAATAGTGATGTTTTCTATAAGTGTAGGTTTCAAGTGTATCAATAGTGATAGTGACCAACATCCACAATATTTTCATACCTTGACTAATTGTTTTTGCTGAAATTATTTAACCCATTCATTACCATATTTCTTAACAAAACATTACCCATGATTTTCAAATAAGTTTTTAAATAACCAAGAATTTGGAGAGATTTAGTAATATAACTAACTTTCTCATTATAAAGTTGGTGTTTGGAACATAAAGGTTCTTACATAAAAATTATACTGGAAAGTTTTTAGGTAAGTATAAACACTTTAAAACAAAGTTTTGTACCATAAAACTAGCGGCAGTTGGTATCAAAGGATTAACTATTTATTTAAAATTAAATTTGGAAAAAAAAGTGTTTTGTTTTTTTTTGTTTTATGTGTTTTACTGAGAGGTACCATTCTTGATGTACCATTCTAAACTAGATACACATGGAAATGAATCTGGAAGGGGAAAACTAAGAAATACATGGCTAAAGATGGTAGAGGAGTAAATGAGAATGTGTGCAGATGATAGGTAAAATGAAAAACCTTGCTTTGGCAGAGAAAATGGCCTTAAAACGCTTGTCTTATGTGCAGGCATATGGTTAGGGTGTTGAACTCGCGATCATATAATTTTGGCTTTGATTCCCAGACTGGATCTTTCGGTAAGGCACTTCATTTCACATTGCTCCAGTTCACTCGACTGAAAGAAATAATAAGTACCAACACCATCAGCTAGAAGTTAGCCTTGTGATGAACTGGCATCTCATCCAGAGAAGAGTCTTGTGTTCCCAGTCGTTCAACATAAATAATTGTAACTCAGTGGTTCTCAGAGACCCAGGTAACATTCCTCCACCATTTTGAATTGTCATCTAGTTGTAACATTGCAATGGGAAGAAAACCTGCAGAGAACCTATAGAGGAAGGAGAAAAATCACTTACGTAGGCACTCTGCTAAAAGACACACAGAAATAGAGACAGTAACGGAGCTGAAGACCATGATAAATGACCGTGGTGAAGGGAAGTGACCTGTGGAATCGGTTGTGTATCCCACTGGACAAGGGATAGGATTGTGTACATCAGTATTTTGGAGGAGCCATAATTTCAAGTTCTTTGGAGGTTGAGGAAACTCAGGAAAAGAATGACAGTAGAAGGGGTTGGAATTTTTCTCCCTCGCATCATCATCGTTTTACATCCAATTTTCCATGTTTGCATGGTTTGTATGGTCATTTCCAGCACAACTTCCTTCCACTCATTACATTCTTTCATATCCTTTGTGTACTTCAGTACTTTGAGATCATCTTTCACCACTTCTCTCTCGAGGCCTTCCTTTACTACAGTTTTCTTCTGGGATCTCTTGGCACAGCTTCACTCATTGATTATCATCATTACATTAGGTGATACAAGTTCATGTTGAATAGGATGTTAACCCTTTAGCATTTACATTACTCTATATTTACTATTGTATTTTCACGGTAAAAACTTTATCTTACATAATATCTCACCTATGAGATTTTGATATTTATTTTGAGAACAATACGTTAATATAAGTATGAGCAGCTAGTTATGGCTGGATATGGCAAGTTTAAATGGTAACGGGTTAAATGTTTTTTTTTGTTATTAAAAGAAAAGGTATTTTCTGTCCATGTATGTTATAAAACTGCACTATTTAAAACCATGTAAGATGTGAGACCCACTGTATTAACTTGTAAATTTTTATTTTTCTAGTCATTGCCATTTAAAAGTATCAAGCATGTTGTAACAAAGATGGATGCGTTACCTACTACCACTGGTGGAATTTTAATCTTTATCACTGGGCAACTGCAAGTAAGTAACCTGTGATTTACTTTATATTTTATATATATTGTTCATGTTAACATATATGTGAGACATAACTGTAAATTGTGGCATTTTTTAAGTCAACTTTTTAATCTTGAAAAGTTTCTCCAAATCTAAGGAATGACTTACAGAGTAGGGATGTAATGTGAATCTTTATGATTATGTACTAGACTAGTTTCGCAGTGAGGTGCATATTTGTGGCACCACTGTCTATTTGTTTACATCACTGGTGCATATGATGGACAGCAACAGCGAGTACAGTTTCCTTAGGTACTTGGTAGAATAGTATGATATAACAGTATGTATATTATAGTCACTAGTTAGAATAATGACAGTCAGCGTTGAGTATGGTTTACTCAATTATTTTGTAGAAAGTGTACCACCATGTTTTACTGTATGATATGATGTATGTATATTATCAGAACAATACTATGAAAATCATTAATGGTATTATGTAGAAGGTACACAACTGTGTTTTACTATAATATATACACTATGTATATTATGGCAATCAGAACTTCCATAGGACAGTCAGAAAATAAAATCTGCTTTAACAGAACTGAATGTAGTTTGGGGTCTCAACCTATACCATACATGAGCAACCTTTTTCAAGCAGTGAGATGTATAGAATATGACCCATCCCAAAGTGGGCCTCAGTACTAAAAATAGTTTGCATTGCTTTTGAAATTAGGCATGCCATTCAGAAAAACCAAATGAGCAGCTGTTTGCCCATGACTGACTTGTTCAGTAGATGTAGTCATAACACAGAATTTTTAACTAAAAATCTTTATTTTGGGGTCAACTTATACATTGGAATTTATGGTTTACAGTTATGTCTTAACCCTTTAGCATTTACATTACTCTATATATGTACTATTATATTTTTGTGGTAAAGGATTTATCTCACATAATATTGAATCTATGAGACTTTGAGAACATCAATCAGTATGTGTGGCCAGTTTGAATAGAAAGAGGTGAGAGTATTCTGGCCGGTTTAAATACTAAAGGGTTAATCTATAACTCCAACAGTGAATGTTAGTCAGATATGCTCATTAGTGTACAACCATGTTTCTAGATATCTATAATTTTACAATGTTTTATATGTATTGAGTGCTTATTCAGTTAACTCTTTTCTAACTTGCCTGAAACTGCCCTTGAATCTACATTACAAAGTTATCTATTTTAAAATACACCATCATAATTTCATGTAAGAACCCTTAAGTTATGTTCCAAGTTCCAGCTTAATAATGATAAAATCCTTCCAAATCCATGGTTGTTTTCAAAAATGATTTGAAAATCATATATAGTGTCTTTCATTAATGGTAATGAAAAGATTGTTTGACTGTTAAAGTGTCAGGTTACTCTTGAGTGCTACTGGTAACATGCAACCCAGTATAACCTGTCAAATGTTCGGGTCGCCGGCGACTAAACCGGCAACCCCACCAAGTTTACTTGATGAGGAGGGTCATTCTGGACACCCTGCAGGATAAAAAACAAATCCTGACAAAGGGCAGAAGAACTCATAAGAGTCAATGGCCATCTAAAAAAAAAAAAAAAAAAATCCTGCCATATCAATGGGTGGCAGTAGTTCCAGCTGCATGCACCGAAAGACTGGTGTAGTGGTTCTGAGAACAATGCGGCTTTGCAGATGATCAATGCAAATTGAAAATGGAAAGGTGCTCCCGCTCGAGTTAGAAGAGAACTATTGACCTTCAGGAGAAGCAGCAACCGAAACAAATATGAAGTACACCAAATCCAATGCTCCTAGAGGGCGGCCCTAGTTCTTATTTGAGTGTAAACTCGGCCAGATTAGATTAGGATTGGCTGTTTTTTATACCTGGTTATACATCAAACACAATATCAGCAGTGTGAGATGACCTTCAAGGTCATCATGTCATTTGAATTTCTCTTCAAAATGTTTGTCTATTAGATTGTTATGATGATGAGATATGGATATGCTTGAAACATAAGTTTTCAGCAAATTGTTGAACTGTTCTGGATTACTGACCCCTCTTTCTCACAATTCATAATCATCAAGAACAGGTTGGGCCTTCTTTGGAGTTAGTTATTGGTTTCCATATTGCTAGATTTAAACTTATTGAAGCTGAAGCATATAGACTGGAAAGTGGTTGTGTAGGTTTCACGACAAAAAAGCACCCAGTCCATACTGAAAAGTGGTCATGTAGGCACCTAGGTACTCACTGTAAATAAGGTTGGTGTTAGGAAGGGTATCCAGCTGTAGAAATCAAGCCCAAATCAGTTCTATATGAGCAACCCGTTTAACTCATGCTAGCGTGGAAGAATGGACGTAAAATGGTAATGATGATGATCCAACACTGAACAGTTTGTACTGTAATAGTTTCTCTGAATACTTTGTTGGTGTATGTTACTTGAGTTGCATTGTGTCCCAGTTTATATTCATACATAAAAAGACTTGCTTCTTTGTCAACCATTGTTACTAAGTGTTCAGAGGTCGCTACTTATATTGAACTATTACTCTATTTACAAGCAATTTAAATGAAATAGGGCCTTTTTTTAAAACTACCTTTCATGTATAAAAACCTAATACGTTTAAACATTTACATTTTTTATTTTCTTTTTCTTTCTAGGCTGATGAAGACAAACCACTGTCATTTAGTCAGGTATTCAATCTCCATTGTGAAGGAGAGTCTTATAGTATAATAAATGAATTCTTCAGGCTTTCAATTCATAACATCCCTGTTACATAAATTCCTTCTCTCTCTTCCCCCCCCTCTCTCTCTCTCTCTCCTTTATTCTCCTTTCATCAGTTAATATAAAAAAGACATTCTCTTAAAAATACTATTAAAAAAAACTGAAAAACTTTTAAAGACGAAATTGCTTTAGCTGATTTCCTCTGGCTGGTGGCTGCTGTTGTATTCTAGCCATTTCAAACAAACAACAACTCAAAGATCAATTTGCTTCCTCCCTCTCTCTTTCTCTCTCTATATATATATCACTCTCCGATATTTAAATATTCTTAAGTTACTTAGACTTGTGGCATATCTTAGCCATCCCCACCCCAACACTTATTTTAGAAATTATTTTGTGCTCATTTTTGTCCAATATTTCAAAAGGAAAAAAGAAGAAAAATCTAGAAGTTACTAGAAATAATGAGAGAAAAAAAAATCTGCCAAACTAGAAATAATAAATACTGAAATGTTATGATTTTTTCCTCTTTTTTTCCCTTTTTATTTCTGACATTGATCTCATCAAAGTACCCACTTGAGCTGCTGTTGTTGATGTAACATTTTAAAAGAAATAGAAAAAAATAATCCAACATTGACTCCAGCTCTTTAAACCCACTTCACTATCACACCTCTCGTTTATGATGCTATTAATTACTTAGGCTCCGGCCTTCACCACACACCTTTCTCTCATCTATGTTGCTATTAATTACTCAATTACTCAGGCTCTAGCTCCAAAATTTGCTGCCCTCTGGACTGAACCAAGCACATTGTGATTTCTTAATAACATTCAAGGCTGCACTTTGTATTATAGTACTTTTGTAGACATCCCATAAACCTCAACAGAGCTCTTTTCCTCAAGCCTAAATTAAACACACCTTCATTCTATATTTTTTTGTTTTGTTATTTTTCAATGAATGTGCATAGCCTAATGGTTACAGTATTGGACTCACAATCATATAAGGTTATAAGTTCAATTCCTAGACTGGGTTGCACATTTTGTATTTGAACAAGACACTTTGTTTCATGTTGTTTTTCATGATAGGACTGGAGCACCTATCATTGAAACACCCATGAAGCCTAGGAGATACAATCTTGTAAGAGGCCAACTCAACTTGCATGGGTGTGAGCTGTGCATTTTTTTTCATTCATTTTTCATTGAAGGTGGGTGGCCTAGTGGTTAGGATGTTGAACCCACAATCTTAAGATTGTGGGTTTGATTCTTGGACTGAGTGGCACATTTTATTCTTGTGCATGACACTTCATTTCACGTTGCTTTACATGATAGGACTGAGTCCCCTATTATTAAAACGCAACCCCGTAGAAGGCCAGCTAAACCCACTAAGGTCTCAGTTGTAGCAACAGCGTTTCATATATTTTTAATGCTTAGGTGTTCGTTTCTTAGTTTGGTTTATTTTTTTCTTGAAATGAGCCCCAAATTATAGGGATTCATGTATATCTTTTCATGTCAATTTGAGTTTTATCAGTCTTGATTAGGTTTGTCAGATTATTAAATAATTTAAATAACATAAGTGGTTCTCTAGATTTACAAATAATTACTAATTTTAGGTTTAAACAACCTGGGATCTCAACTGTTAAACTATTATGAACTCTTTTGATATTAACCCTGCCAAAACCAGCTGTAGTTCTAAGAAACAGAACCACCCATTTTAAAGGGTTCTTATTTAAATTAAAATCTTTCACCATAATTTTATAAGAACCATATATTAAGTTACAGTCTTAGTAATTAAATAAACATTTTAGTCAATCCCAGTAAATATTAGAAGGTATCTAAAGTGGTTGCTGAATCTATTTACATTTTAAAAATAGCTTTAGCAAATTCCACCACATTTTATTATATATATGCATGTGTGTATAATACTATACATCTTAGATTGGCTGGGGCTTAATTCACTTTTTATACCTTATTCAACTAGTCATAAAAGGAAAAATTTGAAGTCCCCCATCCATCCAACATGTATAATATATTTGACTCTACTACAAGCATTGAGTCCTTCCATCAGTAAATGTTATAAATATATTTTAATAACCCCAACATATGTATATCATCACTATCATTTTTATGTTCATTTTTCTACACTTGAATGGGTTGAGCTTGTGTTTTTGGCGGGGGTTTTCTCGCTGAGTGCCCTTCCTATCACCAACCACTTTACAGTGTGGAGTGGGTGCATTATTAGTGCCACCAGCACTAGAAAGGTTGTCTCGCTGAACTCAAGAGTCCTCTCCACCCTGTGTTAGTTTTATTTGGAACTCAATCTACTCCATATGTGTATATTATATGCACATAACTGGTATCTCATTGTGCTATTGTTTGGCTATAACTGGGAAAATGTTTTTAACTAATATTTTTTTTTCCAAACAATTTACATACATTACAGATGAAAATCATTTTCTTTTTTTTTAAAGCTAGAATCACAGTTTTATTTAATAAAACCATCTTTCAAATTACAGACCCAAATATCTTTCAGTGGAAATGCGTATTAAATCTAGTATTGTGACTGTTTGAAAATCACACAGACAATTTCCTCTCTAAGGTGATTTGAGGCATATTTTATACCACTGTTTGATGTATATGGCAATCTAGGATGATAAGTGAATATATATCTGAACCGTCCCAGAATAATCTGAATTTCTGCCACATCTTTTGCTCAGTCTGAACATATCTATTTCTTTATTGGGTGAGAGATTTTCCTCAATCCAGTTGCTGGCTGTGACAAGCTACTATTAATATATTTAACAACCTGTAATGATTTAGCACAAATTATCTAAAAACAAGTTTAAGTATGTAGTATTTTTACTACTGGACAAATTGTTGTGAAAAGACTTCACTTTTTAATGTGATGCAATTATAATGATGTTTTATACTTATCAAGAATGTCTTGCTAATGTGACAGGACGTTGAGTTGACTTCACCATGCAATAGTGCACTCCAAATGCACTTTCCTCCATTAAATGTTATTACATGTGCAACAAAATACAAACTAATTTTCATGTACCTATGATAGTGTAATCTATTTACTGTGTAATTAAGATTCCACCAAATATCTTTTTACAACTGCTTTTCCGTGCTTGTATAGGTTAGACGAGTCCTCTCTAGTACATCTCTCTATTTGTCTCTCTCCTTAGTCGTCTCCTTTGTGAAGTACTTTATATTAACTCCAAGGCAGCAAATTGGCAGTCATTCGAACATCGATTAAATGCCTCTATGTTTCGGCTCTTTCTGCCAATATTACAAATTGGCAGAGATGTTAAGATTAAATACCTCATGATATTTGTTTCAGCTCTCTACTCCCTGAGTTCAAATCCAGCCACGGTCAATTTTGCCTTTCATCCTTTTGGTGTTCATAAAGTACCAGTCCTGGGGTGGTGTAATGACGTAATTGTTAAAAAGTCAGTTGGGGTGCTTTATGGTATCTAATTCGGCTCTGTGCGTTGAGTTCAAATCACATCTGCCAGAAGTTGAGTCCGGCAGATAAGTATCAGCTATGGAAACATTGTTTCCTTGCTTTGATTTGACAATCGGCTCCTTTCCTTTTATATTAACTCCAAGTTGACCTGTTCTGTTTCAGTAACAACTCGTTTCACTCTACTCAGCGGCTTTTTGATCTCTGTTTGAAATGTTTGCAACATAATACATATATTAATGGTTTAATAAGTTTTTTCCATCTTGACCATTTGTCTATAAGCAACCTTTGTCTTACTCTGTTGGACTACAGTTTATTGTATCTGTGTTGAGGTTTTGTCAAATGTACACTGACAAACACCACTCAATTCACTAATATTTTTTATCAACAAATTAAAAATCACGTATATATTTCTGAGTATTGTCATCATTCTGACTTTTTATTATTATTAATGTTATTATTATTATCCTGTTGAATACCTAACAATTGTATTGGTTCCACAATAAAATGGCCCCAGTACACTCAGTAAAGGGGATGGTGATCATATGGAGACTATAGGGTAGATAGGAGACCAGTATGACTGGGCATATGCCCTCTCTAGTTCTGGTATCATAAAGTGTACTCAGTACGCTGATAGTGCTGGTGCCACAAAATGCATCAACTATAAAGTAAAGTTGTTGGTGTTAGGAAGGGCATGCAACCATAGAAACCTTGTCAAGTATGGAATCTATGAACAAGATGAGGTCTCTGACCTGTCTAGTCATGGACTTGACAGTCCATCGAACCCATACTAGCGTGGAAAAGGATTACATCATTTCTACATAATATTTGATAAATTGCCCTGTACTCTAGTGGTTCCTAAACTTATTTGTCACAGAACCCCTGCTGATATTTTAGATAGTCCTCACTACCTTAATTTTAATAAGATATTAAATGAAATAATTATTTTAGAGAGGAAATTTATATATTACATCACAGAACCGACACTGGAAGAAGCTGTTATCCCCAAATTTGTTGATATGAATTGGAAAATTTATTCAATAGACCTTCATTGATTTTGACAATGAGTTCAGTCAATGGAGCAGCCTACTCATGAATTTGTGTAAGTGGCTGAGTATTCCTCAGACACATGTATCCTTAATGTAATTCTCAGGGTATTCAGCATGACATGACAAGGCTAGACATTTGAATTACAGGTATGTTCCATCCATGCACCCTTTTCTCAAAGAAGCATATTCAGCAAGATACAACTAATCAACAGCAATAGTGAAATTGTTACTTTATGTAAACACAGGATATACAAAACTTTACTCAAGCACAACCCTGGAGGGTGAAACTATTAACTAACACTAAATGTACATGCAACAATCTAGTGAAGGTTATATGAACATAAACAACTATAATGCTAAGAGACTAACCATGTACTTACCTTAAACTAAGACATATATCAAGGCCAAAATATCTCCCATCAACTAACATATACCTTTGATCATATATACAGATACTACCAAATAAATACCTACAATTATACACCTTAACCCTTTAGCATTCACATTCATTTGTCAAATGTCATGTTTATCTGTTCACATTATTTTCAGTTAATCGTATTCAAGAGGGTTATCAATTTTATTTGTTTGTAATTTTCTTAATTTTCTATGTGCAGGCTTGAAATTTTGTCAGATGTTTAAATATCAATAATTTAATTTTACCTGATTTTTTTTGGTTAAATTTGACTTTTATAGGCAGGTGAAATTAATTAATAGGGGCATTTGAAGTATCAACCAGGTGCAAATACTGGTTTAATTTTAAATACGTTGTTTTCGGCATAATGCTTGATATATAAGGATCACTAAACCTTATATCAGTGTTCCAGTAATTCCACAGTCTTGGAAATTGTTTTATACCGAACATAATATTTACGGTAAAAAATGCTTGCATTTCCGCAACATCTGTTGGTCGCCATAACAGATCGGGTTTTCCTCGATTTGAAATCTGTTGGGCATATCGATTAATCTCTTCTGCCACAACTTCGAAGAAAGTTTGTAGTAAAAACAAAAAGAAATAATCCAGTGCTTTAGCATCAGGAGCTAATGTGTGTTGTGGACCAGTATTTTGAATAAAATCGGGAACATATATTAGTGTGGTATTTTTCAACCACGTTGCTGTAATATTTTCAATGGCATCCTGGAAATCTTCGTTTTCACTTTCAAAACAACAATCATTTTCATATAAAATTTCAGAAATGTAAACATCTGATTCATTTGAAGATAAATCACTAATATTATCTTTTGTTTCTTGTTCATTCTGAATGTCATCGTGTGTAAAACCTTCAAAGTCGGTATCGCTACTTTCACGAGCCAAGTTGATACACAAAAAATCTGTTCTACTTTCAACGTTAAAAAAACGTGTTGTTTTAAGTTGTTTCACTATATTAAGTGTTAATTTTCGTGGTAAGGGCCTAATCTCGAATTGACGAGATTTTGATGACAGTATTGTTTATTTTTAGAACGATATTTTAGTGTGGTGTTATTGGGCGGTTTGAACAAATGAAGGGGAAATAATTGGGGTGGTTTGAACACTAAAGGGTTAAGAGGTAGAAGCTATATAGATACAACCCCACTATTGCACCTACACTGCTAAGACTTTCCTGTAGAATAGAGCATACGCCATGACAAATGTATAGATACCATCAACACATTCTTCACTTCACCAACCAAAGTACCTCAACAACAGAGATAGGTTATACACACAACTGGAAATTTAATATCAATAACTATCGTGCCTCCATTGCCAAAACCTTTCCTCTAGAATACAACTCCAACAACCTTAGCACCTTGAAATAGTCAACCAAATTACATAATAATCAGAAGGCTCACACAACACATCAACATCTAGCTAATTTATCCAAATATTAAACTAAACCATAACCACTTCACTACAAACAACGAATCCCACAAAAATGTTGATATAGCACCCCAAAATACCCAACCATCTGAATCCTTACACAACACATCTACAACCACCTAATTTTGAATTTATTCAAATATTGACCATTGGCACCCAACATAATACACCAAAAAAGCTCCTACACAAATATATGTGGTACAAACAATGATAATATTATTCACAAAATGAGAACAGTGCCACAGAACCTGTATCTCCAGGTCTGTTCATAGTCAATTTCTTCTAGTCAAAGAAGAGGAAGAATTGACACCAGTACTGGACTGGTACTCTTTTGTGAAGCTCAAAAGGATGAAAAATAATGTTGGTCTCGGCAGGAATTGAACTTTTGAGTAAGGAGAGCTGAAACAAATATAGCAAAGCATTCTAGCTGATGTTCTCACAACTCTATCAATTTGCTACCTCATCAATAAGAGATATCTCTAAAGTCTGACCCACGCTCAGGGGCTCATCAGGTCGGTGCTTATCCTGGTTTCTTATGTTCAGCTGAGTATAATGGAGCAACTTGAAATGAGATGTTTTGCTCAAGAACACAACACAAAACCCAGTCCAGGAATCAAACGCATAACATTCTGATTGAAAGTTCAACACTCTTACCAACTTATGTTTACTATTGGAAATAATTGTTTCTACTTTTGGCACAAGGCCAGCAATTACCCAGTACATTACTGGTACTTTATTTTATCGACCCCCATAAGGATGAAAGGCAAAGTTGAACTCAGACCATAAAGGGACGTAACTATGTTAGAAAGCATGGCGTCCAACCCTCTACCGATACTGCCAATTCACCGCCCTTACTATTGGAAATAATGTCTGATACACAGATGCTAGTTTTAAGACTAACAGCTAATATGAGATATATAATGAAAAAAAATTGTTTCTAACATTGGCATAAAGCCAGAAGTTGATTGAATTGGCACCAATACTTAATAGTAGATTCATGATTGTTAAAACAGCAAACTTCCTTGTTTTAAAAGGTTTAGTAGCCTGACATCTTCTGACCTGCAGTAAGATACTGTGGGAGGTAATAGAAATGTTTCTAACAGAGGTACAAGGTAAGAAATTAGGGGAGAGGAGGATGTCAACTATATTGACCCAGTACTTGATTGGTACTTTAAATTGACCCCATAAATATTCCAAGGTATTTTGTCCAATACTTCAATGATTTCAGCAATTCATTACTAGTTATTGACCTAGCACTTAATTGGTATTTAATTTTATTAACTCCAGCAGGGGCTTAGAATTGTTAGAACTTAAGATAAATGCTTTTTGGTATTTGTTCTGGCTGTTTATAATCTGAGTTCAAATCCCACCAAAGTTAGCTTTGCATTTCATCTTTCTTAGGTTGATAAAATAAAGTATCAATCAAGTATGAGGGTTGATTTAATTGATTTTTCCCTCCTCCCAAATTGCTGGCCTCATACCTAAATCAGCATGATGGGATACAAGCTAGACAGTTGCAGAGTTTATCAAGTAGTACAGGTTGGGGTTCATATCTAAATGCCTGGTGCAGCAGTATCATTGTAAATTGTTACAAGGTCAAAGGAGATGCACTAGAGAGAAATAACTACATATTAGTAATATAAAACAAAACAATATTGTTGGATTCTATGTGTTATCAGGTATTGAACAAGTACACTGTGTCAGTATAAGAGGTGTTGCCACCAGGAAGGGTATTTGGCCATAAAACATTGCCTGAAAATAGACCTCATGACCATATGAAATGTGTCATGGTGCCTGCAAGGCTAACCCCCTGTTTTAATGGCTTTAACCCTTTAGCATTTACATTACTCTGTATATACTATTGTATTTTTGCAGTAAAGGCTCTATCTCACATAATAAGGTATCTATGAGATTTTGATATTATTTATTTTGAGAACAATACCTTAACATCAGTATGAATGGTTGGTTTGAACAGAAAGAAGTGAGAGAATTCTGACCGGATACAACTGGTTTAAATGCTAACTTATAAAATGCATTATTGTTGGGCCCTTATCTGAAAAGGAGAAATGAAAATATTAGAAATAAATTGCAAAGTCTTATTTTTGTAAAGACCTCAGCCATTTATTTAGAATAAATTTTTTTTATATATGTTGTTAAAATGGTGTCTTATTTGTCAAGACACACAGTTGATGTTATTCCAAGGTCCGCTCTTCAAGCAGCAGCTCTTCTGTGTCATAGATTTGGTTCTGTATATCTGTTGTAAGTGGCTGCTCTAATTGGTCCAGCATTTCATGACTTTCATGAGTTTTTAGGTGAGCAAAAGATATTTCAGAATCTGATGTCTAAAAAATATTGAAGAATGAAACAAAATAGATTTGGATAATGTATAATTTATATGAAACGTGAGATATGTAATAGGAGGCATGGAAGACTTACTATGAGAGGCTGCCGAATGAGGAAAATAAATAGCCAACTTTAAAAGTTGACAGCGGTGTAATAAATAAAACAAGGACATGAAGGTAGGGAAGGCAGCTGGACCATCCAGTATAGTTACTGAGATGCTAAAAGCATTTGACATGATAGGTTAGGAACTAGACAGATGCATAGTTAATCAAGTAGTGCAGGTTGATGTCATACCCAATGCTTGGTGCAGTAGTATCATTGTAAATTGCTACAAGGGCAAAGGAGACTCATTAGAGAGAAGTAACTACAGAGGCATCAAGTTGATGGACTGGATTATGAAAATTGCTGAAAGGGTTATAGCACAACTAATTAAGGACAGTTGGGTTAGATGAGATGTAGTTTGGGTTTATGCCAGTGGCACAACTACAGAAGTACTTAGCTAAGAATAAGCCACTGTATTTGTAGATTTGGAGAAAGCCTTTGACAGGATCTTATGCTCTATAATTGGGTGGGCATTTAGGAAGAAGCTAGGTGTAGACAAATGGCTTGTGTGGGTCATGTAGGACATACATAGAGGAACAACTAACAGAGTGAGAGTCAGCAATGGGTACAGTGATGAATTTAAAGAGCAGATGGGAGTCCACCAGAGCTCCGTCCTCAGTCCACTCTTGTTTATCATTTTCCTTCATGCTATCACTGAGGAGTTTAAAGCTAACACTTCATGGGAGCTCCTATATACTGATGACCTAGATCTCATAACTGAATCCATAAGAGAGTTAGAAGCAACATTTCAAGCATTGAAGAACTTAGAGTTGAAAAGCCTAAAAGTAAACTTAGCAAAGACAAAAGTTTTAATTTAATAAGTAGGAAAGAAGACAGAAGGGTGATACAATCAGAGAAGTTGCATTATTCGATATGTCAGAAAGAGGTGGGCAGTATTTCCATATGATGCACACAGTATAATTTATGGACACACATGAGATGTAGTACAATTGTAGGCAGGCTAATGGAAAAGATAGAATTTGTATGTTACAGATGCACAGAAGTAAGCACTATGAACACATGTGAAATAGATTATTTCAATTGCCAGGGAGGCTCCCTAGAAGAAGTTGACAGCTTTTGTTACCTAGGGGATCAAATGAACAGTGGAGGAGGATGTGCCAAAAGTGTGATAACTAGGTTAAGAACAGGCTGGAAGAAGTTTAGAGAACTATTACTGCTGTTGACAACAAAGGGCTTTTTTCTCAGAGTTAAAAGTAAATTGTATGATGCCTGTGTACGAACTGCAATGCTACAATCCAGTGAAGCATGGGCTTTGGTCACAGAAGAGCTGCAGAGGCTAGAAAGAAATTAATCAAGTGTGCTCTGATGGATGTGTTATGTAAGTGTGCATGAACAACATAGCATAAGCAAACTGAAGGAAAAACTTGGCATAAGAGGAATTGGATGTAGTGTGCAAGAGAGAAGACTGTGTTGGTATGGACATGTGATGCACATGGAAGTTAGCTGCATAAAAAATGCAAAGAAACCTCAGTGGGAGCCATGCCAAAGAAAATGTTGATTCATCACTTTTATAAAAGATTTCAAGTACTTACCATCCTATATCTTTGCCAAATGTCACAGAGCATGTTGGAAGCATATTTCCTATATATAATAACCAGCAAGACAATAAGCAACAATGAAAACACTCCTAATATGATACCCACAACCTGTTGAGAGAAATATAGTGATGTATTTTTAAAAATGGACAGCATTTAATAATATTGAATGTAAAGTGGTTGGTGTTAGGAAGGGCATCCAGCCATAGAAACCATGCCAAATAAAGAGCTGAGAGGATACTTCAGATTTGTCTAAGGCATAATAACTCTCCTAGTATTGGTGCCATGATGAAATGTACCCAGTACACTTTATAAAGTGGTTAACCTTAGGAAGAGCAGTCAGCTATAGAAAACTTTCCAAACAAAGGGCTGAGAGATCTCATCAGTTATATCTAGGGCATGATAACTTCCCTAGTAATTGTGCTATGATAAAATAAACCCAAAACACTTCTTCTTCTTCTTCTTCTTCTTCTTCTTCTTCTTCTTCTTCTTCTTCTTCTTCTTCTTCTTCTTCTTCTTCTTCTTCTTCTTCACCCACATGAGAGGGTTGTGGGGGTGAAGAATCCTCAAACACTCCTTCCAGTGGGTCCTGTCAGAAGCAACCATCTATAATTGATCCAGCTGGATCTCCAACCAAGAGCAGCCAAGTTTATGGATGTTATCCAACCATTTTTCTCGGGGTCTCGTGTCAGTTGGTTTTGCCCATAAAATCTAGAGGCAGATGAAATTCAAAATGTTCAAATGCCTGAGACAGCTCCTCCATGACCCCACCAGGAAGTTAAAGGCCCATTAATGAACATATGAGGTTAGTGTGGTTGATTACAATAACTATACTAACTTCCTTTGTACAGTTAACTCTCACTATTTTATTCCAAGAGAAATACTTATTTATACAATCTGTAAGAAGTTCCTCTCTTAACCCTTTAGCATTTAAACTGGCTATATCCAGTCAGAATGTTCTCACCTCTTTCTGTTCAAATCGGCTGTAACCGGATGTTCATACCGACATTAAGACATTGTTCTCAAAATAAATAATGTCAAAATTTCATAGATTCAATATTATGAGATAATTATGTGAGGTAAATCCTTTACTGTGAAAATATAATAGTAAATATAGAGTAATCATCATCATCATCATCATCATCGTTTAACGTCCGTGTTCCATGCTTGCATGGGTTTGGACGGGAGTTTTCCCACTTGAGGCAAGAGTGGTTGTCTTGCTCGCATAGGACTGTCTGGCAGGTTTTCTACAGTTGGATGCCCTTCCTAACACCAACCACATTTACAGTGTAAACGCTAAAGGGTTAAAATTTCTGTTGTCTCCCTGAGACAGAATGTAAATTCTTAACAATCCAGAAGGCAACAAAATTGTATAAACTCACCTGATGTGGTCCTACCTCCTTCACCTACAAAAAAAAAATATTTAAATAATAAATAAGTGACAAAATATATCAACACAATTTTTCTAGAAGTTTTTTTTAATTTTATTTCATATTTTTATATTATTACGTAGTATGTCTGGAGGAATATGTGTGTGTGTGTGAGGGGGGGGGGGGGGGGTCTGTGACCATCACAGGTTTTTCAGAGACGGAAGAGATTGATGCCATTGATGTTCTATTTAAATAGGAGCAGCTCCATTCCTTTGAGAAATACATCAAGGAGTTCAAGAGGGATAATATTCTGGACAAGAAGAACTGGATGTAGTAGTTAGTGTGTGTGTGGGGGGGGGGGGGGGGGGCAACAACATGGGTTATTAATAGTTATCTTACTGTATTTTGGTGATACCTATAGTACTGATATCGATTGCTCTACTCTTTCAATGTGTCCAGTTTTGGTAATAAGGAATCTCAGTATACCAATCACTTTATAACATATGTAATCCTTTCCAGATCATATTCCTAGCGATCTTCAACTAATTTAGAAAATAATTAAGAATATCTTCAATTCAGTATTTGTGACCTTACCTATGGTCATGAACGTATGGTAATGACCGAAAGAATATGATCATGAATACAAGCGACTGAAATGGGGTTCCTCTGAAGGCTCTTTGGAGTAATGTTACCTGATAGAGTGCGTAGCTCGAAGATCAGAGAGTCACTCCAGGTAGAGCTTCTACTTCTCTGAATTGGGAGATCACAGCTCCGATACTATGGATATGTTGTTAGAATGTCTCAGGAAAGAATCGCTGGACAGATTTTATGGGCAAAACCAACTGGCAGGAGACCCAGGTGTAGACCCAGAGCAAGATGGTTGGATAACATCCATGAGCTTGGCTGGTCACGCTTTGGAATCCAGCCAGATCAGTTGGAGATAGTTGCTTCTTACAGGATCCACTGAAAGGAATGTTTGAGGACTCCACCCCAATGACTCTCTCAGAATAAGTGGGTGAAAAAGAAGAAGAATCAAAAATATTTTGTTTTTACTGTTTAGTCATGGATGGAATGGCAATACCCAGATCCTGAGCCTCTGAGACTGATGGGTGGGATGAAGGAAGGTATCCTTTAATCAGAGACTTGACTCAAGGTCTAATTGCTTGTGTTAAACCAGGTGATGGATTAAATCTACCATTCAAGTAGCCCACAGCAGGATTTGAACTCAGAATACAAAGAGGCAGAACAAATATTACAAGTTATCACGCCTGACTCTCTACTCCACTGCCCTGGATTGGTACCGTATTTTAAAATGGACAGTTTGTACCCCCAAACTAGAGGTGGTGTCAAGCTGGTTTACATCAAAAGGGTTAATGTTCCTTAATATTTGTAGTAATTTAATTTGTTAATCACAAATTCTTAAGACATAAAATGAAATTTAGAAAAAGAAAAAATGCTTTAGGATCAGCCAAATCAATTGGAAGGACCCACTGGAAGGAGTGTTTGAGGACTCTGCCCCCACGACCCTCTCTTGAATAAGTAGGCAAGGAAAAAGAAGAAGAAGAAGAAAAATGTTTGAAAATGACGTACTGCAGAAGTTACTTTATAGTTATACCATAAAGGTGACTCCACGATGTGTATATAGCCATTCATGTTTAAAATGTTTGTCTCTAAAATTCTTTTCTTCACCACATCTTCTTGCACGATGTATAACTATGATATAAAGAAATAAGAATTAAGGATCAGATGATAATATTTATTTTTTTACTTAATACACATTAGTGTATTAAGTAAATATACTTAACCTGAGATATTAGAGGGTCAAATAAAATGAAAATAATTATATAAATATTGTTATATTAAAAAAACAATATCGTCTCTGGTCGAGACAAAGTGAGAGTATACTTGAACAAATACAAAAATGAGAAAACTCATTGCTAGAACAGCCGTTAAAACAGCTAAATGCTGTCAAAGACAGCTTGGGCAAGAATGAAATACATTGTATTTAAATTAATCAAAGAAGAATTTTGAGAGATTTAATAAAATTATTAATTATTTCATTATACTAAGATGATATTTGAAACAACTTAAGAAAAGGTTCTTATATAAAATTATGTTGGAAGATTTTAATTTAAATAGGAAGCCTTTAAAATTTGTGGTTTTGTTTCCAAGAACCAGAGCCAGGTTTGAGTGGGTTGGAATGAAAAAAGTTAATAGTTTCTTTATAAGAATTATTTAACACAAGAAATGACTGAACTGAGGAAAGAAAAGCTGTTATCGACTTACTTCACCAGAAGAACTCTTTTCTACTTGAACGCTCTGACCTGCCAGAGTTTTATATGATGATGCTTCAGTTTCAGAATTTATGTAAATCTTTCTGGCAACGACATGGTTCTTGACATCTTGGGTACTTAAATTCTGAAATCCAGATTTAATCCATTAATTTTTACACAAGAAGATTTTCGATGATATTTATGTTATTTTCACAAAAATCATTACATCTTAGAGTCTCTAGTCTAAAGTCTGTCTCAAGCCAGGAGGCTTGTTAGGTCAGTGCTATCCCAGTTTCATGGCACAAAGCAACTGAGAGTACAAGCCTTCTTCTAGAACAGGATGCCAGTCCATTGCAGGGTTAAATCCCCAGCTATTGTTGGTACTCATTTTCAGCTGAGTATACTGGAGCAATGTAAAATGAATTGTTTTGCTCAAGAACACAACACACAACCCAGTCCAGGAATTGAACCCATGGCATTATGATCGCAAGTCCAGCGCCCTTACCATTAGGCCATGCACCTCCACTAATATAATAGAATAGACAAAATATTTGATCATCTGATTTTTCAAAGTTGTTATATTAAATGCATTCTTGATCATCTCTGAGTACTTGTGTCTAATCCAATTTAAAACAGGTTCACTGTATCCCTGCACATTGGAAGAGGCCACTAAAAGTGTTAAAAGCATTGGTACCAAGAAGGAAATCCAGCTGTAGAACATTGCCTCAAAGTTTGTCATGGGACCCACAAAGATAACCCTTCCTTTAGCAGGAAACGTGGCTTTAAAAATTATTTTCTTTTACTCTTTTCATTCTTCACTTGTTTTAGTTATTAGCCTATATCCATGCTCGGATACTGCTTTAACCCTTTAGCATTTAAACCAGCCATAACTGGCCAGAATTCTCTCACCTCTTTCTGTTCAAACCAGCCACTCATACTGATGTTACGGTATTGTTCTCAAAATAAATATCATCAAATTCTCATAGATTTGATATTATGTGAGGTAAAGCCCTTGCCATAAAAATACAATAGTAAATATAGAGTATTGTTAAAGGGTTAAAGGGACTGAGCTGATCATATCAATTCCAGTACTTATTTTTCAATCACCTTTTGTCAAACCATGAATTTATAGGCTATAAACATAGACATAAATGTAAACACAGATATAATCACTCATACACACACATATACATATATGTACGAGGGGGTGCTGAAAAGTTCCTGGCTTAAATATGCTACAGAGGCCTGGTTGGAGGCCCAACTTTCTGAGTTTTTTTTTACTAGGCTTAGAAAACTGAAAGGCCACTGTAAGAATCTGGGAAGGGAATATGTTAAAAAAATCATAATTAACTGATCCTCCTGTATTATCTTTTACTCAAAGCCGTAACTTTTCAGCTCCTCTTCGTATGCCCACTCTCACCATCCCTTTCCAGCATTACTCACATTTTACTCAAAATACAGAATAGCTTTAATATAATAGATATGATGATGAAGTAGTGTTTATCTTACATGGTTATAGTCCAAACCGTTTATAGGTACAAATACTGTTAGATTTTGGTTAATATTTTCCAACATTTGTATTAAATTGCTTCTGTCTTTATCATTGGTTGAATCACTCAGTATTAGAAGCTGAAACATAAAAGAAATCCATGCTTATTTTGTGAAGAATAAAATTAATAAAAAAAGAGGGAAGGAGCTGGTTGTTAGGTCAGACCAAGAAAACTTTTCCCCATTCATCTTGCCATAACTCATATTGTCTACATGTCATAACTCATGATAGAAGAAGCAAAGATTTGAACTCAGAAAGCACAGAACCACATCAGATACATGCAAAGCAATGAGTTTGAATTTTTAACAATTCTGATAATCTACTGCCCCTGGACTGATACATTATTTATCAATTCCAAAAGGATGAAAGCTAAGGTTGACTATGGTGAAATGTGAACACGAAGTACAGAGAGCTAGAACAAATAAGGAAGTATTTATCCAGTGGTATAAAAATAAGGTTTTAAAATGTCCACATGAGGGAAAGTAATCTTAGAAAAATACGTTAATCGTTGTTCATTATTTTTATGTCCACTTTTTTACTTTACTTCACAGTATTCTTTTTTCTTCTACTTTTTTATTACCGTGTCATTTTTACCAAACATACATTGTTGGGCTTCCAAACAAGCAAACATATTTCTTATTTGTACTTGTATCTAATATTAAAAAATGATGTTAGACAAAAATGATTGTGTCAGACAAAATAGTAGTGTCAGATAAAATGGTAGAGTGTCAGACAAAATGGTGAAGTGTCAGACAAAATGGTAGAGTGTCAGACAAAATGATAGAGTGTCAGACAAAATAGGTAGTGTCAGACAAAATGGTAGTGTCAGATAAAATGGTAGAATGTCAGACAAAATAATGGAATGCCAGGCAAAATGATAATGTCAGACAAAATAGGTAGAGTGTCAGATAAAATGGTATAGTATCAGACAAAATGGTGGAGTGTGGAACAAAAAAACCATGCAGCATTCAATTAAGTCCCTTTATATTCTGAGTTCACATCCTCAACTTTACATTTCATCATTCCAGGGTCAATAAAATATTGTACAAATAGTCAAATACTGAAGCTGATTTAATTGACTTTCTCTTCATCCCTAAAATTACTGACTTTGTGCCTAAATTAGAAATCATTATTGTTATTATTGTTGTTGCATAGTATTGATGTTTTGGCCAGTATACTCTCAGGTCTCGAATAATCGACCCCACCACTACCTCCCCACTTATTAAATTTTGCTACTCTATAGATGAAAAAAAAATTACATTACTAGAAATCCCATACAGTATAAAATAAATAGGTTGGGGTCTCAATCTCTATCTATCTAGGGCGGGTAAAATTCCCGAGATCCATGGATGAGTTCTCTCCAGCGATCTCTGTCCCTCATTATTGCTGCCATGTCCTGCGTCTCCAACAGACCAGTGTCTGTCCTTAGGGCATAAACATACGTTAACCTTGGTCTTCCTCTTCCAGTGTATCCATGCAGGAGCTCTTGAACATGTCCAGCTAACCTCAGTATCCTCTGTGTCACTTTTGAGCTGACTTTTGGGAGGCTCCCATACAGCTCTGAGTTTTTCATCCTCAGTGTATACTGATTAATGTTCAGTGCCATCCTCAGCATTCTCGTGTAGCACCCATCCACCATCTGAGTGAGTTTCTTGGTCAGTGTCCAAGTCTCAGACCCGTACAGCAGCACAGACTCCACTACAGCAATGAAGAGTCGGATCTTCAGGTCTTCACGAAGATCCGACTTCCTCACCGATATATCAAACTGTCACACGCCACCCAGGCTTTGCTCTTCCTCTCAACCACATCATCTTCCGTATTCCCAATCTTTGCTCCCAAATACAGGAAGTCCTCAACTAATTCCAGCCTACATTAGTAATCCCCTCTGGCTTCTCAACATTCTCTATCAGACATTTTGTCTTAGTCTCATTCATTCTCAGCCCCATACTCATCGACACAATCTCAACTTCCTGCATCAAATTATCTGCCTCCTTCACTGTATTTGTCACCAAAACTATGTCATCGGCAAATTCAGCATCTAATATCTTTTTCGCCTTAACTCTCCTGCTCCGAGCCGGTGTTACAGTAAAGCCAAAGAAGGGAGATCTCTATAACACCAACAACTACAGGGGGATCTCATTGACGTCACTTGTGGCAAAGACCCTCAACAGGGTGATTCTTAACAGGATCCAGCCCGAGATGGAGAAGAAGCTCAGGGACAACTTCAGAGAGGGAAGATCAACCAGCAGTCACATCCTGATGCTGAGGAGGATATTAGAGGGAGCTAGAGCAAAGTGCCTTCCTGTGGTCATGGTTTTCATTGACTTTAGGAAGGCCTTTGATTCTGTGGGGTCTCAATATGTAAACTAAATGACTAATTCTGGTTTTTAAACAAAATCAATGGAGACAATCTAGAAATATTACCGATTTTCCAACTCTACTTATTCCAACTCTCCCCACTCGTTCCAAGCCCCCCCCCTCCCTTATTTCACTCCCACCACCATTATAATTGTTGTTATTGATGATGTTATCTTTGTTATTGAATAAGAAATGAAGGAATTCTTACATCAAAAAAAAGTCGCATACTTGGCATATATTCCAGTGTACTTAGAATATCTCTGTTGCATGTGGTACCATTACCAATATATGAAGGATGACATTCACATTTCACCTGACCATCTGCTGTGGCATTCACTAGAAAAACATGAAGAGGAACATAAAGAAGGAAGAGCTGATTAGTCAATAATTCATCCCTCAAAACAATGGTTTTTATTCTTTTACAGGACTCATACACACACACACACACACACATATATATATATGCTGGCATAGCAGCATCATCGTTAACTGTTATAAGGGTAAAGGAGACGCCCTAGATAGGAGTAACTATAGAGGCATTAAATTAATCGACCAGGTCATGAAGGTCACGGAAAAAGTAATAGCACAACTAATCAGAGAGAGAATTGACCTAGATGAAATGCAGTTCGGGTTTGTGTCAGGCAAAAGTACCACAGACGCTCTTTTCATTGTACGACAACTACAGGAGAAGTACCTAGCTAAAGGTAAACCCCTCTACTTAGCTTTTGTCGACTTGGAAAAAGCCTTCGACAGAGTCCCCTGCTCCATTATCTGGTGGGCTCTTAGAAAACTAGGCGTTGATGAATGGCTTGTGAGAGCTATACAAGCCATGTATAAAGAAACAGTCAGCAAGGTTAGAATTAACAACGAATATAGTGAAGAGTTTGGCGTAAAAGTTGGTGTTCATCAGGGCTCCGTCCTTAGCCCCCTCCTATTTATTATCGCCCTCCAAGCTATAACAGAGGAGTTCAAGACCGGCTGCCCATGGGAACTTCTATACGCAGATGATCTAACATTCATAGCCAAATCAATGGCTGAACTAGAGAAGAAATTCCAAACATGGAAGCATGGCTTAGAATCAAAAGGCCTTAAAGTTAACTTGTCTAAGACTAAAGTCCTAATATGTAGGAAGGAGAATAGGGCACTGGTCCCATCTGGAAAATGGCCATGCTCAGTGTGTAGGAAAGAAGTAGGCAGAAACTCCATTTTATGTCCAAAATGCAAAGTATGGGTGCATAAAAGATGTAGTGGGATCACAGGTAAGCTAACTAAGAACATAGATTTTACATGTGGCCGGTGCTCTGGTGCAATAAGTAGCAGCAAGTGCCCACAAAATACTAGCTCTTTCAATTGCGCAGAGGGTTCTATAGAAATAGTGGACAGTTTCCGTTACCTGGGTGATAAAATCAGCAGTGGGGGAGGGTGCTCTGAAAGTACAGTAGCTAGAGTCAGAACTGGTTGGAAAAAGTTCAGAGAGCTTATACCACTATTAGCTGCTAAAGGGTTCTCCCTAAAAATGAAAGGCAGGTTGTACGATGCCTGCATACGAACAGCAATGTTGCATGGCAGTGAGACCTGGGCATTGTGTGCAGAGGATATACGCAGACTAGAGAGGAACGAAGCTTGCATGCTCCGCTGGATGTGTAACAGTAATATACGTGAACGGCAAAGCATAAACGAACTAAGGAAAAAATTAGAAATAAGAGGGATCAGATGTTGTTTACTCGAGAGAAGGCTATGTTGGTATG
The DNA here is from genome assembly GCA_964016885.1 of Eledone cirrhosa. Taxonomy (NCBI): domain Eukaryota; kingdom Metazoa; phylum Mollusca; class Cephalopoda; order Octopoda; family Eledonidae; genus Eledone; species Eledone cirrhosa. The sequence continues at coordinate 294,178,386 of OZ024742.1, read as the reverse complement.
GACACGTGATGCGCATGAAAGTCGATAGCTGTATAACAAAGTGCAGGGCAATAAAGATAGACGGTAGCCACGGAATAGGCAGACCTAGAAAAACCTGGGACGAGCTGATAAACTCCGACCTCACACACTTACACCTCTCCAAGACAATGTCACTGGACCGAGACCTTTGGCGGTACTCAGTAACAGAGAAGACCCGCCTTACCTAAATACATAGTAAAACCTACTACAGCCAGTAGGCATCTCTAACAAAATAACCCCCGTCCCCCCCCGTCCCACCACCCCCACCCCATCCACACCACCCCGTTCTATGTAAAGTTATGTTGGTGCCACACCATCCAGGCCGAAACAAATGAGATCGTGTAGGTGTCACGACAAAAAAACACACAGTCCACGCTGTAATGTGGCCGTGTAGGCAACACGGTAAAAACCTCCCAGACCCACACTGTAAATGTGGTTGGTGTTAGGAAGGGCATCCAACTGTAGAAAACCTGCCAGACAGTCCTATGCGAGCAAGACAATCACTCTTGCCTCAAGTGGGACTACCCCCGTCCAAACCCATGCAAGCGTGGAACACGGACGTTAAAAGTTGATGATGATGATGATGATGATATATATATATATATATTTATTAAAATAACAGATTAAAGTTTAAGCAAAGAATCGCTGCTTTCACCCTTAACGGGATCTTCTGAAACTAACAAAGTCAATCTGTAAACGCAGAAGTGAATATTTCAAAAAACGTTGCAACCGGAGGAAGACAGGAAGACGATACTTTGGTTCATGGTGACGTTCGCTGGCAAAGAACGGGAAAAAACGAATAATACGTCATTATTAGGAGCGGTGAAAAACAATTACGCGCAAAGACAGAACCACGTTAATGGTATAAAAGAGGTCCTAGACTAATGTTCTCTTAGGTGGTGCATAGAGACGTTCTCTGGCAATGAACGAAAAAACGAAGATAATACGTCATATGTGGAACGTGGAGAACAATAGCACGCAAAGACAAAACCACGTAAATGGTATAGCAGAAGTCGTAGACTAAAATTCTAACAAGGAGACCAAATGAATCTCCGCTACAGAGTTAAGAACAAAGTAAATAAATACAATACAGAAGTAATAGAAATATATATTAGATGACCAATAATATATGGACTATATATATTTGATGGTTATATTTCAGTAAAGTTGTTTGTGAAGACATATAAAGAGGCTATGTTTACCTGTAGGAGGAATAAAAGTACATTGAGCTCGAGGTGAACAATTGCCATTGTTCATATTACACAGATTAACAATTGGTAGGCAATAGTTGACTCCATCCCCGTGGTAGCTGGCCCTACATACACACTTCACGAAAGAGAAGAAAAGGGAGAAAATACAAAAGTAATTAACAATGTACGAAGCCAAATTTTCAGCTTTTAAGTGCTGAGAATATATACAGGTAAAATTCCATTATAACGAATTTTTCAGTATAACAAAATGTTTTTCAATCCTTGAGGTAATAAGTAACAAGCGCTCAATTTGTTTTGATTGATCTCGTTATAAAGAATTTTTCGTAACAACGAATTTTTTTTTTTACCCCGTGAATTTCGTTATAAGAGAATTTCACTGTATACACATATATAAGTATAAAGAAAGTGCCCAAGTGCAGAAACACCACAAAGCTTCTTTTTACGTCTTTTGAAAGTCTTCACCAGACAGGTAGCTACGGTATGGCAAGCATGGCACATGTCAAGGGTGACACATGAAGGGGGCACCATCCTATTTTGTGGGCTATCTTTGTAACATTTCTGTACTTGAGCACTTTCTTTATACTTATATATGTGTATAAAAGTAATTATTATTACCTATTTTACATTTAATTAATGCAAGCACAAAAAGTATTTACACTTACAAACCTGAGACAAACAATGTTAAATTTACTATCAAAGCTGAAGCAATACTCCTTCATTGATACCTAAAGATTCCTCTATATTAGGAATTGAAACCTATCATCGAAATCCAAAAGAACAAACATTTCAAGGGAAGAATTTTAATTTTTTAAAATATATGTATATATATATTTATATATGTGAGTCCTGGGTTCCATTGGGGGGTAACCACAGTTAGTAAGGTACTCAATGCATTAGTAGAGTGTAAACATCAAGTTTAATATAGAAATAGCTTCTACAGGACCAGAGCTGTTTCATTCAAAAGAAATCATTAGGAAAGCCTTTTCCTAAAGATTATTTTTGAATGAAACATTTCTTCATTATAATCAAGAATATAGATTTATTAATAAAACTAACTTTCTCATTATTAAGCTGGTACTTGAAACATAACTTAACACAGGTTCTTAAATAGAATTATGTTGAAAAGTTTTTAGTTGAATATAAACATCTTAAAACAATCAGTTTTGTATTGCAGAACCAGGAGTGGTTTGATGTGGTTTTGTATCGTTGTATCGAATGAATTAAATAGCAACCCATTAAACTGGGTGAGTTTCTTTCATAGAACCAGAGCCAGTTAGGTAGGTTGATTTCAAAAGGGTTAACAATTTATATACTTGGTTAATTATATTGGATTTTCTTCTTACCTTTTCTTCTGGACCAAAAGAACAAAGTGCATTCTGGTGACATCCACCATTAGCAACCATACATGGGGAACGACAATCACCCTCATCGGTCAGAGCATAGTGGTCACCACATTCACATGACCATTTGGAGTTTTGATTTTGCTTACATTCACCATATGGACCACACCCTCCACATTTATCAACTTCTGCATATAGAAAACAAAATAAGAAGAATTCCGAAATCTTAAAAAGTTACTATTACATTTTTGTAAGTTTATGAAGAAATTGGGCAAGTTTGAAAATTTGAAATTTATTTGCTTTTATTATGAAAAGCTGCCACAATTCATATAATGATAATAATATTGATTTCTACTTTAGGCACAAGGCCAGCAATTTGAAGGGGAGAAGAAAAGTGGATTAAATCGACGCCAGTGCATTACTGGTGCTTTATTTTATCCACCCCATAAGGATGAAAGGCAAAGCTAACCTCGGCAAGATTTGAACTCAGAATGTAAAGGGCCGTAACTTTCTACTGCGAAGCAGGGTGTCCGACGTTCTACCGATACAGCCAATCCACCACATGCAGACATTGGACAACATAGTACTAGATGATAATAATTGTTTCTACTTTTGGTACAAGGCCAGCAATTAACCCAGTGCATTACTGGTACTTTATTTTATCGACCCTGTAAGGATGAAAGGCAAAGTTAACCTCGGCGGGATTTGAACTCAGAATGGAAAGGGCCGTAACTCTATGCGTCAAAGCATGGCGTCCGACCCTCTACCGATTGATAATAATATTGTCTAGTAATGGTTATCGCAGCCACCTGGCATGTGTGATTCAATTCCTGCAAGTACCGGTGTGCTGAAAAGTTCTTGGCTTAAGGATATCGCGAAAGGGTAGAGCTGTTACCTTTACAGGGGAGGTAGGACTACTACAATGCATGTGTGAATCTGTGAGGGGAATATGTTGAATAAAATCATAATTAACAGTATTTTCTTTTACCCAAAGCCAGAAACTTTTCAGCATTCTGGTATCTCTGTCCAGTATTTTACCATCTCCAAGGTTAATTTATCCAACTTACTCAACTATTTTATAATCATTACATGAATTCTGGAAGCTTTTCATAATTTCAAATTTTCAATTTTGTATTTGTTTCATAAGGTTCTTCATGTGAAATCTTGTGTTGAACCATATATATATATATAACTATACTTTGAGACAATCATACTACCAATAAACACACTTCAGCAATGTGAGATCAGCACACATCACCTCTGCTCAGGTCTTCCTTGGTCTTCCTCTACTGCAGCTACCCTCTGCTAGGATTTCCTGATAATTCTTTATCCAGTGATCATCATCCATGCACATCACATGTCCATACCAGTGAAGTCTTTGTGGGTATGGTGTGGCGTGCGGTAGCCGGAGGCGGGGGGGGGGGGGGGGGGGGGGAGTGCTCGACCGGAAGGGGTTTTTGAGTGCTCGACCGGAAGGGGTCTTTGACCGGAAGGATGCTCGACCGGAAGGGCCAGGAGAGGGCCGCTCTCTAGTGGTGACCAGCATACGGTGTGGACACGTTTTTGGGCAGCTTCCGGTGTTAAGCAGTCGGACGCACGTGGAAGAGGAGTACCTGCAGTGGAATTTAGCGGCGCCTGTGAAAAGCGGTAAGTGAGATAGCTTTTTCTAACCACAAGCTATTTCGGCGACTGAAAAAAAAAAAAAAAAAAAAAAGAAAAAGAAAACACTTGCCGCAAAACAAATCAGAAGATGGCGACAAGACTACGGATGAACGAAGCTATCAGGCCATTCACCGGGGAAGGTGATGTTGTCGCTTGGCTGCGGAAGGTTCGGCTGGTCGCAGGCTTGCAGAAGATAGAAGGCGTGGCCGGTCTCATTGCATTGTACCTCGAGGGCGACGCGTTGGTACTCTTCCTTGAGTTGGACGAGCACAGCCAAAGAGATGTGCAGAAGATTGAGAGGCGTCTGATGGATGCATTCGCCGAGGGACCGTTGGCGGCTTTTGCTAAGCTGGCGAGATCAGGTGGAATGGTGAGCGCGTCGACATTTTCGCAGCGGAAATAAGGCGGTTGGCTATGTTGGCGGGTTACCAGGCGGAATGCGAACGCACGGTGCGGTTGGCATTCATCAATGGATTTCCGGACGACATAGCGGTGAAACTGCAGCAAGTCCCGGGGTACAAGGAGATGGAAATGCGTTCACTGGTGGAACAAGCCCGGATCATAGCGGAAGATGCCAAAAAGAGTGTCGCGGCGATAGCGACTACGGAGGCTCAGGACACCTGGCAGCGAAATGGTCAAAGGGAGGCAACCTCGGCACGCGGCCGTTCGCGAGAATTTAGGGGCCGCTGTTTTAGGTGTCACGGCCCGCATATGGCTAGAGACTGTAGAGAGTCAAAGCCGGATATAATTTGCTACCGGTGTAAGCGACCAGGCCACATCGCTACTAACTGTGACCAGGGAAACGATCCAAGGGGAACTACTGCGCCGGTAGTTGCCCCTTACGAGTAGCGGCGCTGCCCGTGGTGGAAGTCTTCGTGAGGGGGAAGCCACAGCGAGCCCTCGTGGATACGGGCTGTACGACGACACTGGTGACCGCGGGGGTGGCGCAGAGGTGGGGAGGGAAGAGCAGCGTAAGGGCAGTCGACGGCAGGAAAATTGAATGCCGAGGTCGCAGCAAGATGGAAATAGCGGTACGGGGAAGGACGATAAAGCTTTCCGCCATCGTGGTAGACAGTGTGGTGGATGGGATCGGCGTGGTTATGGGCATGGACGCGATTGGCCGTATAGGGGGCGTCACGGTGAACAATGTCGGTGTGTCGTTTGGCGCCGCTGCATCGGTATGCGCTGTGAGTGCACGTCATGAGAACCAGAAGGCCCACGAGGAGCAATACCCCGCTTACACTGTACAGGACAAGGACTTCAAGGCCGTGTTTGATGGGCAGCGATGGGTTGTTGAGTGGTACTGGAAGGGAGAACCACCAACACTGAAGACCAAAGTGGGCTGCTATCAACACACATTGAAGGGAAACGCTAGGGGCGAGTTCGAGCGAGAAGTAGAGAGATGGATCGAAGAGGGCATACTGCTTCCCTGGAAGGAGGAGGTGAAGTGCGGAGTATTGCCGTTGATGGCGGTGGTGCAACCCACGAAGAGCAAGGTGAGGCCGGTGCTGGACTATCGAGAGCTGAACGAGCACGTGTCAAGCCACATGGGTGGCGAGGTCACGGATGTCTGTGGGGAAACCCTGCGTGAGTGGAGACGCATGACGGGGGGTTCAGCGATCGTGGATCTAAAGTCGGCTTACTTGCAGTTGCATATAGATGAGAAGCTCTGGCGGTATCAGCTGGTCAGGTATAAGGGCCAGACATATTGCCTGACCAGGCTCGGTTTCGGGCTGAGCTCCGCACCGAAGATCATGGCGGCGGTCCTCAAGACCGCTCTGGGGAGGACCGACAAGATAAAGAGGGCTACTAACTCCTACATTGACGACATCCTAGTGGACGAGTCGGTGGTGTCGACGGCAGAGGTCACGAGCCATTTGCGGAGGTATGGACTGACTGCGAAGCCATCAGAAGCATTGGAGGGAGGAGCCGCGCTGGGACTTAGGCTACGGCGAGATAAGAGGGCCGCTCTCTAGTGGTGACCAGCATACGGTGTGGACACGTTTTGGGGCAGCTCCCGGTGTTAAGCAGTCGGACGCACGTGGAAGAGGAGTACCTGCAGTGAAATTTAGCGACGCCTGTGAAAAGCGGTAAGTGAGATAGCTTTTTCTAACCACAGTCTTGTCTCTTGCACATTAGATCTAATTCTTGTTTTACCTAGTTTCTCTCTCAGTTCATCAATGCTTTATTCTACATGCACATTAATGTTTCATATTCATTGAAGCATACTTGCTTCATTTCTCTCCAGCCATAGCGTATGCTCTGCATTCAATGCCCATGTCTCACTACCATGCAGCATCGCACTTTGCACACAGGTATCTTACAGCCGACCTTTAATTTGTAGGGAGAGACCCTTTGTTGTCAACAGAGGTAGTAGTTCTCTAAACTTCTTTCATCCTGTCCTTATTCTAGCTACTATGCTCTTCGAGCACCTTCCTCCGCTGCTAATTATATCACCTAGGTAGCAGAAGCTATTAACCACTTCTATGGATCCTACCTGATATTAGGAAAGGTTGTTTATATTACTGCCACTCTTACTATGAATTGTCTCTGAACATCTACTGCATACAAAGTATAGTATTGAAACAAAACATTGTTAATACACTAGTAATTTAGTAATTCTTTCAGATTTAAAACATGAAACAAGCCAAAATCAGTTCCATATATGTGAATCACGGTCCTCTGACCTGATCTCGTAAAAAGGGATTGCCTGTCCTACCCATGCTAGCATGGAAAATGGATGTTAAACAATGATGATGAACATGATGATATCCAGTCAAGTTACCAAATAAGTACAAATCTAAAAATGTTAAAGAAATTATCAGAAAGTAAATTTTCTGTTTTGAGATTATTTTATAATTGTTCTTACTGAAACTACAATCTGGTCCTGTATTCCCAGCTACACATGTTGAACAGTCAAAAGATGTAAAGTTAGTTTTACAACTACATAGACCAGTTCCATCTATACTATCAGAACAAACTCCTTGACCAGAACATGGAAAATCTGCACCACCAGGACATTCTGAAAATAAGCAAAATATTAAGTTTTAACATCCTGTAATGATTTAGCAGAACATATCTAAAACAGGCTCATAAATTCAAATGTCTATAGTATTTTTACTAATGGACAGATCTCTATGGAAATTTGCAGTAAACTAAATCAAAGACTTCAATTTTTAATATGATGTAGTCATAGTGCTGCTTTGTATTTTTCAACGATGCCTTAATCTAGTTTCATGCAGTACATTTGTGATTAGAATTATTAACTCTTTTGTTACAATACTACATGTTTAATATATAAAGGTTTATCTTTATATATTACTACATTTAAAGATATAGATATACATATGATTACACAGAATGTCAGATATAATGCTTTATAGTATTCGTTTAAGCTCTCTGCTCTCTGAGTACAATCTGATGTTCTAACAACTCTGACAATTTACTGCCTGTATGTAAGCATATATATATATATACACGTATACATATATATACAAGATGGTTTAGTCAATATGCATACATCTATATATTCTACGCTATTTAAATATCATGCTTCACAGTTCTTATTTAAAATATCTGTATTTAATGAAGTACACCTTTGATTTTGTAAATACATTTTCTTACCTTTGCATTCACTGCCATAGTATCCATAACAGCAGGCTGGTGTCTGGAAACAACAACAGCAATAATAATAATAATAAAAATAATAATGTTTCTACTTTTGGCAGAAGGCCAGCAATTAGCCCAGTGCATTACTGGTGCTTTATTCTATCAACCCTGTAAGGATGAAAGGCAAAGTTAACATGGCAGGATTTTCACTCAGAACGCAAGGGGCCATGACTCTATGCTGCAAAGCATGGTGTTGGATGCTCTATGATACTGATTTCTACCATAGACACAAGGACAGCAATTTGGGGAGTGGGAAAAGCCGATTAAATCAACTCCAGTGCATTACTGATACTTTATTTCATCAACCCTGTAAGGATGAAAGGCAAAGCTAACCTTGACAGGATTTGAACACAGTATATAAAGAGCTACAACTCTATGCTGCAAAACATATTGTCCAGCATTCTACCTACTCTGCTAATCCACTGCTCTCAATAATAATAATAATGCTTTCTTTATTAACCACAAGGGTTGACATAAAGTATAACATTAAGGACAGCACAGGACGGTATAAATGGGCATTTCTGCATGTAAAGAAAACACAATAACAAAAGAAATAACAAAAAAAAAGTGAAACAAAGGAAAATTCCCCAATAGGGAGGAGACTTCCGAAGGTCACTCATGGAGAAAACCCATTAAAAAAACCATGGTGACCCTGACCACAAGGGCAAGTGCCCTCTCCCAGTTTTCCAACTCCAATCTACAGGCGCATATTCAGAGCATGCCCATTCACTTAGGCCATGCTTGCCTCTCTCAACAAATTTCTGGGAAGGGAGCACTTCTCTCTCCACCCTGATTTTCCTTTTCAAATGAAATTTGAAACAGTTAATCAGGGCATCACCAAAGAGATAAGTGCTCGTCTTCAGCCCTTTCAAGCGCATCCACCACACGACCTCTTTTGCCATGGCCACCAGGAAGATAAAAATTGCCTGCCCTTCCCTGTAAAGGAAGGCAGCAGGGAAATCCTCACAATGGACTCAGCTGATAGCCGGATCTGTCCTACATGCAACAGCAGGTGATCAACATAAACCCACAAATCAGCAATGCTCAGACACTGGACGAATGCTGCAGGATGGTTTTGTTGCCCTGTACGCATCTCGGACAGGCGTAGTTGATGGCACTTCTATGCCTGTAGAGTTTATCCCGAACTGGAAAAGCTCTCCAGTAGCACTGCCAGGCCAGGGATTTCTGGAAGTTGTCCATGGGCTCCGGCCCAAAAGTTCTCCCAAAGAGATTGGCTAATTGATTTTCGTCGATGCCCAGAGTCTCCCCAAGGATATTGTTGCTCTTTTGCTCCACTAACCCTCTATAGAACGCCAAGCTGGAGTTTCCACCAATCGCATCGCCCAATTGGTCGAGGGCTGTGAGCGCCTGAAGACATTCCAATCTCCAAGCGTTCACTCTCGGTCTTCGCTTGACCCAGGACTGCAGCTCCATCAAGGAGATGAGCTGGGGAAACACGCATCTAGCAAACATCGACCACACCTGTTCTCCATTGAAGAAGAGGTGGAGATGCCGTAACCTGAGCGCATGTCTGCGCATCATCAGCCATGGCATGCCCAGTCCTCCAGGAAAAGACATAGCAGCTGTTGACAGCAAATGGACCACCTGACCATCGGAGCGCATCCCTTCCACAAAAAGTAAAAGAGCAAACATTCCAACACAGTCAGGTGAGGCTTAGGACAAAGCACGATGGTCAAGTGGTAGTAGATGACAGATGTGATGTACGTGTTAGCCACCTCCTCTTGACCTTTCAGGGATAGCTTTCTCTCGGCCCATTTCTGCTCATCACCTCATCCCAGTTTTTTTCTATCTGGGGGTCAGGACCAAACCAGACCCCTAGCAATTTAACCGGTCCATCTGTCCAGTGCCCAATGACGCTGTTGAATGGCATGGACCTGCTTCTCCAGATGCTGAGCCACAGGCCCACTGACTTTTCCTGGTTAATCATTGCTCCTGTGACCGTCTCGTATTCTCTTAGAGTAGTGCCAATCACGTTGATGTGTTTGGCACTCGACACCACTACAGTGGCGTCATCAGCATATGCTGACACGGTTCTCCCACATCTCAGTTCGTGTGGGACGCCCCTCAACATCTCCAGTTTGTGCAGTAATGGCTCGAGAGTCAATACGTACAACAGGTAGAAGAGCGCATGATGTTGAACAGTTCCAAAAGGTGACCATTCACTCTCACTATAGAGCAGATGTAGCTGTCCATGGCAGCAATCCAGCCTCTGAAGACGGGCCCAAAGCCGGCCACCCTCAAGACAGCCGCCAGATAATGATGGTCGACCTTATCGAAAGCTTTCGACCGATCTAAATTGATTAAGGCTCCATTCGGGAAATCCTGTCAGTACCTGTTAGACAGTTGGAAACGCCTGAGCAAGTTTGCAAGGCTTTTACACCTTCCTCCCCTATCCGCTAATCCCACACAATCCCAGCGTGCATCCAAGATCCTGTTCCAATCGCCCACTAACATTAAAGAGCAGGACGTTCCAAGGAATGCTCCAGTCGCCTAAAGAAATCAGGCCGTCCTGCCCCTGTCGGGGCATAAACAGCCACTAACCTAAAAGCATAGCCCACTGACTTACCTTCTGGGTTCAGGAAGATGGTCCGAATCCCCAACTAAAGGTTGCTTTTTCTGAACCAAAATAAGCAATTGGTTTATTTCATTTATAAATTGTATAAATCACTATACCATTGTTTTATGCTCAACAAAAGATGTCTGTTTATAGATAAATCGCAGTACCTGCCATTGCTTTCCACATACAAGATGATAGTTTTACAGATGAAATGATACAAATACACCAGTTGTATCTTGTACAACATCAAAATGTTTATATAAATCTGTATAGGTAAAATCAGTTAATATCTATACTCTGACAGTGTGGTATTGATTTTTCCACACAGTTACACATTATAAATCAAGTTCTTTTTCAATACTGGTTTACTTGTTCTTTGAATGAAGCTAACCAAAATCAAAAAGGAATCACTTACAACTGTAAGTCTTCGACAGAGTGCTGTACATCCGAGTAATTCTCCCTCTGGGGTGTTATAACTGCAAACATGTTTTAATATGGCTACTTTGTGATATTCAGGTTGACAATTGAATTCTTCATCACAGGATATACATGGAGTCTGAAAGTACCGTCAATGATGTATATTAGTTTAATATTAAGAATGAATATAGCCATAAATGAACTCGTATATAATGTGTTTATCTATAATAAACATATATCTAGCCTGACTGTCTGTGTTTTAGCTAGGAGCATATCACAGCTTTCAAATTCTCAAGACTTCAGTTCCCTGATAAAACAAGTTTTTCTATGAACATAAATAAAGCTCAGGCCCAGAGTTTCAAAGTTGTGGAATTTATTGAATACAAGAGAATCACTTTTTACTCATGGACAGTTATATGTAGGTTGTTCATGAGTGGGAACACCTAGAAATCTTTATATACTATGCATAAATGAAGAATCTGGAAGATTTTTTACTGTTTTTTTTTTTTTTGTTTTGATTTTTTGTCACACACACAAACTTACCACGGTCTCATACAGCAAGCATCTAATACAGTCATTTTCTTTTCTACTTATCTTCTCTTATCATCTATTTACCCAGGTGCAGCTGTGTACGTCAGCTAGTCACTAATATAATGTTAAGATTGTTTGTTTAAAATGATATTTTCAAATGAGAAAGAGATTTTTAAAAAAAGAGATGGTATAGAGGTGCTGGAAAAAAAATTTTAGGACAGAAAATGAAGGACCTCTACATGATCCCGTTTTTTTAAATCTCTTTCTCATTCAAAAATATCATTTTAAACTGAAATGCATGTATGTTTGCGTGTATGTATGTATGTATGTATGTATATATTTATGTATGTGTGTATGTATATTTGCATGTATGCATGTATATGTGAGATTTAATACAGAATATATGACAAACACAAACCTTATTGGTCTCCATAACCTTGTTGTCACAACGATGCAGCACAGGAACAAGACAGCCATTAATGATGTGAATAATTCCACCAATTGTAAGAACATCCATCAGAGTAATGCTGATATTATTGACAAATACCTGACAACACAAACAGTCTAGCTTAAATATATTTAACATCATGTACCCCATAAAACTGCAGTAGCTAAGACATTCAAGAAAAGAAGAAAACAACACTGACAACACCATATAAAAAATTAATGTCTTTAATACTGCAAATTTTCATATCAATCTGTCCTCTAGTAAAAATTCTTAGTCGTAAATATCTAAAAATGGATTTTCTTAATTAAGTCATTACAGGATGTTAAGAGTTAACCCTTTCATGACTGCATTTCTAATGAAATATACTCTATTTTAGTTAATTAATGAAAACATTCTGTATTTGTGCCAACTCTTAGATTATTTTACTAGTACATTATTTTATTGACTCCTTAAGGATGGATTTGAATTCTAAATAATAGTTGAATGAATCAGTTAAAGTATCTCAGGAGATGGAAAAAAGTGGACAGAAGACACCAGTGAAGAATTGAACCACGTGACATATGAGAGATGTGTGGTCGATTTCCTGCAGCCATCTTTTCTCCACTGATTTATTCAATTATTATTTATAGTTCAAATCCTGTCGAGGATAGCTTTGCCTTTCATCCTTTCGAGGTCAATAAAATAAAGCACCAGTAATGCACTGGGGTCGATTTAATCGACTTTCCCCTACCCCCAAATTGCTGGCCTTGTGCCTAAAGTAGAAATCATTATCTGTAGTTATCAACTATTATTATAGTTTTGCCTTTCATCCTAACGGGGGTCGATAAAATAAAGTACCAGTAATACACTGGTATAATTGCTGGCCTTGTGCCTATTGTAGAAACAATTATTATAGTTATCTACATTGTAGTGAGTTGAAATATTTAAGGTCGTTAAAAAAATCTAATCTTTTCTCCACTGATTTATTCAACTATTATTTATAGTTATCTACATTGTGGTGACTTTTGAAATATTTTGAAATATTTAAGGTCATTAAGAAATCTAATCCCAATGGCTATTGAAGTTGTAAATGCTGTTGTGAATAAGACTAACCCTGTGTTCTTGAGTGTTGAAGATGAGCTGATGAAGCTGCCCAAGGGTAGTGTGCACTGTTAATCCATTGGTCATCGAGGCTGACATCAAGGTATAAGGTAGTATGTAATAAGAGAGAAAACGAAAACCCTGTGGAAGACAGGAACAATGTTATATTATACATGTTATATGTGTGTGTTTGTGTGTGTTTGGGTGGATATGTGTGATTATATACATATATACATATATATATATACATGCATATGTGTATATAAACCGGGAGGTTATATCCAAAGTTGGTAGAACACTCAGTCCAAAGGACGAGGTAACTGAGGCTGCATAAATGTGTATTTAAATTTACACATTCTTAGTATATGGATATGTAAACATGCCAAACTTACGTATTTCCCTGTAAACTGAAAAAATGATAGGCACTTTGAATCAAATTTTTAACCTAGTTAGGTTCATCATCAGAAGATACATAAATCATCTAAACAACCACAAGAAAATATGTAAATGAGGGGTTTAATAGTATCCTGAGATGGGCGTATTAATTTGCATATTATTTGTGTTTATGTTGGTTTAATTTGCTTATTATTTGTGTTTATATGTATATATTTAAGATTGTGCTCCAAACAACCAAAACAAAACAGAAGTTTATACTTTCCTTTGAAAAAGGAGTTATAACCCCCAAAATATCATGAAATATAAAGCCAGCATAGCAGAGCCTATGACAACCTCTCTAGTTCTGGTGCTACAATAAAATGCACCCAGTACATACTAAACTCGGGAAAGTGGTTGGTGGTTGAATGGAGAAAATGTAAGGTTTAAGAATATTCTCTAGTCTGGCTGTGTATATGACAATCTCTCTATAGTACTGGTACCATGATAAAATGTACCTAGTACACCCTGTTAGGTGGTTGGTGTTAAGGACATCCAGCCATAGACACCATACCAAATATGGAATGTATAAGATCTCTTTGACTCATCTAGTCTCACATCATGACAACCACTCCAACCCATGCCAACGTGGAAAGCAGACATAAAATGATGATATAAAAGTATAAGCTACTGTTTTGTTTATTCTTGCTTTATTCTACACTAGTTTTCATGCATGTATTTCTAACTTGCATTGTACTGGCTTACCCCAAAACAATGCTGACTACGTATTTCATAAGGCTTCACGCAAACTTGTAAAAAAAAACCTTCGGTCACGAATGAACATGGCACAAGTCTGAGCAAGGTTGTTTGTGGAAGACCAGCAGTTGCCTGTGCATAACAGCTTCCCCTTTCCATGCCACAAATGCCCAAGGGAAAGGCAATGGCCGATACAGCTTGGCACCAGTGACGTTGCAACCCATTTCTACGGCTGAGTAAACTGGAGCAACATGAAATAAAGTGTCTTGTGCAAGGACACAACACATAACCTGGTCCGAGAATCGAACTCACAACCTTCTGATTGTAAGCCCAATGCTCTAACCATTAAGCTATGTGCCTTTACATGCATACTATACTATAAGATATTTTACTTACAAGTTTTTTACTGCAATCTGCTATAACATCATTGCCAGGCACAAACAGTGTATAATCATCCATATCCTCCAGTTTAGTATCCAAGCCATTATCCTATTGAACAATCATGGGAATAATTATTAGAACATCAGCTAAGATTCTGTTTTACAGTTTTAACCCTTTTGTTACAAACCCAACCAAAACCATCTCTTGTTCTATAAAACAAAACCATCCATTTTAAAAGGTTCCTATTTAAATTAATATCTTCCAAAATAATTATATTAATAAAGTTTAGTAAATAATGTTCTAAACTTCAGCTTAATGAGAAAGTTAGTTATTTTACTAAATTGCTCCAAAGTTTTCAATATTTTCAAAATTAACTGAAATGCTTTTATTTAAAAAAAGGGTTAAATTAAAATCTACCAACAATTTTATATAAAAAAAAAAAAACATGTTAAATAAGTATCTTGGTCATGAAATAAATAATTTTAGTCAATCCCTCAAATTTTTCATGAATTATTGTTTAGCCCTCTGGTTGACCTATAATGAAAGACATTCTAGCCATGATCATTCTCTATGCATTATATACCCTGACTACATTATCCAGTGTATCTTTCCTTTTTTAAAGATGATAGAATTTGCAAGAGATCTGGCTGCTATTTCCAGAAGGTCTAGTGACCATGTAGATGCCTCTTCATTGGTTTATGCTTTACTGTGTCAGTGTACCAACTGCTAAATGTTTTAAAGCAGCTATTTTGTGACCATTACATTCTGTATGAGTTAGTTTATCTATTCTAAGATACACATAAAACTGTTAAATTCATTTATTTCCTGATGTTAAAATTTTCATCACATACTTTGTGACTTGGTCACTAACACAAGAAAATAAATGATGATTGTAAAGTGAATTTAACAGTTTTTAACAAAGGCCAGATGTGAAATGAAGACCTTATTTCAAACTGCTCTTTAACTATTTCATTAATCAGTGTTAAATACATATATTAAAGTGTAGGTTATAAGTGATCTATATGTATGGTCTCATAACTCCTGATAGAGTCGTAGGGGTGCCGTATTGACATAGAGCGTGTCTTGGGCATTTTAAGCCTGGCATAGCCCATCCCTCTCCAGGCCTGAGTACAGCAGATTTCTTCCATAGAAAGATAGAAAGTGAGAGAGGAAATAAGAAAGAGATATAGAGGAAGAATCGATCCCAGTACTAGACTGGTACTTTTATTATCAACCTCAAAAGGATGAAAGATGAAAGAAGACCTTGGCAGGATTTGAACTTAGAAAGCAGAGAGCTGGAACGAATACCATAAAGCATTCTATCCGACATTCTAACAACTCTGCCAATTCGCCACCTATATAAGCAATATATATACACATATATATGTAGTGTACATGATGTCCTTACATGTAACAAAACAGAATAAAAGAATCAGTATTTGAGAGGGGTAGGCCTCCTCAAAAGTCATTGCTCTATGCTTATTAGTCCCTCTACCCTCTGTCGCTTACCTGACATCATCATCATCATCATCATCATCATCATCATCATCATCATCATTTCATTTAACGTCCACTTTTTCCCTGCTTGCAAGGGTGGGACGGGAACTGATTCTGGCTTGATTTCTACAGCTGGATGCCCTTCCTAACACCAACCTCATTTACAGTGAGTGCTGGGTGCTTTTTTGCCGTGGCACCTCCACGACCACTTTGCAGTGGAATGATATGGACCCCAGTCCCTATCATCTCATTTCTACAGCTGAGTAAACTGGAGCAATGTGAAATAAAGTGTCTTGCTCAAGGAAACAACACATCACCCGGTCTGAGAATTGAACTCACAACCTTTCGATTGCAAGGCCAATGCTCTAACCACTAAGCCATGTGCCTCCATCATCATCGTTTAACGTCCATCTTCCACGCTTGCATGGGTTTGGACGGGAGTTTTCCCACTTGAGGCAAGAGTGGTTGTCTTGCTCGCATAGGACTGTCTGGCAGGTTTTCTACGGCTGGATGCCTTTCCTAACACCAACCACATTTACAGTGTGGACTGGGAGGTTTTTACTGTGTTGCCTACACGGCCATATTACAGCGTGGACTGTGTGTTTTTTGTCGTGACACCTACACGATCTCATTTGTTTCGGCCTGGATGTTGTGGCACCAACATAACTTTACATTGAAAGGGGCGGTGTGGATGGGGTGGGGGTGGTGGGACGGGGGTGTATTTTGTTAGAGATGCCTACTGACTGTAGTAGGTTTTACTTTGTATTTAGGTAAGGCGGGTCTTCTCTATTACTGAGTACCGCCAAACATCTCGGTCCAGTGACATTGTCTTGGAGAGGTGTAAGTGTGTGAGGTCGGAATTTATCAGGTCGTCCCAGGTTTTTCTGGGTCTGCCTACTCTGTGGCTACCATCTATCTTTATTGCCCTGCACTTTGTTATACAGCTGTCGTCTTTCATGCGCATCACGTGACCATAACAACGTAGCCTTCTCTCGAGTAAACAACATCTGATTCCTCTTATTTCTAATTTTTTCCTTAGTTCGTTTATGCTTTGCCGTTCATGTATATTACTATTACACATCCAGTGGAGCATGCAAGCTTCATTCCTCTCTAGTCTGCGTATATCCTCTGCACAAAATGTCCAGGTCTCACTGCCATGCAACATTGCTGTTCGTATGCAGGCATCATACAACCTGCCTTTCATTTTTAGGGAGAACCCTTTAGCGGCTAATAGTGGTATAAGCTCTCTGAACTTTTTCCATCCAGTTCTGACTCTAGCTACTGTACTTTCAGAGCACCCTCCCCCACTGCTGATTTTGTCACCCAGGTAACGGAAGCTGTCCACTATTTCTATAGAACCCTCTGCGCAATTGAAAGAGCTAGTATTCTGTGGGCACTTGCTGCTACTTATTGCACCAGAGCACCGGCCACATGTAAAATCTATGTTCTTAGTTAGCTTACCTGTGATCCCACTACATCTTTTATATGGAATTATAGAATATATGGAATTATAGAACCTCAAATTTCATAAAAAGAAAAATGATATAAAATATTTACTGTTAATGCTTTCCAAAATCTTGAATATTCTGGATGGGCAGAGAAAAACTCTGCTAGAGTTGGTCTATCTTGATTTTCTAATAATGGTTCAAGAACCTAAAAAAGAATAAACAGTTAAGATTTCACTGGTGTTAAATCTTCATTTAGTGACTTATTATCTTGGGAGCTCTACATCAATGAAAATACAGCCAAAAGAGAGAATAAAGAATAGAAGAGATATGACAGAAGTTCAATTGTCTCACAGCATTTGTGCTGTTTTTTTTAAATTTATTTTGAGTTCAAATCCCACTGCGGCCTTCTAGAATGGCAGACATAATCTGCTGCCCAATTGAACACTAGTGTGCTTTTAGCAGAGTTCATGATGTTGCAAACATTTAGGGAAAAATAACTTCCTTCCTTCCTGTCTCCTTCCAGTCCCAGACCCTCTGAAAAAAATCTCATGTATGCCCCCACATCCCTCCTTGACTAACTGATAAAACATTAAAAAACAGAATTCAATAGTTTGTACATTTGATCTTACCTGGTCTATTATATGGATGTATCCATTGCTGGAGAGAATGTCAGCTTTAAGAATTATAGCAGAAGTTTCTCGTGTTGTTATCATTACATTCTTTAGGAAGAAAAAGTAACATGGAAAATTAGAAACAACTGAAGACTGGTTTGTTTAGACATTGGTTTCTTACAAACACACTCTCACACACACACACACACACACACACACACACACACACACACACACACACACACACACACACACACACACACACACACACACACACACACACACACACACACACACACACATATATAAATAGAGTCTGCAGTGCTGAGACTGAGGAGACCACTAATCATGTGAGTACTTGATACAATGATGGGAGATGTAGAGTGGGTATAGAGCTATGTAAAATTTTGACTGCCATTTCACAGTTGAGATTTATATATATATATGTGTGGGGGGGGGGGGGGGGGGGGTTATTATAAGATGGAAGATGTTTAGACACTGTTGACAACAAAAGGTTTCTTACTGTATATAAAAGGATGAATGTATGATGCCTGTGTGAGAAGTGCAATGCTGCATAGTAGTGAAACATATGCACTGACTTCAGAGGACATGCATAGACTGGAGAGATATGAAGCTGCCATACTTTGTTAGATATGCAATGTAAATGTGAGAGAAAGGCAGAGCTTGGATGAACTGAAGGGAAAACTGGGTTTAGAAGGAATTTGAAGAAAGAAGACTGCATTGGTACGGACATGTGATGCACATGTGGAGGGAAGCTGTAGTAGAGATAAACCAAGGAAGATTTTGGCAGAAGGGGTGAGAGCTGATCTCAAATCACTGAGACTTACTGAGGGGATGACAAAGGAATGTGGTGAATGGAAGGATGTTGTGCTGAAAAGGATCCGGTAAGGCAAGCCGCTAATGATGACAAGAACTTCGTTGTCAGCAGCCCAACTTCACCAAACATTTTGAATGCCACAGGATAGAAAAAATGGTTATTTGATAGTTCCCAATATTTTAAGATTTTATTCTGTTCAGCAATGGAAGCACTGACCCTCACATTTACTGTGGCATCCATTATGTGGAAGGGAGCATAAGAGTCACTGACAGTGGAGTCCCAGATGAGACATATGCCTCTTACCCAGGGACAAAGGGTAAGACCATCTGGTCTCTTCCCATCAATCCTGGATAATCTAGCCAACTCCAGAACTGAGGGGATATCTACCCAAGCTAGGACCTGCTTAATGATCAGGTTTAGTTCAGTGTGACAGGCAAAGCAACAAGCATTCAAGTGGCAGGACAAACCATGGAGGCCTGTGGAGTCAAGTGACCTACCACAGCAACATCTCAGACCCCAACAGACATCAACTCCTACTCGGAGTGCAATGGAGATACAGAGCAAAACTGAATATGATAAAGGTTATAGAATTCTATTTACCGTTTCATTTGTGACGATCTTGACATCGAAACCTGTTACATATGTCTTGAATTTTTCCTGGTTCATTTGTTGTAGAGTATCTATACTGTAGATGCCATTTAAAGTATGGAATCTGAAAAATAGATTTCAGTATCTTGAGTTTAACTTAATTCTTTTATACTTTTACTGGTTTCAGTCAGTCATGAGACTATGGCCATATCAAGGGTTTTGGATGGTCATATTGACACCCAAAAACTAATGTTTTTAAAGCCTGGTACTTAATTTATCAACCTCTTTATGTTGAACTGCTAAGTTATGAAACATACAGATATAAACATAAATATATACATGGACATAGACACACACTCACGTGCACACCTACACACACACACATACAATGTTCACGCATACACACACATTTCACACACACACACACAAACATTTCAGACATACACACACACATTTCACACACATACACACACACATTAACAAATGTTGCTCTCAAGGTATTGGTAGAAGACATTTGCCAAAGGTACCATGCAGTAGGACTGACCCCAGAACCATGTGGTTGGGAAGTAAATTCCTTAGTCACACAGCCATACCTGTGACTGTGGAAAATATTTGAAAGTGAACATAAATGAGCAGCCTAAACACTGAAATATTTTCTTGTTCATCTTGTCTTATAACAAGCGTTTCCTCATTTGATTTAAGTAGTAGAATAGATCCATTGTCCACTTTAACCCTTTACCATTTACATTACTCTATATTTACTATTGTATGTTCACATTAAAGGCTTTATCTCACATAATATCTCACATAGTATCAAATCTAGGAGATTTTGATGTTATTTATGAGTACTGCCCTTCACTCCTTCACAGAAAGAATAAAAAACAAATCTGCTGTACCAAACTTGTGTTGTTGTTGTTGTTATTGCTGTTGTTCAACAAGAGCAGCAGCAGTAATAACAACAACAGTAACAACAACAGCAACAACAGTAACCACAACAGTAACAGCAACAGTAACCACAACAACAACAGTAACAACAACAACAACAACAACAACAACAACAATAACAGCAGTAACAACACCAGTAACAACAACAGTAATAACAACAACAACAATAACAGTAACAATAACAATAACAGTAACAATAACAGTAACCATAACAACAACAACAGTAACAACAACAGTAAGAACAGTAACAACAACAGCAACAACAACAACAATAATAACAACAGTAACAACAACAGTAACCACAACAACAACAACAATAAAAGCAACAGTAACAACAACAATAATAACATCAACAACAATAATAACAACAACAATAACAACAACTACAACAACAGTAACAATAACAGTAACAACAACAGTAACAACAGTAACCACAACAATAACAACAGTAATAACAACAATAACAATAACAACAACAACAATAAAAGCAACAGTAACAACAACAACAATAATAACATCAACAACGATAATAACAACAACAGCAGCAATAACAACAGAAATGGCAAAGAACTTGACCATTTTCTTATAATGCACCAACAAATAAAATATGTCTGAAACTTTACTCACCCAATTAAATCAATAATGTTTGATCTCTTTTGCCAATATAAACTAGATGAAAGCTGTTTAAACTTCAACACTGCAATGTTGTTGGGGGCTAAAAATGTGTATTTTTCTGTTTCTTCCCAGAAATAAGTAATATCCTGTAAAAAAAAAAAAAAAAATGTGTTCCAATGTTACTAGAAACATCTTAATGTTGGACATGTCAGATTTTTTTTCATTTCAATTTTATTCCATCCAAATTGATGGTTCCTGAAATTAATCTGGATACGTGGGATCCTACTGGATGAATTAATTGCTAAGATTTGTTGTTTGTGTAAAAGTTATTTACCTTGAGTAATTCAGAGAGTTCTGAAAGGTCAGCCTGGTTTCTTATTTCTCCCATTATTGTTGAAATACAAGTTAAACCTTGACCAACATAACCTGGATGACATACACATTCTCTTTCACCAATGCCGATCATCTCACAATGGGCCTGATAAAAAAATATAATATCAAAATATGTACAAGTGTGAAGGTAGAGAGGACTCTTCCGTTTGATTATGCATATGACAACTTTTTTAGTGCTGGTATCATGATGAAATGCATTCATTGTACCTTGTAAGATGGTTGATGTGAGGAAAGACATCCAGTTATCAAAACCATGCCAAATATAGAATATATGAGTAAGATGAGGTCTCTCTGACTTGTCTGGCCTTGGACAGTGTCATCTAACCCAATCCATACCACCATGGAAGATTGACGTAAAATAATGATAATGATGGTGGTGGTGGTGGTGGTGATGATGACAATGATGAGGATTTATTTGAACTACCGTCCTCATCTTCATTATTTTAATCACAACATTTCAGCTACTGTACCCTCTAGCCATCTTGTCATCTTCAGGTGTTTGTTGTATTCAGAATTTAGTACTAAACTCTTTATTCAAACCACAGAGGTAAATTGTTCACATTCCATTCTCTATACTTGTCTGAATAATTCATTTTGTAATACTAATAATTCCTCATTTTAGACAAAAAGTATAAGTACTATCTTGATTTCTTTTAGTGGTTTGGTTAGATAAGGAAGGGCAGCACCCATAAGACTCTTCATAGTCTGTGACTGGTGGAAAGGAAGAAAGAAGTTAACTTCAGATCAGAGGCTTGATCTGATGTCTTGTAACAGAGTGGACTCTGCTAGTGAAACTCATGGTCCAGGAAGTGGTGTTAAACCATGAGATAGATTAAGTCTACTAACCAAAACAAGAATCATCCTTCTGACAGGCTTCTGAATAGTTTATGTCTACCAAACTTACAAGTAACACTTTACTATTTCTGCAAAATAATGCTCTGGGCTCAGCAAGAAAAGAAAGGATTCTTAATCTAAATATCAGTTCTGACATTTGATAATATATCTCTGAAGAAAATGGAGTATCTATACAAATATAAAGACATTCAAATAGAGAAAACAGAAACTATCTTTATAATAATAGATGCCTCAGAAATTATCAAAGAAGAAACAGGCAAATACAAAGCCCAAAGCCTGGGGCTTACAAATTACGCAACATACATAAAATAGCACTACTAGGCAATGGACACTTCATATATGTTACATACTATACTTTCAATACAATTGAAAACGCAAACTCAAAACAAAACACTACGCATATCTAGGACTCACAGAGCTTTGCTCAGGTTTGCAGAGAATGCACAGACTAAAAATAAGGGTGTCAATATTTTCCAGCTAAGGTAGTGCTGTTTAAATTGGAAGCTTGAACAACTCTGATATATTGAGAATATATAGTTTAAATTTTCACTTCGTTATCTGATAATAAAATCCAAATCAAATTGGATTTTAACAGAATAAATATATAAACTTTGTTTCAATTTGTTCAACTTTTGAACCAAATATTTAGACAACACAAAATCTTAAAGAGAGCTCTTCAGTCAATTCAATGACTGACAACTTCCCAAGTGTTGATGCCATGATAAAATGCACCTAGTACACACTGTAAAGTGGTTGATATTATGAAGGGCTTCCAGTCATAGAAACTTTACTAAAAAAAGGGCTGAGAGGACTTCGGTTGTGTCAAAGATATGAAAACCTCTCTCATGTTAGTGACAATAAAATACCCCCACTAAAGTGGTTGATGATAGAAAGGGCATCCAGTCATAGAAAATTTCCTCCTCCAAAAAAAATCAAGAGGATGCTTTAGTCATGCCAAAGGCACGATTGCCTCCCTAGTGCTGGGGTCATGATAAAAAAAGACACCTGGTATGCTCTGTAGAATGCAGGAATGTAACATGCAGCTCCCAATCTATGTAAAAGGTCAGTAGCTCCAGATAATTACTGACTTGGTTTGTAATGATTTGTCCGGCGTTAAATGGTGATGATGATGTATTTTTTAAATACAAAATGAACTGATAAAATGAATTACTTCTGCACCATTTAGTTTCCCCTATGGTTTCAAAATACTTTAAAAGGCATGTATGTTTTCCAGCTTAAGGCTTCACTAATTCTAAATTCAGCACTTTGCAGAGATATGATATTTTGAATTGCATCAGCCAAGAAATGAAGCCATATTATTGTCTGAACTAGCCAGACTCTTATCTCTTACAATCTAATTGCTCCTGTAAAAGAACTGCTTCTATTTATAAGTCTTCAAGTTTTACTTACATTGCGATGACAACCTCCATTGTTTGTTTTGCAAGGGTTTTCAGCGATACAATTTTTACCATCGCCAATGAAACCATCTTTACAAATACATACTGACTGAAAAGAAAAATTAAACAAATTTAAATATTAGACCACGAGTTTGATAATATAATATAGTGATAATCAGGGTTTGTTTTAAGGAAATTTAGAACTGCATAATCATGTAAGCATATGTAATATTTGACACAAAATGTAAACCTACTCCACAAAATTATATTTAGAACTACACTAGCAAGAATCAACTGTCTGTTAAATTAATCATTAGGTCAAACAATATTGCTGTTTTTTAATCTATTTTATCCAGTCACTACTAATTTATTACTGTTGCAAACACTAGCTTAATAATGAGGAAGTTAATTATATCAGTATTTTAGGTGCCAATTACTTTCTGCAAGCACATTGATTGATGCCCTGCCTGTGACTGGATTGATGCCCTGCCTGTGACCAACATTGGTGGCCTTCTCAATCAGGATGAGTTTCGCATCTCATTGGCACTCTGAGTGGGAGCCGATGTATGTGGAGGTCTGAGATGTCACTGTGGTAGGTCCCTTGACTCCACTGGCCTACATGGTTTGCCCTGAATGCTGGTCGTTTCGCTCACCACATTGAGCTAAACCTGATCATTAAACAGACTCTAGCTCAGGTAAATATCCCCTCAGTTCTGGAGCTGGTTGGATTATCCAGGAGTGATGAGAAGAGACCAGATGGTCTTACTGTTTGTCCTTGGGTAAAAGGCAAGTGCTTCATCTGGGACACCATAGTCAGTGACCCTTTTGCTCCCTCCCACATCATGGATGATGTGGTAAATGTAGGGGTCACTGCTTCTGTTGCCAAATGGAATAAAATCTAGAAATACTGGGATCTATCTAACAATTATTCTTTCCAGCCTATGGCGTTCGAGATATTTGATGGAGTTGGGCCGCTGTCAGCGAAAATCTTGTCATCGCTGGTTCACCTTACTGAGGTGTCAGGTGATGCTCATGGGGGTGCCTCTTTGTTTCAGCACCTTAGCCTCGCCATCACCCAGGTAATATGTGGCCAATTGTTATGTGTAGCCAATTGCCGCACTTGGAGGTGAATTGATGGTCACTTTTGCTTTTTGTTCCCCCCTTTTTTTTCTTTCTCTTTCTCTGGTCATATATTTTGGTGTATTATATTTGTGAGGTTCCTAGTAATAGTTAATTGTATTTATTATATGTGTTTATATTTGTGTTTATATTTTCATTCTAAAAGAATTGTGAACAATTTGTAATGTTATTTAAAACTTAATAAAAAATGTAATGGCCTCTAATTACATTACTAAATCCTCCAAATTCTTGATTATTTTCAAGATGATTGGAAAATCACTGGTAGTGTCCTTAATTTGAAATAGTGTAATAAAAAGGTTAAAATGCCCAGAGTCAAAATGTCATGACAGCACCCCTAAAACTCAACCACCCACAAATTTGGGGGACTATGAATGAATGAATACCTTTTGATATAAGTTAAGAATATTAAGTTACTTACACCTCCTGGTCCACTATTTTTACACTCAGCATTTTGGTTGCAGTCGTGATGTAACATACATGCATGTGATACAAGGCAATAGTGACCATCACCAACCCAACCTTCATTACATGTACATACACTTTTACCTGGACCAGTCTTCTTACAGGTAGCCTAGAAAAATAAATAGAAATTAATAGTTATTGTTGTTGTTGTTTTAAACAACAATACATTTTAATTCTTTAGCATTTAAACTGGTCGTAACTGGCTGCTCATACTGACGTTAAGGTATTGTTCTCAAAACAAATAATATCAAAATCTCATAGATTCAATATTGTGTAAGGTAAAGCCTTTACTATGAAAATACAATAGTAAATATAGAGTAATGTAAATACTAAAGGATTAATTATTTTACAAGAGAATAACAGTCATTAAGTGAAAATTTGATCAATGAAATAATATCCTGCTCAGAAAATTAACATACAAGTAGCTAAGCATTACACAGACGAATCTACTCTTAATGTAATTCTCAGGGAGATTCCTCTTGGTAGAGTCTGTAACAAAGCTAGTCCTTTGAATTTGAAAAACAGTCCATTCAGCAGGCTTCCATATAGTTTCTGTCTACCCAATTTTACTCACAAAGCATAGGTCAACCCAATGTTATGGTAAATGACTCTTCTCTAAGATGCCACATGGTGGGATTGAACCCAGGACTTTTTTGTAGGACTTTATTGTAAAGAGACTTCTTAAGTATTTAGCCATCCTGCATCCTGAAATTGTATTTATATCTTTAATAAATGGCAAAAAAAGTAGTAATATTTATGAGGTATCAACTTACTTGTTCATGACATAAGTACGGATCTCTGCATGGATCAATCTCAGTACAATTGGTTCCATCTCCTTCATATCCAGGCCAACACAAACATCTGAAACATCAGTATATCTCACTATAACATCATTAAGAAATTGTTTTGTCACATCATGCAATAATGTTATAATATAATTGTTTCTACGTTTGACACAAGGCCAGCAATTACCCAGTGCATTACTGGTACTTTATTTTATCGACCCCATAAGGATGAAAGGCAAAGTTAACCTCGACGGGATTTGAACTCAGTTCGTAAAGGGACGTAACTAAGCTGGAAAATAATATAATGAATATTAATGTTCTAATTTAATAGCAACGGTGGCAAATTGGGAGAGTCGTTAGGGATATTGGATTGAAATGGCTCAGTATTTGTTCCAACTCACTGCAATCTGAGTTTGAATCCCACCGAGGACAACTTTGCCTTTCATCCTTTCATTTTTGATAAATAAAGTACCAGTCTAGTGCATAATTTTACACAAGAGAAGTATTGGTTTTGTAGGCAGACTAACAGAAAAAGTATACTTTGTATGTGGAAGTTGCACAAAAGTAATTTGTAATAAGAGCCCCAATGTAATGAACTTTCTTCGATGCGGGGTAAACTCCATAAATTCTTCCTTTATCTCTTATGCCACAAAACTGAGATAAGCACTGGCCTGATGAGTCCAATGGCTTCAGACAGACTTTAGACTTAGACTAGACATAGACCAGCATTACCCCTTTACAGAGTGAACTGGGAGTATCTTATAGTGTCAACAGCATGACAAAATTCATCCAGTAAACCCAGTAAAGTGGTAGCGCATTGTCAAAGTATAAAAAAGAAAAAGAGGGAAGCTAATATATCTATATATTAATTTCAAGAACGTCAGTATTCCGTGTGTCATAATTCTCGATTATCATTGGTTCATAGGTTTCAAACTTCTCCGCCCACCTCAACGACGCCAAACTTAAATTAATACGCATAATGCCAATGAGGGAGTGAGAGGGGAGAGTAAGAAACAGAGAGGCAAAGTAAACGCTGTAACTATTACCATGTGTGCGTGTCTATGTACGTGCGCGTATGTTTATGTGTGTGTGCGTGCATGCAGCGTTCCACAGAAAGTAAAAACTATCAAGATGTGTGAGTGTGTAAGTGTGTGTAAGTGCATGGGTGCGTGTGTAAGTTTGCATGCATGTGCGCATTTCCATGTGTATATGTGTGTGTACGTGGGGCATTCCACAATCGCCATGCAGTTTATCTGTCTGTGTGCCTGTCTGTCGTCAGTCTAACATACACAGAGTTGTGAAGGGAGTAAACAGGGACCTTTTTTTACATTGACGGACATCTTTTATATTTATTATTGTGTCATTTTTTGACAATTGCTCGAAATGAATACTGATAATAAAAGCAATTCGACTTTATCAAACAGTGAACTACAGCGGCGACAGCGTGCAACCAGGAATGAATAAAAACGGGCCGAACAGCGCCATTGGAACGCCGAACTTCAGAGGCGAAGACGTGCCGCCATGAACGAAGAGGAGCTGGCTGAACAACGCCACCGAAACACTGGTGCCAAGTAGCGACGGCGTGCTGTGATGGTTGAAGACCAACTGGCTGAGCATCATCTTTTATATTAATTATCTATATCTATATCTACATATATAAAAGATTGGAACTTCCATCATCCTTTTGAGAAACGTGGAACAACCACGTCTATGCAATGATACACGTTTTACAGTCAGGCAGAAGATGAACCATCTCCTAGAGGTCACTGTTCTAGGTGGGAGCGCCTAGAATTGTTCATATACTATGCACAAATGGTAAACGAAGAATCTGGTATATCTGGAAGATTTTTTTTACTGTTTTTTTGTATCACACAGACACCACGGACTCGCCTCATATTGTAACCAGACAAACATCCAATACAGTCATTTTCTCTTTTACCTGTCTTCTGTTATCATCTGTTTACCCGGGCGAAGCTGGGTACGTCAGCTAGTGTATAATGATTTCTATTATAGGCACAAGGCCAACAATTTGGGGGGAGGGGAAGTAGATTAAATCAACTCCAGTGCATTACTGGTACTTAATTTTATCGACCCCGTAAGGATGAAAGGCAAAGCTAACTTTGGCGGGATTTGAAATCAGAACTTAAATGGCCATAACTCTCTGCTGCAAAGCATGGTGTCTGTCGCTCTACTAATATTGCCAATCCACTGCCCTTAATAATATGTATAATACAAACCTGATTTCATTATTTTCCAGACATTCACTGACTGCAGGACATAGTGAGATCTTCCCATGACAACTTGTTATTTGTCTATCACAGTTGCGTCCTTTAAATCCTGCTTGGCAACTGTACTTCTTACATTGCCCATTGCCATTAATACCACTGTCACAGACACCATAGCGACAGCTACATTCTGCAAAATGAAAAATATGATAATGATATATTAACATAATTATTGTTTCTCACATATGCTCCTTGTCATTGTCATCATCATCATCATCATCATCATCATCATCATTTTACATTTGTTTTCTTCACTGACATGGGTTGGATGAGTTTTCACAGTCCAAGACAAAACGAGTCAGAGAAACTTTCTTTGCTAATCCATTCCATATTTAGCATGGTTTCTGCAGCTGGATGCCCTTCCTAATGATAGATGGAAATTACTTAACATTCATCAAACTGTGTGATGGATATGAGTTGTGACAAAATATCAAATTTCTGTATATGAATACTATTTCCGCATGGTTCCCATTTCACCTGTAGTTAACACAGTCCCTGAATGATGACTGGTACAAAGACAAAAAATAAAAACAGGTTTATGGAAGTATTTTTATACCATCATATTCCAAATATCTCAGATAATTTTGTAATAATTAACCCTTTCATGAAACTCTATTTCAATTAATTAATGAAGAATTTTGAGAGATTTACTAAAATTATTAATTATTTCACTACTAATAGAATAACTTAATATATGGTTCTTATATAAAATTATATAAAATTATATAAAATTATGTAAGAAAATTTTAATTTAAATAGGAACCCTTTAAAATGCGTGGTTCTGTTTCATAGAACCAAGGCCAATTTTGGTCAGATTGGTATCAAAAGGGTTAATGATAATTAGGACATATTTTACATCAAATACTTACTCTCATTACATTCAAGCCCAAATACATCATCAGCAGAACAACCCCAGCAAGCTTCTTTACCGAAACCATCCCTACATTTACAAGTTCCATTCCCAGTGATTCCATCAAAACACTGTGAAATAAAAGAAATAAAGTTAGAAAAACAAGGAAACCATATATGTGGACAAGAACCCCAATCCCTCATCCATAATCAAGAACCTCATTAATGGTTTTCATATTTCTGTTTATTTTTATCTATTTATCTATAGCAGTGGTCTCCAACATGGCTTCATACAAACCTAAGGGTTCGTAAAAAAATTGTGGTGGCTAGGGGTGCTAAAACCTATAATAAAAGACACTTACCCAAGATACCACAGTATGGGATCAAATATGTGACCTTATGGATGCAAAGCAAACTTAACTATTTGGTCATGCTACTTCCACTATATAAACATATAATGTTATGTCAGAAATATTATGGAGACTGAGAATAATATAAACAATGAAGCATTTAAGGAACGTGTAATGGGACTGAAATTTAAGACTATATTTTGCTTTTAGCAAAGGCTACTACAATGCATTAACTATAAAATAGTTTTAAAATGTGGACGGAATCACCTGTGAGAATTATCTGTGGGAATTCTGTCTTTTTTTTTCAATCTCAAGGGGTTATATCTCCAATTTTTTAAAACTATTTTGTAGATATGTATTGTAAGTAGCTCTTACAAAAACCTAAACACTCTTAAATTTGAAAGTAATGTGTTTGAATTACCGTGCCATGGCCATGGCATGGGATATTTAAAACTCCTGGACAGGGTTCACAGTTAGGACCAAAGAAACCTCGACAACACTGATGATCCTGAAAGTTATAAATAAATGATTGTTTAAATAATTGTTGCTGATGTTGTTTGATGTTGATTTTGGATGAGGATGATGATGGTAGTGATAATACATACAAAGTATATACAACAAAAGAAATGACCCAGGATTGAGAAAACTGACAATATTCCATAATAAAGGAGACTCAACTTCTTAAACAAGCAGGATGAAAGAAACACAAGGAGAATGGCCTCCACCTGCCAGTATGCTCCCAACTCCCCCAACTCCTGATTTTTCATTCTGGACAAGAAAGACTTAAGATAGTGGTTAAATGGGGGTGACTGTGTGGAGATGGCATTAATCCAGTAAGCTCCAAGAAGCAGAGGCCATTGTAGTAACAGTAGAAATAACAGAGAGAGGAGACAACAGATTTATGAGCCAGAGGCTGGGAAGTGTTGGAGAGTGTATTTACTGATTGACCAAGTGGCCTTTTTCTAGATGTGGTCTAAGATGTCAGTATGAGTGACTGCAGCACTATCCCAGATGTGGGAACAGAACTCCATTGTGGATCTCACCAGAATGTTTATTTTCAAATTTCAACATGAAACCAATTTCATGATAAAAGAATAAAATGGAAGGAGTGGAACTGGAGATCAGTTATGGGTGTGCTAGCAAAATAGAATTTCTTGTTTCATGGGTGTGTTAACTGAATAGAATTTCTTGTTTCATGGGTATGTTTAACTGAATGGAATTTCTTATTTCATGGGTGTGTTAACTGAATAGAATTTCTTGTTTAATAAGATTCCTCATAATAGCAGTAATGATGGTGGTGGTGGGAGGGGGTGATAGCGAAAGGGGGTGGCGATGCAGAGGATTGAGAAAGAATTGAAAAGAGTTGAACCGAAATACTTACGATTACTTTTCGACGACAAATTCGTTGACAACCTTTCTGTTGCATATAAGAATATTTGAGGTTGCTCTGGTAGGTGCAATTTTTAAATATTCTATCCTGATAAATATTAATAGTTTAACATGAATTTACTAGTTACAATATAATCCAAGTTGGTTTCTGGTCTTTGAAAAAAAAACCATGACATGATAAATTAATACACTCTGTAATGTGGTATTGTTGGGACCAGATTAAAATGCACTCAGTCCACTTTGTAAAGTGGTTAGTGTTAGGAAGGCCACCCAGCTGTAAAAGCCATGCTAAAATATGGAATACATGAGCAAGATGTAGATTTCTTACCTATCTTGTCTTAGATTGTGGACAACCTGTCCAGTAAATGCCGGCTTGAAAAGTGGACATAAATTGACGGTGGTGGTGATGGTGGTGAATATGATTATGATGATGATGATTCATGTGGAAAATGTTTACAATGTGATAAAAATTCAATCAAAATATAGAAACATTTAATCACTTACCGTTGGTGTATCAGAAGGCTTTAAACAAAGAAGGTTACTCTCACACAGACCACATTCTCCCTGCAATATAACATTTACTGTATGGTTACACTGCATGACAATAATTTTTTAGCATACATTACTATCTGTTTGCTTCATCACATCTACATTTTGATATACAAGATATCCCACATATGTATAGTCCTGTAACACCTGTTAGAGCTGTAGGGGCACTGTATACAGCGTTTCTTGGGCATTTTAAGTCTGCCTGAGTACATACTTCTCCAGGCCTATTCCACATATACTACATTTTTTTTTAAATGTCTCTAGTGTTGTGAACATTGCATGTAACTTAACAATGAACTAAACTACAATCAATTACTGTTAGAATAATAATATACACTTAGAAAAAACATTGAATGATTTCAACTTAACAACATTTATCCAAATACAAATACTAAGGCATTTAGGGTTTTCAAGGCAGCATGAACCTGTCCATCAGAATCCTGCTTCACCCCAAAGTCCTCCCAAGCCTTAATCTTGAATACCTTTACTGTCTCTGCTGTGACATTTCATGCCTACTTATACTGTTTATGCAAAAAGCAAGACTTATTTCCAAGCAAGCTCTTTACTGTTTATGTAAAAAGCAAAACTTATTTCCAAGCAAGCTCTGTAAGCCTCCTTCTTATAATGTTAGGGATGTTTCGTAGAACCATGGATGGTTTCAGAGAGTTTGATATAAACAAAAGTTAACCTCTTCATCATGAAATTTTTAATGAAAGACACTGCTCCTGATTTTCAAATCAGTTTGAAAATAATCAAGAATTTGGAAGGATTTAGCAATGAAACTAACTTTCTTATTATTAAGCTGGTGTTTGAAACATAATGTAATAAAGGTTCTTACATAAAATTATGATGGAAGGTTTTTTTTAGATAAATATAAGCATCTTAAAATAAACAGTTTTGTATCATAAAACAAAGGCAGTTTGGTATCAAAAGGGCTAAAACAATTTTTTAAAGGTCTTTTGCATATTTCCTTCTAAGTTTTAGACTGTCTTTATGATGAATCTTTTGAAATCATATCATAACAATAATATTCCAACATCTTCAGATGGAAATGACTCTTCCGTTTTACTGAGCATATGAAGACTTCTCTAGCACATGATAAAATACATCCAGTACATTCTGTAAAATGATTGGCATTAAGAAGGACATCAAGTCATAGAAACCATGCCAAATATGGAATGTATGAACAAGATGAGGTCTCTCTAAATACTCAAGTCTCAGACCATGACAACCCATCTATCTCTTGCCAGCATAGAAAGTGAATGTAAAATGATGATGATGATGATGATGAGGAGGAGGAGGAGGAGGATGATAATTGTTTCTACTTTTGGCACAAGGCCAGCAATTACCCCAGTGTATTACTGGTACTTTTTATTTTATCGACTCTACCGATACTGCCAATCCACCGCTCTCGGTAATAATAATGGTCAACAATACTCACATGAACATCTTTGTAGGTGATTTTGTCACAGTTATGAGGTAAGAGAGTTTCCAAATCATCAGGAAAGAGAAGTCCATCAACTAAGTGAACAATTCCATTCTTCACTGGAATGTCTGATTGAGTTAAGTTTGCATTTGGACCAAAATGGATTTGCCCCTATTCAAAGACACATTTATAAGAACTAAATATCCACAAAAACATTAATGCTTTCATTACCATATTTCTAATGAAATACATTGCCTATGATTTTTAATTAATTTTTAAAATGATGAAAAATTGGAAGAAATTAGCTTTCTCATTATTACATTGTATTTGGAACATAACTTAACAAATGTTCTTACATAAAACCATGATGGAAGGTTTTTAAATAAATATAAACACTTTAATCCATTTGTTACCATATTTTTAATGAAAAACACTGCCTATAAATTGGAATTAATTTTGAAAATAATCAATTGTAATTAATTTTGAAAATAATCAATTGTAATTAATTTTGAAAATAATCAATTGTAATTAATTTTGAAAATAATCAATTGTAATTAATTTTGAAAATAATCAATTGTGATTAATTTTGAAAATAATCAAGAATTTGAAAGAATTTAATAATAAAATAAAACTCTAAATTAGGTTGATGTTTGGAGCGTAACTTAACAAAGGTTATTACACAAAATTATGCTGGAAGGTGTTTAGATAAAAATAAACACTTTAAACAAACATTTTTTGTATTGTTGAGCCAAAGGCAGTTTTAGATGAGTTGATATCAAAAGGGTTTAACCCTTTAGTAGTTACATTACTCTATATTAACTATTGTATTTTTGTGATAAAGGCTTTATCTCACATAACTATCTCACATAATATCAAATCTACAAGATTTTGATGTTATTTATTTTGAGAACAATACCTTAACGTCAGTATGAGCGGCTAGTTGTAGCCAGTTTGAACAGAAACAGGTGAAAGAATTCTGGTCGGATATGGCCGGTTTAAATGCTAATGATTTAAATGCTAATGACATTAAAAAAAATCTCTTGTTATTGGAGTTGACTAAGGAAATTAACTTACATTGCTTGATATTTTAATACGGAAGGTAGTTCGTCCTTTTGAGTACATTTTCTTTGAATCAATCAGATCAGTGATGGTTCTCTGGTAGAAAACAAAATATAAAGAAGCCTATATGAAAGCATATATAATATGTTTCATCATCATCATCATCATCATCATCATTCTATGTCCGCTTTTCCCTGCTTGCAAGGGTGGGACGGGAACTGATTCTGGCTTGATTTCTACAGCTGGATGCCCTTCCTAACACCAACCTCATTTACAGTGAGTGCTGGGTGCTTTTTTTCCGTGGTGCCTACACTCCACTTTACAGTGTGGGCTGGGTGCTTTTTTGCCGTGGTACCCCCACGACCACTTTGCAGTGGAATGATAAGGACCTATCATTTCATTTAAAGTGTCTTGCTCAAGGAAACAACACATCACCCGGTCTGAGAATTGAACTCACAACCTTTCGATTGCAAGCCCAATGCTCTAACCACTAAGCCATGTGCCTCCATTTATAATCATAGATAAGTCTTGCTATGGGTATGTTAAGCTGTGATCATGTCACATCTATTTCAGTGTCCATGTGACATCTACTGAGGTGAATAAGCTAATAGCTTATATAGAGATTTTGCAAATAATACCTTTTTGGAGAGGCTCATTTACAGGTTTGATGCGTTAGTATTAATTAGAAATAGCTCTAACATAGTGTGATTCAGAAAATTGTGTTTATCACTCCCAATTGCCATTTCTTAGGTGCCTTTCCAGAGATCCAAACCACCTGGCATATATGAATCAGCCAGAGAATACTTTCTCTACTTAAGGCTTTTTACATCTCGATTCAAAGACTGGCCCTTTGAATCACAGGTTCAGTTCATTTGTGTCAGCTAAGTGAACTGGAGCAGTGTGAAATAAAGAGTTTTGTTAAAGGACACATGCGCCTGAGGAAATCAAACTCACAATTTTATGATCAGAAGCTGAATACCTTAATCACTAAGCCACGTGTTTTCACTACATACATGCATACATACATACACATACATACATGCACATACATACATGCATACATACATACATACATGCACATACATACATGCACATACATACATGCACATACATACATGATGGCTGCAAACTCAGCTAAGAGTATTGCAATCACTTGTCAGATTCAGATGTGTGACGCTCAGATATAGCTTTTCAAGCCTGCTAGAAACTTACACTCCTTCGCACACTGACGACAACTATAGAGCTCCCTGTCCTCAGGTCTTGCATCAGGTTGCGTGTTAACCTCCACACTACTGTGGAGATCATAGTTCAATGGTTCTCTTTGAACAGGGCTGCAATTATAGCTCCTGAGACCAGATTTGCTCAAGCAAATTTTTCCACACTCAGGGCACTTCAAATCAATGGAGACACCGATCATTTTAAGAGATACACCAGGGCATTGCTTATGCACATCCCGTTTGATCTTCTTGTGCTCTATGTGTCTGTCCTCTATGCGTCTGTCCTCATCATTCACCATTCCACACCAAGTTTCTCTTTCAAGAGCTTCTATCTCCCAGTCAGTCACCATCAAACCATACATACATTCATACATACATTCATACATACATACATACATACATACATACATACATACATACATACATACATACATGGTAGCTGCCAACTCGTTTTCGAGTATGGCCACTACTTTATATCCATGTAGGAGAACCCCTACCGATGCGCTGAACGAGTGTGACTTTTTAGTCCAGCCAGCGACTTGAAAACTCTGGTACAAACACTACACTTGTGACAATTATTAACACATAGTGCTGGGCCCATGGTACCATGTGACGACAAGTGCAGAGAGATCTCCAGATATAAAGCAATGCCTGTGCCATGAAGCTTTTATAGTGAGCAAAGGCACTGCACAAAGCCAGTCCCACTCTCTTAACCAAGATGATATTTACCAAAAAGAAGAACAAGTCAACATCATTGGATACCATCAGGGTTGCAGGTGTTATAGCAGAGTTTTCCTTCTCCTAGAATTCTGCCTTGACAAAGGCGAAGGGGTCATCTCTCCCGGTGATTTTGGATGGCCATTGACTCTTATGAGCTCCTTTGCCCTTTGACAGGTTTTGTTTTTAGTCCTGCAGGATGTCCAAAGTCACCCTCCTCACCAAGAAACCTTGGTGGGGTTGCCAGTTTAGTCGCCAACGACCCGACCATGAGACAGGTTGTACTGGGATACATGTTACCAGTAGCACCAACTGGTGACCTGACATATATATACATACATATATATATACATACATATATTTATACATACCAGTGGCGAAGGGTAACCTGGAAAGCAGGGCATGCAGTCCAATCGCCATGGCGGAAAGTGGGGCTGTGCAGCCTTACACCCCCCCTTCCATCTAAATGACCCTACCAGTCAAAGCCGCATGTAGTATTATCTTGTGTGTGTGTGTGTGTTATCTTTTTATGTGTCTACGATTTAGCAAGCAGCCAAAATTCTGCTTGCTTCAACCGATGCAATTGTTCAACTCAAGATTCTATAACGCATGCACACACCCTTCACTCCTGATACATACATATATACATACATACATATATATATACAAACATATATACATATATACATACATATATATATACATACATACATACATATATATATATACAAACATATATACATATATACATACATAGAAAGATTTGAATGGATACAGTTTAGTTGAAAGGAATTTATTGACACGTGTTTCTATAACAGTTACATAACCTAAAACAGCTATCTACAAACTTTTAGTTATGCAGACATTCAATATTTCAATGTTATTATTTACTGTCATTTCATCAGAATAATATTACTGAGGACCTATTTAGTTTTTATAGAGAATATTAGGAGGAAGGGGTGAAGTTGTTAGAAGAATAGTTGAAGGAGTGGTTTTTCGATAGCAGTGAGAATTCTTGGTGGCAGTGAGTAATTAGATTCCCATCTGTTGTTTTGACATTTTTTATAGAATATATTATTGGTAATATTTATATTACAACACAACGGAAAATACTGTATATATACATACATATATACATACATACATACATATATACATACATACATATATATATATATACATACATATATGGTGGCTGCCAACTCGTTTTTGAGTACGGCCACTACTCTATATCCATGTAGGAGAACCCCTACCGATGCGCTGAACGAGTGTGACTTTTTAGTCCAGCCAGCGACTTGAAAACTCTGGTACAAACACTACACCTGCGACAATTATTGACACATAGTGCTGGGCCCATGGTACCATGTGATGACAAGTGCTGAGAGATCTCCAGATATAAAGCAATGCGTGTGCTGTGAAGCTTTTATAGTGAGCAAAGGCACTGCACAAAGCCAGTCCCACTCTCTTAACCAAGATGATATTTACCAAAAAGAAGAACAAGTCAACATCATTGGATACCATCAGGGTTGCAGGTGTTATATCAGAGTTTTCCTTCTCCTAGAATTCTGCCTTGACAAAGGCTAAGGGGTCATCTCTCCCGGTGATTTTGGATGGCCATTGACAGGTTTTGTTTTTAGTCCTGCAGGATTTCCAAAGTCACCCTCCTCACCAAGAAACCTTGGTGGGGTTGCCAGTTTAGTCGCCAACAACCCGACCATGAGACAGGTTGTACTGGGATACATGTTACCAGTAGCACCAACTGGTGACCTGACATACATACATACATACATACATACATACATACATACATACATACATACATACATACATACATACATACATACATACATACATACCTGCTTTGACAAAAACATTACAGTATTAATAAAGAAAATTTTAATTATAAAAAAGTAAGAATTATAAATGTAGTAATGCAATATACTTTTGATTGAAGTAAATGGTTTCTCACTAGACCTCTCCATGCACCAATTCCCTGCAAGAGAAAACAGAAAATACTGAGTTTATTGATGGCAAATATCCTGTTAGAGAATGAAATATATTAACTCTTAACATCCTGCATCACATGAAACCACATTAGCATGACATTCTTGATAAATACAAAACAGCACTGACTACATCAGATTAAATTTTTTAAACAATTTGTTCAGTAGTAAAGGTACTACAAACATTTGAATTACAAAACCTGTTTTTAGATATTTTCTATTGAATTATAACAGGATGTTAAGAGT
The DNA here is from genome assembly GCA_964016885.1 of Eledone cirrhosa. Lineage (NCBI taxonomy): Eukaryota > Metazoa > Mollusca > Cephalopoda > Octopoda > Eledonidae > Eledone > Eledone cirrhosa. Next base: position 294,140,259 of record OZ024742.1, on the reverse strand, counting down.
TAATAAATAAATTAAATGGTTAAATCTGCTAAAACTTGTAATGATCCATGTTGACAAAAAACATTAAGTATAGTGGATTCGCAGAATTGTTAGAGTGTCGGACAAAATGCTTAGAGGCATTTAGTTACAGCTCTTTGTGTTATGAGATCAAATCCCACTGAGGTCAACAATGTGAAATAAAGTGTCTTGCTCAAGGACACAATGTGCTGCTTAATCCAGGAATTAAACTTATGATTTAGGTACAAGGCCAACAATTTTGAGGAGCAGGAAAGTCAATTAAATCAACCTCAGTCCATTACTGGTACCTGATTTAATTGACTCCATAAGGATGAAAGGCAAAGCTAACCTTGGTGGAATTTAAACTCAGAACATAAAAGGCTATGCTGCAATAAAATAAAGTACCAGTAACAAACTGGGGTCGATTTAATTGAATTTCACCTTCCCCAAGGCTTTGTACCTAAAACAGAAACAATTATTAAGGCAAGGGAATGCAGGGGTTTATTAGAATTGAACATTCTTTGCAGCATAGAGTTACAGCCCTTTACGTTCTGAGTTCAAAACCCTCCAAGGTTAGCTTTGCCTTTCGTCCTTACAGAGTCAATAAAATAAAGTACCAGTAATGCACTGGGGTCGATTTAATTGACTTTGCTGTCCCCAAAATTGTTGACCTTGAGCCTAAATCATGAGTTCAATTCCTAGATTGGATAGCACATTGTGTCCTTGAGCAAGACACTTTATTTCACATTGCTTCAGGCCATTTGTCTAGAAAAAAATGAGTTAAGAGTGGTTGATTGACAAAGTCATTAGAACTCTAGCCAAAATTCTAAGTAGTTTTTGTTCTGGCTCTTTATGTTCTGAGTTCAAATTCCACAGAGGCAAACTTTGGCTTTCATCTTTCTGGGCTTTGATTAAATAAAATACCAGTCGAGTACTGGATCGTTTTAATCAGCTCACCCACCCACACAACCTCATTTGCCTAAATTAGAAGCCATCACCACCACCATCATCATCATCATCATCATCATCATCATCAATATTAAACGTGAAATTTGGTAAAATATATTTACATTCTTGGACTTCAAATAATCAATCACATTTTTGGGTAATGTATCCAAAGATGTTTTACTTGGAAGAAAAACTGTGATATTTTCTTCTTTAAAGTCTTTTTCCACTCCAGCCAACTGTAATGAATAAAACACATATTAAGGAAACTAATTTAAATATTTTTTTTCCCTTTATTTTCTTTTTTAATGTATAGAAAAGGCATGGCCACAGTCTGATGAGTGAAACAAGTAAAATAATGAAATAATAAAAGCATAAGAGAATACACATGGAGGAGCTGGGCTACTGACGATGAGTTTATATAATTATTGAAAGTTTGTATTACCAGAGTATCAGTTGATACTCCAGTAGAAGTGGGGATCACTGCATCCATAGTCAAAGAGAATAAACTACTGAAATACTGTGACTCATCAGTAAATTCTGTTGCAAAATCTGACTTTAGTGCTTCATAGTGGTGCTACAGGAGAAATGGCTGTCTGGTAGCTATGGTACCAAGCTGTCTTACCTGCACTCTTATATGCAAATGAGACATGGTCTACATCAAAGAAGGAAGATTAGTGATTATATAATAAAAATAATGAAAATTATTGTGTAAAGTGCTCAGGTGCACTACAATGCTTAGGTGCACTATTAGCTATGGTACAGTGGCTCATGGAAAGATCCATGCTATGAATAGCATTATGAGAGTATATCTGAAATGAGGTAATTCTAGAATAGAGAAGAGTGAATGATGTGATCAAAGAATACTGAAAGCCCAAGTTCCTCTGGGCCAGACATTTCACAAGGTTCACAGACAACAGGTGGACCTGTGCAACTGTCAAGTTGTATCTAAGAGACTAGAAGACCCATGGTTCCTTTCCCTTGGACAACATCAGTAGTGGAGAGAGGGAAAACTGCTGTGCATGAGCGACTGCTGGTCTTTCACAAAAACATCTTACCTGGGCTTGTGCCGTAGATGAGAACTTTCTAGGTGCAAAACCCATGGTCATTTGCCCTTTCAGTGCATCTCCCTTTCTAACTTCCCTCTTCTGTCTGTTGGGACAATAAGGCAATGACCACCTGAGGTCTTGCAATCAAGAGAGATAGAACAAAAGAATGTACCAACCTTTCATTGGTAGATTCATGCTGTCTCCCTTTATGATACATACACACATATATACATACATGCACATATATATATATGTGTCTGTATGTATGTACATACTGCACATACATGTATGCATACATACCTACATACATACAAACATACAGAAATACCTGATTCACAAAAGAGATAGGGATGCAAGCAAAACACCTAGATGTGATAACAAGTGCAGACTCTGCAGAACTAACATCGAGGATATCATCCATGTCATCAGCAGCTGTCCAAAGATGTCATCGTGGTACTATCTACCTATGAGGCATGATGTAGTGGCCAAAACACTGTACAATGCAGTTCGTAAAAAAGATAGCCCCGATAATAAACACATTAAAAGCTACAACAATGTGGAAGACATCCATGTACATAATATGAATGTGGAATGTTCCAGTAAAAACCCCAATAAAATGCAAGCATAACAGACCAGATATTATGATATGGGACAGGGAGAAGAAAACATGCACAGTAGTGGAAATTAGCTGCCCAGCAGATGCCAATATAATATCAAAGATTAGTGAAAAGGAGAATATTTATGCAGAACTGATGAGAAATCTGCAGAACACTCCACCCTGATTGCACCTTCAGATTTATGCCAGTGATTATTGGGGCACTGGGATATGTTAGTAACTGCCTCAATACAAATCTTGAGAAGCTAGGCTTCACAGGAACAGAAAGAACACAACTAGTTAGGAACTTACAAGTACAATCCATTAATGGAACAGTAAAAATATGTAAAACATTCCAAAATTTTGCATCTAATAACTGCATATACACATGTACAGATACAAAGCATATACACATGCACACATACAACTCAAAACATCCACATCCACACATACAATAACATCCATATCTACACATGCATGCATACATACATATCTACCTAGTTGATGTTGTGTAAATTCCAATGAGAGAGTCTTGTGTCTATGTTAGAAACCGACTCTCTCTCTATTGATAAAACTTTGTGAAATTATAAAACCAGAGGAACATACATACATACATACATACATACATACATACATACATACATACATACATACATACATACATACATACATACATACATACATACATACATACAAAATATAAAAGTAAAGCATAAAGAAGGAAATAGAGGCCAGTGTGTAGAAAGACAGATAGAAAGAGATAAAGAAAGACTGGGGATGTTTGGAATCCCTGGTCTAATGTTTTTCCATTAAAATACAGTTAACTTACTGTAATCCAGGCACCAAATTCACTGTATTCAGGATGTTCCATGACAAAGGTCAGGAAATCTTGCTATAATAGAAAAGTAGTTGTTTTATTTACAGAAAAAAATGTTGGTTGAATTCAAAGCAAGCATCATCATTGTAAAAGGTTATAGGTAAAGGGAGATAAACTCTTGATGGAATTGTAGAGACATCGTTCTAACTCATAGCATGCCTTGGACATTTTAAAACTGGGTGAGCCCATCCGACACTGTAAGGTGGTTGTGTAGGTGTCATGACAAAAATCACACAGCCCACACTGTAAGGTGGTCATGTAGGTGTCATGACAAAAAGCACCCAACCCATACTGTAAGGTGGTCACGTAAGTGTCATGACAAAAAGCACCCAGCCCACACTGTAAGGTGGTCATGTAGGTGTCATGACAAAAAGCACCCAACCCATACTGTAAGGTGGTCACGTAAGTGTCATGACAAAAAGCACCCAGCCCACACTGTAAGGTGGTCATGTAGGTGACATGACAAAAAGCACCCAGCCCACACTGTAAGGTGGTTGTGTAGTGTCATGACAAAAGGCACCCAGCCCACACTGTAAGGTGGTCATGTAGGTGACATGACAAAAAGCACCCAGCCCACACTGTAAGGTGGTTGTGTAGTGTCATGACAAAAGGCACCCAGCCCACACTGTAAAGTGGTTGTGTAGTGTCATGACAAAAAGCACCCAGCCACACTGTAAAGTGGTTGTGTAGGTGTCATGACAAAAAGCACCCAGCCACACTGTAAATGTGATTGGCATTAGGAAGGCTATCCAGCCATAGAAACCAAGCCAAAATCAGTTGTGTATGAGCAATGGGACAGCTTGTCTAACACCTGCTAGCATGGAAAAATGGATGTTAGATGGTGATGATGATGATGTGGAGGAGGTGATCCCATCCCTCTCCAGGTTAGAAAACAGTCAATTTCTTCCAGAGGGAGAGAGTGAGAGAGTGAAAGATAAAGTGATAAAGGGAGATAGAAGAAGAATTGACTCCAATACTGGACTGAGACTTTAATTATTTAACTCAGTTACAATCATTTGGGTCAGGGTTCCAGTTTGAGAATTTTGCCTACCCTTCCTCTCACCAGGCTTCAGGGGCTCTGAAAATAGTCAAGAGCACTGCCTTTCTCTCTCTTTAAACAGTAAAAAGAATTCTCAAGTTTAGTCTTGTTACATCTATCTCACATTTGAGGATGGTTTTACCTGCTACTTCTAGTAGGTCAAGCTGCCTTACTGACTCATGTGTCCTTCCTGTTATCAGCATTGGGTTTTTTTAAAGGAATTAAAATGCTCCTTTTTTAAAAATAACATTTAAAGTTAATCATGCATTGAAAGATGAATAATATCAGTGATTCTAAAAGAAGAGGGCACACCCAATAGGAGGTGAGGGGGAAGGGCATTTTAAAGTCTGCCAGGAGGCTCATCATGCTAGTACTTATCCTAGTTTTGTGGTGTGAAGCGACTTCCCCCTGGACCAGATGCCAGTTCATAACAGAGTTAAATCTCCAGCTATTGCTGGTACTCATTTTCAGTTGAGTATACTGGAGCAATGGGAAATGAAGTAGTTTTGCTCAAGAACATAACATACAACCTAGCCCAGGAATCGAACCTACATTATGATCCAACGCCCTTACCACTAGGTGTCAAATTTGCATATTTGCCTAGATGGTATATCTCAACTGTATCCTGCAGACAAGATAGCAATAGTCATCTTATGAAGAAGAGCCAGCAATACCCATAGCTTCAGCCATTTCCCCTTAGATTAGATGGAAGAAAATGGCTGTCCAAGAACTGAGGACACAAGAGGTTTCAATGGTGACCAATACAAGAAGGAAATGGTCAACCAATGTCTGGTATTTAGTCAATATTTTTATATTGAGAGGAGCTTCACATTTTTTAAATTGGGTCTCATGGAGGAGTATAGAGCCACAAATGGTTAAGAACAACAAAATTAGATAAAATGATTATTTTACATCAGTATTTCCTGGTATTTCTGGCTCATTAGTCATGAGGTTGCTGACAAAATGTATCAATCCATTGGAGGCTTTAATATTGCGGGAAACACTGAGCAGACGTGTCCGTTTGCTGGAACCTTGGAATTTGAAGAGCAATTTTCTTCCCTGGAAAGAGACATAATGGTTATAAAATCAGTTAATTGTTTGAAAGACACATATTTACTACATTTCTCTGTGTATAGATTAAAAAATGGGATAATAAGATGTTGATAATAATAATAATAATAATGATTTTATTTATTGGCCACCAGGGCCGATAATAATAATAATAATGAAAATGATTGTGTACAGTGCTCAGGAGACAAAGTTGACATCAGTTGGATTTGAACTCAGAGCCCAGAACCAGAACAAATACTGGAAAATGCATTCTACCTGGCTCTGCTAATTTCTTGTAGTTTGCTTGAAGCATTGTGGAATATGAAATATAAATACAAATAAGAAATAAGTTTGGTTATTTGGAAACCCTACAATGCGTGTTTCGTAAAAATACCAAGGTAATAAGAAAATAAAAGAATAAAAAAGAACACAGTGAAGTGAAGTAAAAGAGTGAGTGTGATAGGAAATTACCTTAGCAATTTTTAATGATCCCAAATATTTTCGGATTTTCCATCCATTATCAAGGGGAGTCTGTAGGGAAGACCTCATTCTCTCCAAGGTCCCCCTACAAACTCCCCTTGATAATGGATGGAAAATCCGAAAATATTAATGGTGTCATAATACAATGTTTTCAGTATACTCTGTAAAGTGGTAGTGCTTGTGATATGATAAAATGCACCCAGTACACTCTGTAAAGGGGTTGGTATTGGGAAGGGCATCTGACTGTAGAAGCCATACCAAAATATGGAATATATGAACAAGATGTAGTTATACAGATAATGATGATGGTGATGCCGATGACAACGATGATCATGAAGAGGATGATGATGGTGGTGGTGATGATGATGATGATGACAACGATGAGGATGATGATGATGATGATGATGATAATGATGATGATGATTGCAACAATGATGAGGATGAAATAAATTTTTTTAAACTGTTTCTTACCTTTTTAAAGAAATGAGCAAAGTTTCCTTGTAATGTGTAATAAATGTTATTTGCAAGATTATTGATATACACTCTTACAGGAATAATGTGCTGTCGTAGAATCTGTCTTACACGATCAGTGTCTTTCAGAAATTGGGGAAACTGAAATGAAATCATCTCTAAGTGAATATTTCATGTTTAAAAATCGTTTTTTTTTAAATGTTATTTTACTCAAATGTAACCAGTACACTATTTTACTCAAATTTAACCAGGATACTCGTGCTGTTTCATTGATCAAATAACTGGTACACTCGTCATTGGAGCCTATGGTGGCCCAACACAGTAATTTGGGTACAATTTGTCATAAGATATTTAGACATTAACAAAGTTCATAGATTCAGCTAAAGTATTTTTATTTTGTATTCTAATACTGTAGTTATTTTAGTTATTTTTAAGATTGTTTGTATGTATGTATGTGTGTATGTATGTATGTGTGTATGTATGTATGCAGTATGTATGTTTGTATGCATAGTGTTCACTGGAGGGACCACATCAGTGATGTCGAGATTTTGGAATGCTCTCTGTGTGACAGTATAGAAGCTCTTGTGCTTAAGCAACTACTCTGTTGGAGTGGTCACCTTGCCAGGATGAAGGATTCTAGAATACCAAAACAACTCTTTTATGGAGAGTTAGTTAAAGGAAAACGACCGCCACATAAACCAAAAAAGAGGTATAAGGATTCCTTGAAAGCCTCTTTGAAAGACGCTAACATCTCTGCTGATACATGGGAAAATGTTGCTGCTGATCGTAATAAATGGAGAAAGACTGTATATGAGGGAAAAGTTGCCTTTGAGGCATCTCGAATCGCATACGAGAAAGTAAAGTGGGATGTGAGGAAGGGCATTGCTGTTGCACTTCCAGACGGCGAAGGTCCTCCTATGGTGCTGACATGCAGCATCTGTGCGAGACTCTGCCTAAGCAAAGCTGGAGTCGAAAGTCATCTTCGCAGTCATAAAGTAAGACCAGTGGTTGACTACCAGGCTGCTGTTGGAGATGCTACTCATCATGCATGCCAAGCATGTGGTAGAGAATGTAGATCAGCAGTACATGAACTCCAACCACAGCCGGCTATTCCCAGTGAATGTTTTGGTTGCCGACTCTGTGCAAGACATTTTAGATCATTGGCTGGGCTAAAAAGCCACATTCGATTGCAGCGCTGTTAATTGCTATCGTGTGTGTGTGTGTATAGATATGTTTATGTGTGCGCATGCGTGTGTGTATATATATATATGTGTATATTATTATTGTTGTTGTTGTCGTTATTATTATTGTTGTTATTATTATTATTATTATTGTTATTATTATGGGGAGGTTCTTCTCGTGCAATGGGCATACTCGATAACGAGGGGGCAGCCATCATGTATGTATGTATGTATGTAAGCAAACCATTAAATTATCAAAAACCAATTTCACCCATTTGTATTATTGCTCATATATCCAGTAATCCTAATATATACATACCAGTATTAATCCTTTAATATTCACATTACTTTATATTTACTATTGTATTTTCACAGTAAACACTTTATTTCACATAATTGTCTTACATAATATCAAATCTACAAGATTTTGATATTATTATTTTGAGAACAATACCTTGAAATAAGTATGAGCAACTGGTTACAGCTAGTTTGAACAGAAAGAGGTGATAGAATTCTGGTTTAAATTCAAAAGGGTTAAGTAATATCATCTGAGTGTTTACTTACAGTGATGTCTTGCAATATGCTGTTAAAGCCACGATCTATTGGCACGAAAATTGTATAATTGCCGTGTTTTGTCAATTCTCCTTTGTAGAGTTGTTGCAGGATCATTTGGAAATTATTTATCCGGCCCTTACTGATTGGATCCTCATCATTCAGATCTGAAATTTGCTGTTAGTAATAAAAGAAAATTGTTATATCAAAGACAGTTATGAAATATAAAGTGTAGTCAACCCAAAGCAAATGACTACAACAATAATAGTCTTCTTCTTCTTCTTCTTCTTCTTCTTCTTCTTCTTCTTCGCCCACTTATTCCTGGGGGTGTCATGGGGACAGAGTCCTCAAACACTCTCTCCAGTGGGTCCTGTCAGAAGCAACCATCTCCAACTGATCCGGCTGGATCCCTAAGCAAGACCACCCAAGCTCACGGATGTTATCCAACCATCTTGCTCAGGATCTACCCCTGGGTCTCCTGCTGGTTAGTTTCACCCATAAAATCTGTCCCATGTGGTTAAAATGTCTCAGGATCGCTGGACAATAATAGTCATTCACTAAAAGTTATAATTGAAAAAATCAAGCAAAGCATCCCTGAAGATGGAAAAAAATATACAGAGAACTACATTTCAAACGTCAAATTTTCTCAATGTTTCTTGAGTCTACCAGATGTTTATGAGGATAATTATCCTGTAACAATTTAGTAGAAAATGTCTAAAAATAGGTTTGTTAATTCAAATGTTTATAGTATCTTTACTAGAGGACAGTTCGTTGTGAAAATTTTCAGTAAACTGGAAATATTTTATTACATTTAGTTAGATGATGATATTGAGAACTATTTAGAAAAATACTTACATTGACCAAGTTTCCAATACATTCTGAGCGCCCATTCCCAAGGTATCCTGCTTTACACTTACACCTTAAAGAAATTAACAACAATTTTATTGTTTTGTTTTTTACTTTGTGTAATGTTATAAAAGCCATTTGATATTTCTGCATATTTTCAGGAAAATGTATTACAAGAAAAAAATATGAAATTTTTATTCAATATGGAGTTAATGAGATATGTATTTGTTGTGTAAAGAGGTTGGCATTAGGAAGAGCACCCAACTGTCGAAAACATGCCAAAAATATGGAATGTATGAGCAAAATGTGGTTCCCTGACCTGTCTCATCTGGACCATGACAACCTGTCTAACCCATGCCAATATGGAAAGCAGACATAAATGATGATGATAATATAAAAAGGTTGACATTAGGAAGAGCATTCAACTGTAGAAAACATGCCAAAAATATGGAATGTTTGAGCAAAATGTGCTCCTTTGACCTGTCTAGGCTTAGATTGTGACAGCCCATATGTGCCTTGGTTAGCCTCAAACATTTTTTTAGAAGGAAAAACCAGCATTCCCTGTTGTAGCATGTGTCAGCATAGTCTTTTTTTTACATTATTTTTTCTTTGATTAATTTTTTATTATTTGTCTTTTTTGGTAAATCACATTCGTTATATAAATTTTATTTATATTTACAAAATGTTTTAAATAAATGTTCTATCTTCAGTCTAGCTGAGCATATAGCAACCTCTCTGGTGATGGTGCTACAATAAAATGCACCCAGTACACTCTGTAAAGTGCTAGTGTTCTGTATGTATGTGTCTGTGTGCATATGTGTACTCATATGCATGTGTGCATATGTTTGTGTGAAGGCATGTAGCTTAGTAGTTAGGGTATGCAGCTCACAATCCTTAGGTTATAAATTTGATTCCCAGCAGTGTGTTGTGTCCTTGAACAAGACACATTAGTTCTCATGGCTCCAGTCCACCCAGGTAAATAAAATTAGTTGTACCTTTAATTTAAAAAGCCAACATTGTTGCACAATGTAAAAGTACATATGTTTGTGGAATACTCAGCCACTTGTATGTCAATTTCCTGAGCAGGCTGATCTGATGATTAAACAACCAACACACTCATCACTGGAACTGATGGAGGTCCAACACATTTATGTGTGATTTTGTATGTGTGCATGTGTGTGTGTGTGTGCATGCGCATATGTATGTCTATGTCTATGTCTATGGGTCTATGTGTGTGCATATGTTTGTGCATGTGTCTATGTGAGTATATACATCTATGTGAATGTATATGTCATTGTGTGTGAATGTATGTGTATATGTGTGTACCTCTATGTGTGTGTATGTGTCATTGTGTGTGTGTGTGTATGTGTCACTGTATGTGTGTATGTGTAGGTGTGTGGGGGTGTCTATCTGTGAATGCATGTCTGAGGATTCAACTTACAATATTTCACCTGGTGGAATTGTCTTACATATGGCATATTTATGGCACATATATGGCTTGGTGAGACAAAGATCCTTAAGATGGCACCCAGATCCGTCAATCCATTCATATCCACTGTGACATCTACATTCTCTCTGGAAAATAAACACAAAGGTAAACATTCTCTTTGAAAAGTAATCCCATTTAATAATTTTAAAACCTTAGACGCCGACCCCACACCTGAAATGTTGGTAGCCCTCCTAGGAGAGTAGGGATTATGATTAAAAATGACTGCATAGGACAGACATGGCCTCTGCAAGCCATGATGCCAGTAACCCATCTAGGAGGGCAGTAACTCCGATTACAAAAGTATTGCACAGGGTAGATGTGGGCTCTTGTAAACTGTAGTGAAGACAACCCATCTAGTAGAGTAAATACTCCAAATAAAAACAAACACAGGGTGGAGAGGACTCTTGAGTTCAGTAAGACAACCTCTCTAGTGCTGGTGGCACAAATAATGCACCCAGTTCATACTGTAAAGGGGTTGGTAATAGAAAGGGCTTCCAGCCAGAAAAACCCTGGCAAAGACATGAACAGTACAACAAACATAACTCTCTCTTGAATGTAAACCCATTTGGAAATGTTTAATCAATCTCTCTGAAAAGTAATCATAGTTTATAATTCTAAAATACTCTCTCTAGAGAGTAAACCCATTTGATAATTCCAAAATATTCTCTCTAGAAAATAAACCCATTTGATATTTCTACTAGAAAATAAATAAAAATAACAACACACTCAGTAAATTTGAACATTCTCTCTGGGAAAAGCAGAATAAACCAAGAAAATACAACTTAAACCTCAAAATTAAATTGGGTTATTTAGGGCTGCAAATTGGGTGGAGAACATGGGGTGTGGGGCATTATGTGTGTGGTGCACATTCAACTGAGTGTAGTGAGTCACATATAACTTAGCAACAACAGCAAACATTTTAAGGTCATTTTCCTGGCTAAAGCTGTGGTTAGCATTGTGAGCCCCATGACAAGCTTCTCCATTTTCCCCCTATCGTCTGCATACTCCCCATCAACCCCACTAGCTTTCATTTCCTTCTCCATCATCTTTAACTATATTCTTTGGTCATTCTTTTCCTCTACTTCCTTCCATATTTATTTCTATCACTCTTCTCACCCAATCACTTTCATCCTTCCTGTACATGTTATCCAAACATTTCAATCCATTTCCCTTCATAACATTCATCACTAGCTCTATTCTCATCATCGTTTGCATTTCAGTGTTTGTCTTCCTATTACTGAGCATACTCTACTCATTCACAAAGCTATTCTTATTTCCATTCTTTCCAAACTTTACTGGACAAGGAAATTAGCAACTAAAATTGACAAATTGTTCAATAAAAATATTATTAGGACAATATAGATTAGAGAGGTCTCTTCAGTCATATCATTATAAAATGTACCCAATACACTCTGCAAAGTCGTAGTGATGGTGTCACAATAAAATGTACCCAATATATTCTGTAAAGTGACTGGCATTAAGAAAGACATCCAGACATAGAAACAATGCTAAGATATGGAATATATGACCAATATATGGTCTTTTCTGACCTGTCCAACACATGCCAAAAGATATAAAATGATGATAGGGATACCATACATCCTTTTTATTGTTGTTGTTTTCTTTATCTAATTTATGTATAAATAATTGTTTCTACTTTAGGCACAAGGCCAGCAATTACCAGTGCATTACTGGTACTTTATTTTATCGACCCCGTAAGGATTATTTTATCGACCCCGTAAGGATGAAAGGCAAAGTCAACCTCGGCGGGATTTGAACTCAGATGGTAAAGGGACGTAACTATGCTGGAAAGCATGGCGTCCGACCCTCTACCGATACTGCCAATCCACCGCCCTATTTATGTATAAATAATGTCCAGATGGCTGATTGGTGCATTGCAATAATTGTTCTAGCATTTAATGTTCTGAGTTAAAATCCCGCTAATGTCAATTTGTTGATTTTTACCCTTCTGTGGTTAAATAATGTACCAATCATTTACTGGAGATAATTCTGTTCTCAATTAACTCTTTCATTACCATATTTCTAATAAAAGATACTGCTTAGAATTTTCAAATAATTTTGAAAATAATCAGGAAATCTGGAGGATTTGGTAACTTCATTAACTTTTTCATGAATGAAGCTGCCGTTTCATCACTGGCGGTTCGTCTAACCGAGATAGCTGGTGATGCTCGTGAGGGCGCATGGTTGTTCCAGTACTCAAGGTAAAGCTGCGAGCATGCTAGCTTGCCTTAAATATTATTAGAGAGGTTTTCCAGTGCTCCCGCTGGTAGCAGTTCGTTTGTCCACCCCTTTCGCTTGCCTTTTGTTGTAAGTGGTCTTAGATGTATGTTTTACCTGCTTGTGTGTTTTTTTCTTTTTCCATTTTCCTTTTCTTCTTTTTATTTTTATTTGTACATTATGATGATGGTTATGTTGACAAAATAAATAGGTTATATTTAACTTAATAAACGTTCTTACATAAAATTATAATTAAAAGTTTTTAGATAGATATAAAGATTTTAAAACAAGATTTTGTTTCTTATAGTGCCAGGGATGGTTTCTGACAGTTTGATATCAAAAGGTTTCACCCTTTCCTTACCATATTTTAATGAAAGATACTATCTGTGATTATCAAATCAACTTGAAAATAGTCAAGAATTAGGAGGGATTTAGTAACATGGCTAATTTTCTTATTATCAAGCTAGTATTTGGAACATAACTCAATGAAACTGCTTCTTAGATAAAATTAAGGTGAAGAGTTTTTAGATAAATACAAAGATTTTAAAACAGTTTTTCAAGAGCAGTTTCAAGCAGTTTGGTATCGAAAGTGTTAAAAACTAAGAAAGTTTTCTGCATGTTTCCCTCTAAGATTTAGAGGAATTATATTGTTTATATGATGAATTATCTGAAATATAAAAAGCTTAAAATAACCAATTTTGTAGGACAGTTTCAGGCAATTTAATGACAAAAGGGTTCATGCAGATATGATAAATACAGTCATGTAGAAAGTTGGTTGTTTCTTACATAGATTCAAAGATCTTTGTTTTACATGCAGAAGTGGAGATAAACTGTATTTAATCATTGTCTTACTTGTGCTGAGCCAAGATTTACACAATATGACTTCTCTGCTTCACATCCACCATTGTTGGTATCACAAGGATTAATTGGTACACAATATTGACTGATCTTTCTATAGTTTTTATGGCAAACACAATTATATTTTCCTGGTACTATATCTATACAGTCACTATTTTCTGGGCAAGGTGAACTGGCACAGATGCTTTTAACTGAAAATAAACATTTATATTTGTGTCTATCATCAATGAAAACAAATGAGTAACTTTCTTTATTCTGTCCACTAGGACTGCAGGGTAACCAGTTCATGGGCTCCCATTTGCATATAATAGTGAGAGATGGGGAGTGTGAGAGAGATGGAGGCAGTGAGTGAAAGAGAGAGAATATCAATACACACACACATACAGTTGATAAGTCAGATATACATTACTAGGTGTCTTTATTTGTATATCTTCACTCTTCACTTTTACAGGACTAGAACTGTTTCATTCGTAAAACCGTAAATCCTGTAGAAGTCATTTCTATAATAATTTTTTCTAGTATAGGCACAAGGCCAGTAATTTTGGGGGAGGGGAAAGTCGATTAAATTGACCCCAGTACATTACTGGTGCTTTATTTTATCGAACCCGTAAGGATGAAAGGCAAAGTTAACCTCGGCGGGATTTGAACTCAGACTGTAAAGGACCGTAACTCTATGCTGCAAAGTATGGTGTCCGACCCTTTACTGATACTTCCAATCCACCACCCTAATCATTTCTATAATAATTGTTTCTACTTTTGGCACAAGGCCAGCAATTACCCAGTGTATTACTGGTACTTTATTTTATCGACCCCGTAAGGATGAAAGGCAAAGTTAACCTCAGCAGGATTTGAACTCAGAATGGCAAGGGCCGTAACTCTATGCTGCAAAGCATGGTGTCCGACCCTCTACCGATACTACCAATCCACCACCCTAATCATTTCTATAATAATTGTTTCTAGTTTTAGGCACAAGGCCAGCAATTACCCAGTACATTACTGGTACTTTATTTTATCGACCCCGTAAGGATGAAAGGCAAAGTTAACGTCGGCGGGATTTGAACTCAGAATGGCAAGGACCATAACTCAATGCGTCAAAGCATGGCATCCGACCCTCTACCGATACTGCCAATCCACCAATAATATATATATATATGTGGAAATGAGAAACAACAGAAAAATCTTCAAATTTCAGTGGAACCAGGAACTTTACAGTTACAAACAAAATGTTAATGAGTAATAGAGAAATAGGAAAAATTCTCAATAAAAAGATAAAAGTTGAAATATCATTAGGTTTTCTCAATTAAAAAATAATTTCTGTTGTTTGTGTATGATTCAGGTAGAGATCACTAATATTATTTTGGTCGGTGGAGTGGCAGTATTGGTAAAGGGTCGGACGCCATGTTTTGCAGCATAGAGTTTCGGCCCTTTACGTGCTGAGTTCAAATCGCGCCAGGGTTAACTTTGCCTTTCGTCCTTACGGGGTTGATAAAATAAAGTACCTGTAATGCATTGGGGTAATTGCTGGCCTTGTGCCAAAAGTAGAAACAATTATTTTGGTCACTGCCTTCCTTACTTCACTGAATTCTGGGTCACTAAATTTATCCATATCACTGCAAAATGCTATCTTTACAATAGCATGTTAGCACCTACGTGCAGACATATATGTATGTATGCATGTATATGTGTATGTATGTGTGTCTGTGTGTATGCATGTGTGAATGTATGTTTGCATCATATATGTTTGTGTATGTGTGCTTTTATGTGTGTATATGTGTGTATATGTATGTATTATGTATGTACATACACACATATGTACATATGTTTGTGTGTATGTACATACATAAATGCATACATATATACACATATACACACATATACACACATATATACACATATATACACACATACAAACATACACATATATATACATATACTTACACATGTATGTATGTATGCATATATGTATGCATATATGTATGCTTGTATGTATGGATGGATGGATGTGTGTATGGATGGATGAATAGATTGATGTATATGGCTTGATACTTACGTAGACATTCACCATTTTCACTTTCCTGGAAACCATTTATACATTTACAGACAGGATTTCCTTCAAGATCTTCTTTGCAGAATTTATTTCTGCCACATTCTTTATTTTCGCATCCAGGAATTTCTGAGGAAATCACCAATAAATGTCATAAATGAAATAGAAAAGGCAATTTAACCTTTTTGATAAGAAACTGCCAATCATTAATTTATGCTCTAAACACCAGCTTAACCTTTTAGTTACCAACCTGACCAAAACCACCTCTGATTCTATCAAATAAAACCACCCATTTTAAATCTTCCAACTTAATTTTAAATAAGACCCTCACATTAAGTCACTATCTTAGTAATTAAGTAATTAATGATTTTAGTAAATTCTTCATTAATTAATTGAAACAGAGTGTATTTTATAAGAAATGTAGTCATGAAAGGGTTAATAATGTGAAACGATTAATTATGTGAACCCAGCCAAAGTTTTATTACTAAATCTTTCCAAATTCTTCATTATTTTCAAAATGATTTGAAAATAATTATAGGCAGTGTCTTTCATAAGAAATATCTTTCATAAGAAATATCCTATGAAAGGGCTAACCAAGTATGTTACCTTTTTTGTTTTTTCACAAAGAAAAATATTAATATTTATTGGGTTTTTTTTTAAATAAATAATAAATTGTATAGAGTTTAGGTTTTATTGAATCCCTTTTCTATATGAATATTTTTTTAAAATTTTGTTTAGCTATGGTTTTATTATGTCAACCATGTTTTACAAACAGAAGTTATACAATGAAATATTAAAAAAAGATAAAAACAAAGTTAAGTAATGAAAAAACGGGGAGGGGAAGGGCAGATCTGGCTGTATAGGAAAGTACAATATATATACACATACATTCACACACAAACATACACACATGCACAGAAGGCATGAGTCAAGCTGAGGCTATAGGAGAAGACACTTGCCCAAGGTTCAATGCTGTGAGAATGAGTCCCAGAACCATTTGGTTGCAATCTATATCTAGGGCGGGTAAAATTCCCGAGATCTATGGACAAGTTCTCTCCAGTGGTCTCTGTCCCTCATTATCGCTGTCATGTCCTGCATCTCCAAGAGACCAGTGTCTGTCCTTAGGACATCAACATATGTTAACCTCGGTCTTCCTCCTCCAGTGTGTCCATGCAATGTGATTCCTTAACCATACAGCCAACAATTTATCATTCAAAGTACTATTCTTCTGGGGTTTTTTATGCGTGTGTGGGGGGAGGGGGGGGGGCCTCAGATGAGTCTTTGGAGTAACGTTACTTGATAGAGTGCAGAGGTTGGAGATTAGAGAGTCACTCCAGGTAAAACCGCTATTTCTCCGAATTGAGAGATCACAGCTCTGATACTATGGGCATGTGGTTAGAATATCTCAGGAAGGAATTGATGGACAGATTTTACAGGAAAAAACAATCGGCAGGAGACCCAAAACAAGATAGTTGGATAACATCCATGAGCCTCACTGGTCTCGCTTGGGGATCCTGCCGGATCAGTTGGATATGGCTGCTTCTGACAGGACCCACTGAAAGGAATGTTTGAGGACTCTGCCCTCATGACCCTCTCAGGAATAAGTGGGTGAAGAAGAAGTACTATTTGGAATGGGAATTTTTACCTTCATTACAAAGGACACCTTTAAATCCAGAATTACAAGTACATCTACCAGTTCCTTGTATTCCTCTGTCACAAATACCATGGAAACATGTACAATCTGAAATAGCATTAAATGTTATATATGTATAGATGTATAGACACAGTACAGAGGTAGCTAAGACTGTAAACAAGTATGTAAATTTACACATTGATTATCTAAACATGTAAACATATCCAATTTATATATTTCTCTGTAAATTGAAAAAACAATTGTTAAATAAATTTAATTGATTTTCATGAAATACTTCATATGTAAATATACTTTAGTTGTTGAAGTGATGTTCGAACAAGTATCCTCCACCAAACAACTAACTTGCTCTCCACCACTGGGTCCTGGCCGGCAGGATGGAGAATGTATTACCCCAGAAGATGGCGAGAGAGATATACTGAAATAACCACTCCACCTCATGGGCCCCGACACCTGAAGGCAGCCAACTCCACCCCGATAGCAGTTGGGTTCTCATCAGAAGATAGTTATATCATCTAGATAGTTATAGCATCTAGATAGTTATATCATCATTATAGCCACAAGGAAATACATAACTGAAGGGCTTATATACCCTATTAATTAGTGTAAGTATCCTAAAATGGATGTACAAATTTGCATAATATTAGCACTTATGTTGATAGTTAATTAAGATATATATTAAGTCATACACTAAGCAGCTAAAGTACATGATAAAGTTATATCAACGCCAGTATTAAACTGGTACTTTATCTATCAACCTCAAAAGGATGAAAAGCAAAGTTGACCTTGGTGGGATCCGAACTCTGAGAGCAGAGACCTGGAACAAATACTGTAGAGAATTCTATTTGATGTTTTAATAACTCTGCCAATTTGCCACCTATTCCAAAAATTATTTCTACTAATTACTGTTGTAAGAAACATTAATACATTACTACAGGTATATATTAAAATATAATCTTACCTATGCAGTTTGGTCCAAAGGTAAATTCACCAGAACACTCTTCACATGCTACTCCATTATATTTTGCCTGGGAATATTTCAAGATAAAATGAAAACTTTAATTAAATTTTTCACATTGGATTGAATTTTTCATATTGAATAAGTGACTGTCAGGTAACAAATCTCAGGGCTGCCATCCTTAATGTGGGCACTCTGAAAGGTAGATCTACTGAAGCAATTGTGGAGTTGCTTGAGAGAATAGGAATAAATGTGTGCTGTGTCCAAGAAGTGAGATAGAGAGGAGCCTCAGCAAGACTCCTCACAGGCAGACAACTTAGATAAAAAGCTTTTCAGGGTAGAAAATAATGATGGGGGTAGGTGGAATAGGCATTCTACCAACTGAGTTAACTGAAGGAGTTAGAATAAGTGACAGAAGTATCAACCACAGAACAGTCATAAGCAATAAATATACAATAGTTATTTCTACCTATACTCCACAATCAGATTTAAGTAAAGAACAAAAGGATTACTTCTATGAAGAATTCCTACAAACAACTTCTGATACAGATGACAGAGACTTCATCATACAAGCAAGTGACATGTTGGGCAGCACCAGGTTGTACAGAATGGCTATGGTTATGGCTTGAGAAATTATGAGGGAGCAAGGTTCCTAGAATTCTGTGATGCATGAACTATTTGCAATATTAACTTCAGAAAAGGGGCCTGCCACCTGATCACCTACCAATCACGTGATCGATCACACAAGCCAGATTGACTTCTTTCTTCTTAGAAAATGAAATAGACAGACGTTTGTGAATGATAAGTCCTTTCCCGGAGAAGAAGACACCACGCATAAGTTAGTTATTCTACTTCTACTTCCTTCTACTTAGTCCCGTAACTCCTGACATACAGCGTTTCTTGGGCATGTTAAGCCAGATGGAGCCCATCCCTCTCAAGGCCTGAGTACAGCAGATTTCTTCCAGAGAAAGATAGAAAGTGAGAGAGACGAAATGAGAAAGAGATATAGTGGAAAAATCGATCCCAGTATTACACTGGTACTTTTTTTATATTGACCTCGAAAGGATGAAAGGCAAAGTTGACCTTGGCAGGATTTGAACTCAGAGAGCAGAGAGATGGAACGAATACCATAAAGCATTCTATTCAACGTTCTAACGACTCTGCCAATTTACCCCTAAGTTAGTTATTAGTGACATCTAAATAAGCACAAGATAGAACAAGAAACACGGGTAAATTTGGAAGAGGGCAGTATGGAAGCTAAACCATCCGACTTCGCCTAATAACACTTAATAGAACTCGCACATAAAGCAAAGTCAAATATTTCTTAATAGAAAATTTAAAGATAGAAATGCATTGTATAATATACTTCCTATACTAACATGGCTAGTAATACAGTGGAATTTCTTTACCAAACATCTATTTTTAAACTATACACATCTCAAATACATTACATCTAAAATTAAGAAAATTCCATGGTTAATACATTTGTGTTATACCCAACATATACATCTATAAACAAACTCCAATATAAAAATTCTTGAATGACAATAAACTATCTTATTTAATTACGTTTTTTGCATTATACTTTACACAACATCTGTCCATTTTATCACCACATATTTCTCTACCATATTGCATGCCATTTTAAAAATTTTAAACATTTCTAACACTTTTTACATGCTTTAACATTCTATATGAAATATGCTTGATTCATTTATTATATAACTCTTACCTCATGCATGACTTTATTAATTTTATTAACTTTTGCATTATATACCCTTAACATTACCTGCTTTTCAATGTTATGATATATTTTATCTATCTTATCTTACATCTTTTTTGCTTGTATCTTTTGCACATGTATTACCTTAAACAATATCTTTATATATAATATACTCAATATTTCACTTTTCACCATTGTTCCTTATACTGTGTTTTCTGTAGCATAACATCCTTTTGTAACTCCTGCTTTTCTATATGATGTCACTGACACTGGCAATAGTTATGTATCTATATAAATGTTCTGAAGACTAGGATTTTAATTACATGTTTAAACATTCTCTATGCTTCGATGATTCCAGACATTTGTCTGGAAGAAACCATTGTCAGCAATTAAATGTATTAAATATATTAAACTAAGATTTGATTGTTTTATATTTTGTATCTCGGTTCTGTAATACAATTGATAATTTATATTGAGCCTTTTCTCTTACTGGTAATTGGCTAGTGCTTAGTACTACCCTCCATATTTATAATTATATATAAGCCATATATAAGTATAAATATTATTATTATTCCTATATATATATATATATTGAAAATTTCATATATTGTTATGATTGTTTTGGGAATTTAAGTCATAAGTTAGAAATATAAAATTGGAAACTTGAGTAAAGTAAGAAAAGCAAAACAAAACAGCAGTATATCCTTTTACTATATATCTAATATTTCAGTTAGGAATGTGAAGTTTGAAAACCATGACAATGTGGATTGGATGGGAAATAATTAATTCATAAGAAACGAGGGGTGTCTTTTTACTTTAATTTATTCATGTGTCCTGATATTTCGAGATTATTATCTCTTCTTCCAAGGAAGATAAAATAACTATTCCAGTGTCCGATGCGGCTTGCTATACCATAGGACATATGAATAAATTAAGGTAAAAAAACACCACTTATTTCTTACGACTTAATTATTTTCAGTCCAATCTGATTGTTGTGGCTTTCAAACTTCGAATTCTTTATACCATATACAATGCTTCAAGTAAACTACAAATTCCTTCTTTCAGTTAGGATCCCTTTTTCCATAGAAAGGAAATGTATTCTAGTGTTAGCCTCAAGCAGTGTTCTACTTTTATTGCTCATTGTCAATACCATACTCCACTTCTTTCTTTTTAATGCTTTAGCATTTAAACTGGCTGTATTCAGCCAGAATTCTCTCACCTCTTTCTGTTGAAACTGGCTGTAACCAGTTGCTCATACTGACGTTAAAGTATTGTTCTCAAAATAAATAACATCAAATCTCATAGATTCGATATTATGTGAAATAGTTATGTAAGATAAAGCATTTACCACAAAAATACAATAGTAAATATAGAGTAAGATAAATGCTAAAGGGTTAATGAGAGGTTAAAACATTGAAATATCATTAAATATAAGGTAAAAGTTTAAACAACTATTTTGTTTTGTTTTTTACTTTATGTTTGTGTTGGTGCCATAAAAATTAACCCAGTCCACTCAGTAAAGTGGTAGTACAGGTGCCACAAAAAAACACACTCCACACACCTTGTGATGTAGTTGATGTTAGGAAGGGTATCCAGTTGTTGAAACCATACTAAATATGAAATATGAAATGCTAACGTGGAAAGCAGACATAAAATGATGATGATGATGGTGATTCCTACTCATGTTTTCATTCATATATTTCTAATCTGTATTGTAGCAACTTTTTCTAAAACAATCAGAATCACATATTTCACAATGTTTTATATAGATTCTGCTGTATAATTATTCTCATAATTTTTTATTTTAATTCAAGTACTTACACGACACGAACATTTTCCATTTTCACAGTTACCATTTCCAGAGCATGGATTATCAGCACCCCCTGGACATTCTGTATAAAAATAAAAAAGTTTTATTTTTCAATTGTTATTTTAAGTCATTTCATAGGGCTTTGTGTAAAAGAGTCATTTTGAGAAATTCCTCCCTAATGCTTTAAGAAATAACAAAAAATATACAACTTACCATTTATACTTATATATATAAATCGCATCTTTTTTTCTATTTTTTTATTTCCAAGAATTACATACAAATCAATCAGATTTGAACAAATGTAATTCTATAGGTGGCGAATTGGCAGAGCCGTTAGAATGTTGGATAGAATACTTTATGGTATTTGTTCCGGCGCTCTGCTCTCTGAGTTCAAATCCTGCTGAGGTGACCTTTACCTTTCACACTTTTGAGGTCAATAAAAAAAATTACCGGTCTAATACTGGGGTTGATTCTTCCTCTCTTTGGAAGAAATCTGCTGTACTCAGGCCTGGAGAGGGTTGGGTTCCGCCAGGCTTAAAATGCCCTCAAAACACTATACATTAATACAGTACCCCTACA
The DNA here is from genome assembly GCA_964016885.1 of Eledone cirrhosa. Classification (NCBI taxonomy): domain Eukaryota; kingdom Metazoa; phylum Mollusca; class Cephalopoda; order Octopoda; family Eledonidae; genus Eledone; species Eledone cirrhosa. The sequence continues at coordinate 294,117,827 of OZ024742.1, read as the reverse complement.
ACTCTATCTGGAGTTACGGGACCATACATACAATTCTAAACACTCAAAAGTATTTGTTGTTATTTTCTGTTTGAATTCTACACATCTGATGTATTCTGTTCCTAGACTATTCAAAATTGAATTGGCTATTGCCATACAATGAGCAGATTACATATATCATAGGGTTCATTCGGCTCCCTCAGATATATCAACTTTTATATTTCATAAAGTTACTATATGTATCTCATTTTACAAATACCACAATTTTATTGTATACAATGAATATAGTGGGCTCACAAAACTAAAGAGTGATAGTTTGATTTTTAAAACATTGATACCAAGAGACAAAACAAACCTACTTCAAAGACGTTTGTAGCAAATTACTAGAGTTCTTCTATAACTCTATATTCAAATGTTGCCTGAGCCTATGATTTTGAGTGGACACAAAGCCCTATGAAATGACTTAAAATAACAATTGAAAAATAAAACTTTTGTTCTAGTTCTTTTATTCAATTTTTACATGCAAATAATATTGTATACACTATATGTACACAATATAATTGTTTCTACTTTGGGCATAAGGCCAGTATATACACTATATAATAAAAAGATAAAGATCCCATAATTCCCTGTGGAGTCATAGAGACACAGTCATACGGCATGTCTAGGGCGCTTTTAAACCTGGTGGAGCCCAATCCTCCCCAGGTCTGAACACAGCCAATTTTTTTCTATAGTGAAAAAATTGATCCCAGTACTGGACTGGTACTTTTTTTTATTGACCTTGAAAGGATGAAAGGCAAAGTTGACTACAGCAACATTTGAACTGAGAGCGCGCAATGAGGTGGTACGAATGCCGTAAAGCATTCTATCCGACATCTTAACAACTCCGCCAATTTGCTGCCTTATATATGCTATATATACATACTTGTAATCCAAGTATATATATGTATATTACAAGTATATATATGTATATATAGTGTATGTAACAATGGGTAAAAGAACTAGAACTTGAGGAGAACATGTCCACTCAAAATTCATAGACACATGGCAACTTGTCTAACCACTCCCTTTCTGTTCTGGCTTAAGTTCTTAGAGAAATATTTTAAAATATATTTAGAAAAAATATTGTACAGCCTTGTCAAACAGTGTGTCATACTGTTCTCCCTGAGAATTAAATTATGGGTACAATTTCTGTAATAGGGCCAACTTTGTCACACACTGAATCTCACTAAGAATTATGTAAAAAGTACATGTGTGTTTGGTCAGCAACTTGAATGTCTTTAGAATGTCTCAGGAAAGAATCGCTTGACAGATTTTACTGGCAAAACCAGCCGGTAGGAGACGCAGAGGTAGACCCCAAGCAAGATGGTTGGATAACATCCATGAGCTTGGCTGGTTTCACTTGCAATGGTTGCTTCTGACAGGACCTGCTAGAAAGAGTGTTTGAGGACTCTGCCCCAACGGCCCTCTGAGGAATAAGTGGGTGAAGAAGGGGGAGGGTGGAGGACATATAAGGAAGAGGATGAGGGGGGATGATGATGATGATGGGGGGGGGGGGGCTAACAAAAAAAAGCCACCTGGTTTCTGGGGGAAATCTGACTAAATAAACACATGAGCATGCATGTGGAGGCATCTGGCCTAGTGGTAAGGGTATTGGATTTATGATAATAATGTCATAGGTTTGATTCCTGGGGTAGGTTGTGTGTTATGTTCTTGAGCAAAACACTTCATCTCCAGTACTCAGCTGAAAATGAGTACCAGCAATAGCTGGGGGATTAAACCTGCAATGGACTGGTGTCCTGTTCAGAGGGGAGTCTTGTACTCTCAGTCACTTCGCATGACGAAACTGGGATAAGCACCGGCCTCACGAGCCTTCTGGTTTAAGACAGACTTTAGACTTTAGACCACATGCATGGAATGGACTGCCACTGGTTTTGATGATAAAATCTTCAGATTATTCAATCAATGGCACAACCAACTCTTCAAATTAAGTGCCTGAGTATTCCACAGACATATGTATTAATACTTTTAGTGGGAGATTTAACCATTTAGCATTTACATTACTCTATATTTACAATTATATTTTCACAGTAA
>OZ024742.1:294108254-294110754 GCA_964016885.1 Eledone cirrhosa | reverse complement strand
AACCAGCCTCTACATTGTAAATATCAGTATTCCTGAATGAGATATGTATCCACAATGTGTGAAAATTAATGATCTTATGTTTAGTTTTTTAAAAAATTCATATGTTTATGTGATAATTACAAACATCTATGTGAATGTACATGATCAATTCTGCAAACCTTAAGTTCACGGAAAGTATTCTCAATGTGGTATAAAAATTTAAGTATACATATATGTGTATATAGAGTCAATATTACTATTTCAGTCTATCAAGCAAAGATAGAGCAGATTTCAATATACTAATAAAAATAAAAATAAAAATATATCGGAAACAAAACTAAAAATAACAATAATAATAATAAGTAATAATAAAATAGAAAACTAAGAAATATTACGAAAGAATATTACATATTAAAAATATTACATATTAAAAAATTTACATATTAAGAATATTAAAAATAAAAATTAGGAAATACTACAATAATAAAAATAAAATAAACCACAAAGATCAACCCTTCAAAATTAATTGACAATATATTGCCAAGTTCATTATAAACATCAGAGTCGAAAAACAGATAAGGCCAAAAATTATCTATCAAATCGCATCTAGTAAAGATCATTTCAAAAAGTATAGGATGCCCAATTTGGTCTACATGTGTTCTTATATTTAATATAGAAGTTTATCTAGTGTAACGTTTATTCGAAATATTTGGAGCATCAACTTTTAGGATAGCTTAATTTTTCATGAAGAATGTTTAAATAAATAAAATAAAAATAAAAAGAATAAAAAGAGAATCAAAGATTTATCGGCTAGTTTCCCATATAATTATAAATCAAACTAAATATACTACATTTTAAATTTAAATTTATATTTAAACGTTGAGTTTAATCTATGTTTGCAACAACTGAATAAATTTGTCCGTAGATTAAGGGAATTTTTAGATTTTAGTATAAAGAATATCTCCTCTGCGCAGAGGTCACATGTCTCAGAGGATGAATTAAAAGGAATCCCTCTTGAGACTATATTCCAAGCCGTCGAATATCTAACGTTATCTAGCTTAAGTTGCCATAGTACGCCTGATAGTGCCGTTGAAGATTTTTTACTTGGATCTGTGAAAGAATTCTTGTGGTTATTATAGCGAAGTTTAAATTCCGTCGATGTGGAACCGACGTAGTTAAAAGAATTAGAGTCAGTATTAACATTACAATTGTATACTATATTTTTAACTAAGCAGTTGTTATTTAACAGACATTTAGATCTATCTCTACAGTTACATTTGTTAACTTGTATATTATTTATGCTGTTATCACTAGGTTTTAAGTTCCTATTATTTATTCTATTGATATTTTGTGCTAAATTTTTGGTGGATGAGTAGGTTAATTTAATTGTATGTCTATTGAAAATTGAGTGATATCTATGTGTTCTAGGGAAGCGATTATCAAGAGCTTTAAAAAATAGTTTAGCGATGTGGGTTTTAGTGTTTAGTGAGAAAGGGGGGGGCAAACCAAATTATGTTCCTAGTTCTATTTCTTTTTTGGCCTTTGGAATTATTGTAATGCTTTCTATTATAGTTGTTAAGGATGTTGCCGTAATTAAAAAAGTTGTTACTTTGTTTAGTTTGTCTATCATTATCTATGTACACAATCTTATCAGCATATCCTGCTCTAGCTAATGCTTCATTGTAGTATTGGGCTTTTTCGTCGAAAATCTTTCTATTCGACGAGATCCTAGAGATACGTTTTTGGACAGAGTTTACTATAGTGTTTTTGACAGATCTGGGGTGGTTAGAGTTAAAGTTTACATAGTTTAAGTTTTCATTCAACTTGTGAAAAGGATAGTGAAGACATGTGTTGAGATTTAATGTTATATCTAGGAAATTGACTATTCTATGGTTGTTTTCAATTTCTATTTTAAGATTAAAATAATTAAAAAATTGTGTAATTTGTTTACATTTTCTATTTAGTTCAGAGTTATTATTATCAATAAGTAAAAGCATGTCGTCTCTATATAAACCTCCGGTAGTACCGGGTATTTTCCTATGTAGCGAATTGATTAAAAATAAACCCACAAGGTCAGTTACCTGGGCTGAGTCGGATGACCCCATAGTAATGTCAAAATTGCTATCTCTATCTGCTCTGGTCCATAGTTGGTCATTAAATTCTATCAAAGTTTTCCTAGCCGATAATATAATATGCATTTCATTGCTAGTTAGGTCAGTATGTTTGAATGCGTAATTTAGTGCCTTATTTAGTAGATTAGGGGTAATAGAAGAATAATAGTTAGCTATATCAAGTTGAATAAACTTATTATTATTGTTATATTTAATTTGCTTAAACCACTCAACGACCTCTCCAGTTCCCTTCCACAAGCTCAGGTTAGATAAACAATCCAAGTTCTTAATTTGCTGTATCACCCTGTCAAGAATGTTTTTGCTTAATTTGCCCAGGTCCGATTTTGATGGTGCGATCAATCTAACTGGCAGGTCATTTTCAAAATTCCGCTTGTGATCTTTCATATTGA
>OZ024742.1:294085754-294103254 GCA_964016885.1 Eledone cirrhosa | reverse complement strand
TTTTTTAGAATAAAGTTTTTGATATTATTTTGGCTAATATTTTACATTGGGGTATCATTAAATAGAAAAAAATAAAAGCAAAGGATTGGCAAGATTGTTAGAGCATCAAAAGAAATACCTTCAAGTATTTATTCTAGCTCTTTGCATTCTGAGTTCAAATCCTGCCAAAGTCAAGTCAACTTTGTCTTTCATCCTTATGCGATCAATAAAATAAAGTACCAATCAAGCACTGAGGGAAGATGTGATTGATTTTCCCTTTCCCTTAACCTTTTAGCATTTAAACCAGTCATATCCAGCCAGAATTCTCTCACTTCTTTCTGTTCAAACTGGTCGTAACTAGCCGCTCATACTGGTGTTACAGTATTGTTCTAAAAAATAAATAATATCAAAACCTCGTAGTTACGATACTATATGAGATAATTATGTGAGATAAAGTCTTTACTGCAAAAATACAATAGTATATATAGAGTAAGGTAAATGCTAAAGGGTTAAATTGTTGGCCTTGAGCCTAAATTATAAACCATTATTAGAGCCTTAAGAACTGTGACAAAGTATTTGGAAGTAAACATTGAAAAGTTAAACTTGAGTCTGGAAATGGATGTAATACAAAAAAGTTGTTTAATTGGATCAACAAGAATTATTAGGAAAGTCTTTGATACAAAGGGAGGACAGTTATGAACAGTATGGAGGAATCTTAACAGGAGAAAGAACAAGAAAACTTCTCATCCTTGACTATGGGTTGTGGTCAGAAAATCTCTCTCTCCCTTGTTCTCTCTCTCCCTTTCTCTCTCTCTCTCTCTCTCTATATATATATATATATATATATATATATATATATATATTATATATATATATATATATATATAAAATTAAAGGTTAAAACTCAAACAAAGCAAAAAGAATGAGTGTGTGCATGTGTGTGAATGCATGCATGTGTGTGTAAGTGTAGAGCATGTGTGTGTGTGCACATGCATGTGTGTGTGTGCACATGCATGTGTGTGTGGGTGTACATGTACATGTGTGTGCATGTGCATGCATGTGTGTGTACACATGCATGTGTGTGCATGGGGCATGTGTGCATGCATATGCATGTGCGTGTGAGCAAGATGTGTGTGCATGTGTGTGTGTGTGTGTGAGCATGGGTATGTGCATGTGTGTGTGTGAGGATGGGACATGTGTGTGTGAGTGTGGAGTTCGGAGAGAAAATAATAAACAAATACCCAAGAAATAACATACAGGCATAAAGACTCACCTAGACAGCTTTCTCCCCAAAATCCATCACAGCAAACCATTTTGGTAATGTTATATTGACAAGACCAACGACAGGTATCAATGGCAAGATTAGTGTTTATGCAATTCTCCTTAGAAGAAGGAATTATATACGGACATATTTCTGAGGTTGTTAAGTCACAGGGCATACAGTCTGTTTGCTTCACAACAGAAAATGTTTCTGGACAAAAATTTTGTGTTGTCTTTCTTTGCAAAGACACTGCAGTCCTTAAGAATAATCCATATATCACAATAGTGATGAAAAGAATGTTATTTTGTCCAGTTGATGTTAATAATGGAGGCATTTTGGGGTTTATTTCTTTATTAATGATTCTCGTTGTCTCCAATATCAGCTCCAAAATAATAAGATTCCTATAAATAAATTTTAAAAAAAGAAAGATAAATACTTATAGATACTTAAGGTTTAACCATTTAGCATTTAAATGACTATATATATACTATTGTATTTTCACAGTAAAGGCTTTACTTCACATAATTATCTCACATAATATTGAATCTATGAGATTTTGATATTACCTATTTTGAGAACAATACCTTAAAATCAGTATGAGCAGCCGGTTACAGCCTATTTAAACAAAAAGTGGTGAGGGAATTATGACCAGATGCAGCCAGTCTAAATGCTAAAGAGCTAAGATAAATTAGTCAGAAATTTCTACAAGTTGTTTCCATTCAATACTATATTTTTATATAGGGCAAGGCTATGTGGTTAAGAATTCGCTTTACAACAAGCTTCAACAATTCACATCTCTGGACAGACACCTCTTATTGATACATATATATATATATATATACATATAATCTTTTCATACGGAAAGAATACTCCTTTCAATGGATCTGCTGCTAGTGGTCAATAGTTAGCCACAACAAAAACAAGAAATGCCAGAAGGACTGTTGCCACACCTATTAAAACCCCACCATTGTCTTCAACAACAACACTATCGCCAACATCAGCTCTGCCACCATCAACATCAACAGTAACAACAATCATCATCATCATCATCATCATCATCATCATCATCGCCATTTAACATCCATTTTTCCATGCTAGTATAGGTTAGATGAGTTGTCCTGTTGTGCGACAAGCCAGGTCAGATGACCATGTCTTGCTCATATAGAACTGATTTTGGCTTTGTTTCTATAGCTGGATGCCCTTCCTAATGTCAACGACATTTATATTGTATACTTGCAAATATACACAGCTGGGGCAGGGCTGGCAGTCATTGTTGGTAACATGGTCTGTTTATTGTTAAGTTAGTTGTGTTGACAACAGTACAACAACAATGGCAACAAGATGAACATTTATTAACATGTAAAAACAACAGCTATATATATATATATATATATATATATATATATATATATATATATATATATATAAAAGATGCATGATGTCTTGTGTTCAATTTCTGGATCAGGTGACATGTTGAGTTTTAGAGCAAAATATTTCATTTCACATTGTTTCAATACACTCAGCCGAAAAGGATTACCAGCAGTAACTGGTCGTTAACTCTGTGATAGACTGGCATCCTGTCCAGGAGGAAGTCTTGCGCTCTCAGTCACTTAATGTCAAGGAAAAATGAAACCAGGAATAAGCACCAGGGATGGCTTGGAGCACACTTTAACTTTTAACTAATATATATATATATCAAATGAAGCAATGGAGTAAAGGACCCACGTTGTTCCCTGTAGCTTTTAGTGAAACAATCCCTCCATGGGACTGTACAGGTGTCATAGTTATGGAGGTACGTTTTCCATTTTATTAATCTGTTTGATTATAATGTATTTCCCATACCTTTTGCAGTTTTTATGTCTTTCACTCTGATGGTAACATACAGCCTGTAATGAAAAAACATGTTCTTTTCATGTATTCTCTCGTATATATATATATATGAAAAAGTATGACCCCGACGGCAGAGCTCAAGCTGTTTCGACAGCTATTTCTGTACTAAACTCGATGTTGTGTTTTCGCATGGTGCGGGTGAAGAAACTTGAGCTGGGTGGAAAAGTCGGGATATGGCGTGGTAGGGTCGGAAAGTGCTCTACTACGGAGATAGGAGCTAGATAACAAAGGAATTGTGGTAAGGAACCAGATGGACCATAACGCACCAGAGTACTCAATACTTAGGGTAATAGGAAAAAGTATGACCCCGACGGCAGAGCTCAACCCGTCGGGGTCATACTTTTTCCTATTACCCACTCTACTGCCCTAAGTATTGAGTACTCTGGTGCGTTATGGTCCATCTGGTTCCTTACCACAATTCCTTCGTTATATATATATATATATATATATATATATATATATATATATATATATATATATATATATATATATATATATATATATAATATATATATATATATATATATATATATATATAAATGGAATAGAATGAAACGAAATTTCATTTCTCACTCTTAGTACGGCACTTACTTAAATGTAAGTATGTATGTATACGTACATACATATATGTATACAGACGTACAGTAGCATGTATATATATACATACAGGCACATATATATATATGCACGTATCAGTTTACCGAACATTTATTATAATGCTCGGTTTGTTCGTTTGTAAACAAACGAACAGCCTGAATTACGCCGTACAGTGTTTAGGCAACCACGTCACCTTTTTGTTCAACACTGACACAGGAACGATGTACTAGTTTCAAGCTTATTAGCTATCATCAGCACCGTATACCTTTCTGCCAGATGGTTGAACGTCCGAAAGTATATACTTTCCTTATGAAAATTAACGGCTGAGCAGCCTAATTTGCATATCAAGTGAGTTCAGTCGGCCAGGCGCACCGAAAACGATAAATGGCCGACTGAACTCACTCGATATGCAAATTAGGCTGCTCAGCCGTTAATTTTCATAAGGAAAGTATATACTTTCGGACGTTCAACCATCTGGCAGAAAGGTATATATATATATATATATATTAGAAAATATATAGCTTTCACCGTATTTTTGACTAAAGGAATTTTAGCTTGATAACGGGGTTTAGAACCCTCAGATAAATGGAAAAAGATGAGTATTGACGTACATGTACGTCAATACTCATCTTTTTCCATTTATCTGAGGGTTCTAAACCCCGTTATCAAGCTAAAATTCCTTTAGTCAAAAATACGGTGAAAGCTATATATTTTCTACTTTCAAACTCGCTCACTGTTTCAAAATATACTTACTTGATATATATATATATAGATAGATATATATATATATATATATATATATATATATATATATATATATATATATATATATATATATATATATATATCAAGTAATTATGTTTTGAAACAGTGAGCGAGTTTGAAATTAGAAAATAGAATAGCTTTCACCGTATTTTTGACTAAAAGAATTTTAGCCTGATAATGGGGTTTAGAACCCTCAGATAAATGGAAAAAGATGAGTATTGACGTACATGGGAGTCAAAGCCACATCTTTGGTTATCGCAACCACTGTGCTACCATTACACCAACACATCACCCTTTTCTAATCACCCTTTTCTAATCACCATTTTCTAATTTCAAACCTGCTCACTGTTTCAAAACATACTTACTTGCCATTTAAACTCGCTAAGTATGTAGCTTCTAATTTGAATGGAAAGAGATGGGTGATGTGTTGGTGTAATGGTAGCACAGTGGTCACGATAACCAAAGGTGTGGGTTCGACTCCCATGTATGTCAATACTCATCTTTTTCCATTTATCTGAGGGTTCTAAACCCCATTATCAGGCTAAAATTCCTTTAGTCAAAAATACGGTGAAAGCTATTCTATTTTCTAATATATATATATATTTACCTTAGTACAAAGTGAAACCTACTACACTCAGTAGGCACCTCTAACAAAATACACCCCGTCCCACTACCCACACCCCATCCACACCACCCCTTTCAATGTAAAGTTATGTTGGTACCACAACATCCAGCCTGAAACAAATGAGGTCGTGTAGGTGTCACGACAAGAAAACACACAGTCCACGCTGTAATGTGGCCGTGTAGGTAACACGGTAAAAACCTCCCAGTCCACACTGTAAACGTGGTTGGTGTTAGGAAGGGCATCCAGCCGTAGAAAACCCGCCAGACAGTCCTATATGAGCAAGACAACCAATCTTGCCTCAAGTGGGAAAACTCCCGTCCAAACCCATGCAAGCGTGGAATATGGACGTTAAACGATGATGATATATATATCATCATCATTATCATCGTTTAACATCTATCTTCCACGCTAGCATGGGTTATATATATATATATATGTGTGTATATATATATCTATATATATGTGTGTGTGTATGTATATGTGTTTATATATATATGTATATGTATATGTGTGTATATATATACATATATATATATATATATATCCATATGTTCTTGTCTGATGATGCCATGATAAACAGGTGAAACTCCAAACTAACAAGACTCACTATTCAGCCTTAATAAAATGAATATATATAGATAGATAAATAGACAGATAGATAGATAGATAGATAGATAGATTGATAGATAGATAGATAGATAGACACATATATAGAGAGAGAGCTGGATAGATATGCTTGATAGAAGGTATATTATATATATATATATATATATATATATATATATATATATATATATAGTGTATCTGTTTTTCTTCCACTCTTTCTTCCACTTTCTCTCCCACTCACTCCTCACTCTCTCTCTCTCTCTCTATATATATATATATATATATATATATATATATATATATATACATTTCTCCCTCCACTTCAGCACCACCGATTACTTCACAGCAGTGTATTTTGTCAAAAAATTCCCAGTCATAAACTAAAACTTTGATCAAATCTATTTATATCTCTCCGATAGGACCAATGTGGAATTTTAAAAATGGTAATTTCTATTCAAAAAGAAACATTTTTATGAGATTTTTATTTTATTTTTATTTTATGTTACCATGGTTATAGTATTCTCTGTAGTGCTAGTGCCACAATAAAATGCACCAAGTACACTCTGTAAAGTGTTACTGCTGGTGCCATGATAAGATGCACCCAGTGCACTTTGTAAAATGGTATAATGTAAAAGCATGTAAGCTGTATAGTTAAACTTAAACCATTTTATAACAGTTTAAGTTTGACTGTAGGGCTTACATGGTTTAAATAAATAAATTATTCATATATATATATATATATACATATATACATATATATATATATGTGTGTGTATAGATATATATATATATGTGTGTGTGAGTGTGTGTATGAATAATTTAATTATTTAAACCATGTAAGCCTTACAGACAAACTTAAACTGTTATAAAATGGTTTAAGTTTGACTATATATATATATAAATGAAGTAATTCCGTCGGAAAAGTCCAGGAAAAAAGAGTGCTCTATGTAGGTAACAGAGCTTAATTATTATTATGTAATAAACAACATAAGGCAATTATTCCATTTACCAGTGGTTTCTTAAAAGCAAAAGGTTTTGCTTTCAATCCTCAGAATGAAAAAATCCTGGTTTGTTTATTGAATTTGGATTTTAAAAACAAAAATTTTGTTTTTAAAATCCAAATTCAATAAACAAACCAGGATTTTTTCATTCTGAGGATTGAAAGCAAAACCTTTTGCTTTTAAGAAACCACTGGTAAATGGAATAATTGCCTTATGTTGTTTATTACATAATAATATATATATATATATATATATATATATATATATATATATATATATATATATATATATATATATATATATATATATATCATCATCATCATCAACGTTTAACGTCCGTGTTCCACGCTTGCATGGGTTTGGACGGGGGTATTCCCACTTGAGGCAAGAGTGATTGTCTTGCTCGCATAGGACTGTCTGGCGGGTTTTCTACAGTTGGATGCCCTTCCCAACACCAACCACATTTACAGTGTGGGACTGGGAGGTTTTTACCGTGTTGCCTACATGGCCACATTACAGCGTGGACTGTGTGTTTTTTTGTCGTGACACCTCCACGATCTCATTTGTTTCGGCCTGGATGTTGTGGCACCAACATAACTTTACATAGGAGGGGGTGGTGTGGATGGGGTGTGGGTGGTGGGACGGGAGTGTATTTTGTTAGAGATGCCTACTGGCTGTAGTAGGTTTTACTATGTATTTAGGTAAGGCGGGTCTTCTCTATTACTGAGTACCGCCAAAGGTCTCGGTCCAGTGACATTGTCTTGGAGAGGTGTAAGTGTGTGAGGTCGGAGTTTATCAGCTCGTCCCAGGATTTTCTAGGTCTGCCTATTCCGTGGCTACCGTCTATCTTTATTGCCCTGCACTTTGTTATACAGCTATCGACTTTCATGCGCATCACGTGTCCGTACCAACGTAGCCTTCTCTCGAGTAAACAACATCTGATCCCTCTTATTTCTAATTTTTTCCTTAGTTCGTTTATGCTTTGCCGTTCACGTATATTACTATTACACATCCAGCGGAGCATGCAAGCTTCGTTCCTCTCTAGTCTGCGTATATCCTCTGCGCACAATGCCCAGGTCTCACTGCCATGCAACATTGCTGTTCGTATGCAGGCATCATACAACCTGCCTTTCATTTTTAGGGAGAACCCTTTAGCGGCTAATAGTGGTATAAGCTCTCTGAACTTTTTCCATCCAGTTCTGACTCTAGCTACTGTACTTTCGGAGCACCCTCCCCCACTGCTGATTTTGTCACCCAGGTAACGGAAGCTGTCCACTATTTCTATAGAGCCCTCTGCGCAATTGAAAGAGTTAGTATTTTGTGGGCACTCGCTGCTACTTATTGCACCAGAGCACCGCCCACATGTAAAATCTAAGTTCTTAGTTAGCTTACCTGTGATCCCACTACATCTTTTATGCACCCATACTTTGCATTTGGGACATAAAATGGAGTTTCTACCTATGCCTTTCCTACACACTGAGCATGGCCATTTCCCGGAAGGGACCGCCGCCTTATTTTCTTTCCTACAAACTAGAACTTTAGTCTTAGCCAGGTTAATTTTAAGGCCTTTTGATTCTAGGCCGTGCTTCCATGTTTGGAATTTCTTCTCTAGCTCGGCCATTGATTCAGCTATGAGTGTCAGGTCGTCTGCGTATAGGAGTTCCCATGGGCAGCCGGTCTTGAACTCCTCTGTTATAGCCTGAAGGGCAATAATAAATAGTAGGGGGCTGAGAACAGAGCCCTGATGGACGCCAACTTTTACGCTAAACTCTTCACTATATTCGTTGTTAATTCTAACCTTGCTCACTGTTTCTTTATACATGGCTTGTATAGCTCTCACAAGCCATTCGTCGACACCTAGTTTTCTAAGGGCCCACCAGATAATGGAACGGGGGACTCTGTCGAAGGCTTTCTCCAAGTCGACAAAAGCTAAGTAGAGGGGTTTACCTTTAGCTAGGTACTTCTCCTGTAGTTGACGTACAATGAAAAGAGCGTCTGTGGTACTTTTGCCTGACACAAACCCGAACTGCATTTCATCTAGGTCAATTCTCTCTCTGATTAGTTGCGCTATTACTTTTTCCGTGACCTTCATGACCTGGTCGATTAGTTTAATGCCTCTATAGTTACTCCTATCTAGGGCATCTCCTTTACCCTTATAACAGTTAACGATGATGCTGCTATGCCAGTCCTTCGGAACAACCCCATTCTGTACGACTTGGTTAACTATCCGGGTGACCAAGGTGTGTCCCACCGAGCCAGATGCCTTCAGCATCTCAGCAACTATTTCCGAAGGCCCAGCCGCCTTACCCGTCTTCATATACTTGATTGCCTTACTTATATATAGTAATACTAATAAATTTGAAGACTAAAATCCAAAGAGGGCTCGATAAGGATAAATATATATCAAATATATAAGAACCGTAGAGCAAATTTATATATATATATATATATATATGAAAAAGTTCTATTTAAAGTTGTTGGGATACAACAAGTAAATATTTTTATAACTGATATAAAGCACTCGACAAGTTTTTGGAGTAGATATACGATATTAATAAATGGAAACTATATTTATAAAACCATATTTATTTCATTATACATATTTCAGGGATACCACATTAAATGATGGTATGCCTTCATCAGACAAAATACAATATATAACAGTTTTACTATCCAGACAGCCTCCAAAACTAATGGTTGTATTTTAAAAGGGTACGTCAAAGCTATTTGTAAAACTGTTATATATTGTATATTGTATTTTGTCTGATGAAGGCATACCATAATTTAATGTGGTATCCCTGAAATATGTATAATGAAATAAATATGGTTTTATAAATATAGTTTCCATTTCGTATATATATATATATATATATATATATATATATATATATATATATATATATATATATATATATATGTATATATATATATAAATACTAATAATAATAAAAAGGATGAAGTGTTGGATTGTCATTACATCTATTAAGGTGTGATGGGTCAGATCGATAAAGACCGAGCCTTGAGCTGATCAATCGTAAAACACGTGTCACACTTCATCCATTTTATTATTATTAGTATTACACTTTGCTTAGTACAACACAAATATACCTACTGGAAACTACACTTCGAATGCTCACTCTGGTGAACCTACAATAACTGAAGATTACAATCCATAAATATATATATATAGATATATATATACATATATATATATACATATATATATATATATATATATATATATATATATATATATATATATATATATATATATATATATGTCATCATTGTCATCATTATCACCATTTAGCATCCATTTTTCCACGCTAGCATGGGTTAGATGAGTTGTCCTGCTGTCAGACAAGCCAAATCAGATAACTGTGTCTTGCTCATACTGTGTCATGCTGTTTCTGGCTTGGTTTCTATGGCTAGATGCCCTTACTAATGCCAACCACATTTATAGTGTGGATAAATATATATGTGTGTGTATGTATGTATGTTTGTATGTATGCATATATGTATGTATGTATTATCATCATCATCATCATCATTTTCAGATGTATGATAATGATGATGATGATGGTGTGTGTCTACATCTGTGGTTCGATAAAAGGAGATTGATAAAATAAGTACCATTGTTGGTATTATCCAATGATTGAAACCAGTCGAAGAATAAAAGAAAAAAAGAATGCTCAGCAAAGTTTATTCTTTATTATTCCTCGACTGCATGGAGGGAATGTTCTGAAAAATTGTAGAAAGCTTCCACAACAAAAAAATAGGTTTGGAAACCACTGGTAGAGTAATAAGTACTATGTAAACTGATTATGTTTAAGAAGCTGCTGCAATGCAGATGGGGTTGTACATTTTCAGGCAACAAACTCAGGTAAAAGAAGTGAGGTTGAGTGGAGAAGAGGAAGAGAAAAGGAAAAAGAATCAGAGATAATAGTTTCTACTATAGGCACAAGGCCAACAATTTGGGGCGAGGGGAAAGTCGATTAAATCAACCCCAGTGCATTATTGGTACTTTATTTTATCAACCCCGTAAGAATCAGAGACAATGTTACATTGGAAATATATATTGGTTCCTATATTTTGGATGTACCATCCATTGTTAAAGGCATTTGAAAGTAATTTTGAATATCAGAGAGAGCCTTTCTGTTCTGCCTGCTGAATGGCTCATGTTTGAGTTATAACTGTTCTAGCCACTTGGAAGCCCTCCCGACATTCGAAGTTTCCTTTTGACCCCCTTGACAATGGATGGAACATCCAAAATATAGGGAACAAGAATTATTTCCAAGGTTACATTAAGTCTGGTTCTTTTTTTCTTCCTTTTCTTCTCTACTCAACCTTATTTCTCTGTGTCTTCAGGTGAGTTTGCTGCCTAAATATTTACAACCCTATCTGCATTGTAGCAACCAATTTTCATATTCTACAAAGCTTCAAGCAAACTACAACACTCTCCTAAACATAGTAATAAGGATAATAAAGTTTTCTAATTGAGGCTTAAGGCCAACAATTATATGGGATGGGAAGTAAACCCCAATACTTGATTAACTAGTACTTTATCAACCCCAAAAGGATGAAAGGCAAAGATAATCTCAGCAGGAATCGAACTAAGAATATAAAGATCTGGAATAAACAACACAAGGTATTTTATTCACTATTCTAAAGACCCTTCCAAATATAGCTATGGGTTCTGTGATTTCTGAAAAATTATTAAGAAGGGATCTACTACAAAATAAATTTGGAAACCACTGGTCTAGAGGGAAAAGGGAAAATAAGAAATGGCCCTTAACACTTTAGCATTTACATTACTTTATATTTACTATTGTATTTTCACGGTAAATACTTTATTTCACATAATTATCTCACATAATATAAAATCTATGAGATTTTGATAAAAAGTGAAAGAAAATGATAAAGAGAAATAGGGAGGATTGACCCAGTAGTGGAGTGGTATTTTATCTTTCAACTTTGAAATGATGAAAAGCAAAGTTGACTGTGACAAGATTTGAACTAAGAGCACAGTGAGCTGGGACAAATACCAAGGTATTTAATCTGAGGCCCTCTGTCAATTCACTGCCGTCTGGAGGACTATGCATAAATTATTATGTAAACAACATAATGATGGTAATAATAAATATTAGGGTGATGCAGATTAACTGAAAAATATAGATGTGGGTTCTGTGATTTGAGGAAAACAATATAAGAGTCAAAGAATAAAATAAGGTTGGGAGTCATTGTTTTACACATTACAATTCATAATTGTTTAGGGAGGAGTTAAGTGAAATTTAAGGGCAAAACCTTCTTCCTAATCTTACTAGCTGTCCCCTTGAGGTAAGGATTAAATAATAGTTTCTGATTTAGGCAAAAGGCTAACAATTTGTGGGGATAAGGATAAGTTGACTATATCGACCCCAGAACACTACTGGTACTTCATTTTATCAACCACAAAAGAATGAAAAGCAAAACTCACTTTGGTGGGATTTGAAACCAGAACATGGAGCGCTGTAATAAAATATTGCAAAATATTTCATCTGAAACACTTATGATTCCTCCATTTCACCACATGTATGGATTAAATAATGGTTTCTGATTTAGGCAAAAGGCCAGCAATTAAATCAACCCCAGTGCATGACTGGTAATTTATTTTATCGACACTATAAGGATGAAAGGCAAAGCTAATCTCAGCAGGATTTGAACTCAGAACGTAAAGGTCTGTAACTCTATGCTGCAAAGAATGATGTCTGGTGCTCTACCAATTCTGCCAATCCACCACCCTTAAGGGGTTAAATAATAAAATGACTATGAGTAGGATATGCTGAAGGTTGGACATTCTATATACAGCAAATAAGGAGCTGGGAGATGTACATAAAATATATGGTTTTCGTGATTTGGGGAAAATTGTCTGAAGGTTCCATAAAAAAATAATATTGATAACCACTGGTTACATTAAATAATTTAGGTACCATGCAGTTTTTATATTGGTACCCACTGATTTATAAGGGAAGCTCTCAAAGTGGTTACCATGCAGTTCTTGAAAATATAAATCAACTAGTGCAAATGTGTAATAGAAATTTATAAATAAATGTGTAATTTTGTATTGTTTTGAAGTGTAGTAAGCATACATAATGTAATAAGCCACAAAAATGTTTAACCCTTTTGTGTTTAAACCGGCCGTATCTGGCCAGAATTCTCTCACTGCTTTCTGTTCCCACTGATACTGATGTTAAGGTATTGTTCTCAAAATAAATAATATCAAAATATCGTAGATTTGATATTATGTGAGATAATTATGTGAGATAAAGAATTTACCATGAAAATACAATAGTAAATATAGAGTAATGTAAATGCTAAAGTGTTAAATAATCTTTATAAATAGTGATTGTATTGGGTTTTGTTTGTTTGTCTGTCAAGTAAATGCTATGATCTGACAAAAATATCCAAACATTTTCATTTAGAATTCATGGAACCCAAATGTAAGACAAAAAAGTAGGGCTGAGGAGAGGGTCCTAAATGTTCGAAAATCTGTTTTCTGTCAATTGTCTTCTCTCTCTCTCTCTATATATATATATATATATATAGAGAGAGAGAGAGAGAGAGAGAGAGAGAGAGAGAGAGAAGACAATTGACAGAAAACATATTTATTTATTCAGGTTTGAGGTTCACCACTGTATAGATTTTCAGCCCAATGGATTTTATCTATTACATTTACGTATTATATTTCGAATACCTGATGATATCACCGGATTCATACGGAACCCGGTCATTGAAATGATCATAGTATAATAAACCTTTCAAGGATTTACACAAATCCAGCCTCCTGTCATTTCATTATTATATATATATATATATATATATATATATATATATACATACATACATATATATATATAAAAGCCAACCTTACCCAATTACACCTCTCAAAGGCGATGACACACGACCGTGACCTCTGGCGTCATGCAGTAATACTGAGTACCCAACCTCCCATGGGTACAAGCTGAAGCATATAGACAATATGCCCCCACACCCTCCCACTGCAAAGTGGTCGTGGAGGTGCCACGGCAAAAAAGCACCCAGCCCACACTGTAAATGAGGTTGGTGTTAGGAAGGACATCCAGCTGTAGAAATCAAGCCAAAATCAGTTCCTGTATGAGCAAGGCATGGTCAGCCGACCAGACACTGCCCACAACAGGACAACCCATCTAGCCCATGCTAGCATGGAAGAACGGACATAAAACGGTGATGATGATATATATATATACACACACATAAAAACTGACCTTGCCAACCTACACCTCTCTAAGACAAAAACACTGGATCGAGACCTTTGGCACCATGCAATTGTACAGAAGACCCGACTACCATTGCATACAAACCTACAGTCAGAAGGCACCTCTTAACTCAATGTACACCTCACCGCCACACCCTACCCCACCCTCCCTCTCCTGTTCTGTCCACTGTGTCGATGACACAACAGTCCACACTGTAAGTTGGTCGTGTAGGAGACACGGGGAAAAGGCTCCCAGTCGACACTGTAAATGTGGTTGGTGTTAGGAAGGGCATCCAGCTGTAAAGAACGTGCCAGAGATGCTTCCGTGCGAGCGAGACATGGTCTCCCAACCATTCCCGCATCAAATGGAACAAAACCGTCTAAACCCATGCTAGCGTGGAAGATGAACGTTAAACGATGATGGTGATGATGATGATGATGACATACATATATATCATCATCATCATCATCATCGTTTAACGTCTATCTTCCACGCTAGCATGGGTTTAGACGGGAATTGTCCCACTTGAGGCAAGATAGGTCGTCTCACTCGTATGGGACTGTCTGGCAGGTTTTCTATGACTGGATGCCCTTCCTAACACCAACCACATTTACAGTGTGGACCGGGAGGTTTTTACCGTGTTGCCTACATGGCCACATTTACAGCGTGGACTGTGTGTTTTTTTGTTGTGGTACCTACACAACCTCATTTATTTAGGACTGGATGTTGTGGTACCAACATAACTTTATATATATATATATATATATATATATGTATATATGTATATATATATGTGAGTCCCAGGTTCCATCAGGGGTAACCACAGTAAGTGAAGTACTCAATACATTAGTAGAGTATATACAAAATTTAATATAGAAATGGTTTCTACAGGATTAAAACTGTTTCATTCGAAAGGAATCATCAGGATGATTTCTTTCGAATGAAACAGTTCTAGTCCTGTAGAAGCCATTTCTATATTAAATTATATATATATATATATATATATATATATATATATATATATATATATATATTGTTGCCAATTTCACAATATTATCTGTAATAACTTTGCCTTTCATCCTTACGGGGTCGATAAAATAAAGTACCAGTAATACACTGGGTAATTGCTGGTCTTGTGCCAAAAGTAGAAACAATTATCTGTAATGCATGTGGCTCCCCCTCCTCCTTATTTGTTGAGTTGCTTGCTGCTTTCACAGTAACCTCCCCTTTTCTATCATGTGATTCACTTGTCTCATTCTTTCATCTCAGTGCCACCACACCGTTCAGATATAACTATCACTACTAGCTCACCTTTTCTTCTCTGCACATCACCTACTCTAGATCTAACTGACCCTCTTCGTTACATTAAGTTCAACTTAAATGTTGAACATTTAATTATATATGTATTTTGTCCTTGAGATGTAATTTCATGTAAATTCTGGTTTTTTTTTCATCTTATAAAATACCCCAGGACAGTGTTTAACTATGTTGTGAGACACTGTGATCCTGAATGGACTAGCAGTACTGTCAGTAGGGGTCAAATCTGTGTACGTTCATTTCAACAACTGGTGACCTTGGAGTTTTTGTATCTGTTGGCAATTTATTCCATTTTATGTCCCAAATGCAAAGTATGCGTGCATAAAAGATGTAGTGGGATCACAGGTAAGCTAACTAAGAACATAGATTTTATATGTGGCCGGTGCTCAGGTGCAATAAGTAGCAAGTGCCCACAGGATACTAGCTCCTTCTATTGCCCAGATGGTTCTATAGAAATAGTGGACACCTTCCGTTACCTGGGTGACAAAATCAGCAGTGGAGGAAGGTGCTCTGAAAGTACAGTAGCCAGAGTCAGAACGGGATGGAAAAAGTTCATAGAGCTTATACCACTATTGCCCGCTAAAGGTTTCTCTCTAAAAATGAAAGGCAGACTGTATGATGCCTGCATACGAACAGCAATGTTACATGGCAGTGAGACATGGGCATTGTGTGCAGAGGATCTGCGCAGACTGGAAAGGAACGAAGCTTGCATGCTCCATTGAATGTGTAATAGTAATATACGTGAACGGCAAAGCATAAATGAACTAAGTGAGAAATTAGGAATAAGAGGGATCAGATGCCGTTTACTCGAGAGAAGACTACGTTGGTATGGTCACGTGATGCGCATGAAAGACGACAGCTGTATAAAAAAGTGCAGGGCGATCAAAATTGAATGAAGCTACGGAGTAGGCAGACCCAGAAAAATTCCGACCATACACACTTACACCTCTGCAAGACAGTGTCACTGAACCGAGATCTTTGGCGCTACGCAGTAATACAGAAGACCCGCCTTGCCTATGTACAAAGCGAAACCTACAGTCAGTAGGCACCTCTTAACCAAAAATACACCCCCATCCCACTACCCCTACTCCCACCCCCATCAACACCACTCCTTTCTCTGTAAAGTTATGTTAGTACCACAACATCCAAACCAAAATAAATGAGGTCGTGTAGATATCACAACAAAAAAAAACACAGTCCACGCTGTAATGTGGCCATGTAGGCAACACAGTAAAAACCTCCCATCCACACTGTAAACGTGGTTGGTGTTAGGAAGGGCATCCAGCCGTAGAAAACCTGCCAGATAGTCCTATACGAGCAAGACAACCAATCTTGCCTCAAGTGGGACAATTCCCGTCTAAACCCATGCTAGCATGGAAGATAGACGTTAAACGATGATGATGATGATCATCATCATCATCATCATCGTATATATATATGTTAATTAAAGAGCTGAGAGAGCTCTTCAGTTGTGTCAAAGACATGACACCCTCCCTACCGGTGACACATGCTAAATGCACCAAGTACATGTTATAAAGTTGTTGATGATAGGAAAGGTATCCAGCTGAAGAAAGCTTGCCAAACAAAGGGTTGGAAGGACCATTCAGTAATATCAAAGACATGACAACATCTCTTGTGCTGGTGCACTCAGTAGGGCATGGGACCAGCCTGTCTGGGTGGGAAGTCAGTATCCCTGCTTCAGTACTCACTACATCTGTGAAATCCTGATCAACACTTGCTATCAGGAAAAGCAGTAAATGATGATGATGATGACGAAGACGATATATAATTGAAAAAGATAGCTTTATTAAATTTTGTGGAAGAAACCAAATGTCACATGGGGTTAACAATGATTTGCAGAGGTTTTGGTTGGTTAGGCGGGATAGAGCTTTTTCGATTTTAAATAAATTTATCTGTTAGTACTAAATGGGTCTGGTTGGTGTAGATCAGAGGTTCTCAAAATGGGTGCTACCACCGTCAGGGCGCAATGAGAAGATCCAAAGGATGCTGGGACCTCAGGGGTGGTGGGGGAGAAGTAGAGATGATAAAATAATATATTAAATATCAAATGATACATATATATAAATATAGTAAAACAAAAAATATATAATATTTATTTATACATAGTATATATTATATTATTTATTACATATAAATTGACTGTGGTTACTCCTGATTTCACTTA
>OZ024742.1:293978254-294080754 GCA_964016885.1 Eledone cirrhosa | reverse complement strand
CAGACTTTCACCATTTTAACTTTAATTTCCATCTACTTAATATAATTCTACTAAATATAATTTTTTTCAACAAGATTTTGTGAGTAAAATGAACATATCTGAAGTTTTCAAAACTGGTGTCAGGTGACAGAATAACTGGGTTGTAAGGTGGTGGTGGTGCTGCTGTTGGTGATGATTGTGGTTTTGGTGGTGGTGCTGGTGTTAGTGGTTTTGGTAATGGTGGTGATGATGAATGTGGGTATGGTGGTGATGGTAATGATGATGGTGATGATGGTGGTGGTAATGGTAATGGTTGTGTTGGTGATGCTGGGGGTTGAGGTAGTGGTGGCGTGAGTCTTGACAGAGCCAGTTCCTTCTTCTGACCATGGGAAGTCATTGAAACACTTACTCATATTACTAAAAAAAATCTGTTGACTCTCAGGAGAGGATGTTTCACTTGATTTAAATATATATATATATATAATATATATATATATATATATATGTATATATATATATGTGTATTATATATATATATATATATATATATATCATCATCATCATCGTTTAACGTCCATTTTCCACGCTAGCATGGGTTATATATATATATATATATATATATAACCCATACCTGAGGAAGGGCTTATGCCCGAAACGTCGTTCCCCGCCACCACCCCACTCTCCAGAGCGTGAAATTAATAAACATTCGTTGTACTGCCTCTCTGTTTTGTTCCTGTTCAAATTTTTCCATTATATATATATATATATATATATATACTAGCACTGGCACCCGGCGTTGCACGGGATAAGGTATTTTGGAACGCGGGCCGCCAACAGACCTAATCGTGGAAAAACTGCATGCCTGGACAATATGTAAAGAAAATAAAGCGAATACTCTGATGGCTGGATAATCTTTAAGATTTTCCTCGATGAAGCAGGAAAAATGCAGGTTTTCACCTAATGCGGGCCCTAAGCCATAAAAAAGTTGGATTTTCTGTGCTTACGGTATGAAGAAGAGACTAACTAATACATAGTTATAATTTCAAGGAAATTGGTCTGACGTAACGCCTCAAAAAACCCCTATAAAGCTGGCCCTAGGGGATCAAAAGTTGAATTTTTTTTATGTGATGTGCATAACACTCACTGAAATATAAGTAATACACATGTAAAGTTTGGAAAAAAATCAGTTGGGTACTTCTCGGGTTTAACACACACACACACACGTCCTTCCTTCCTCAGTTTTATCTCAAAATACGTATAGTTAGCACCCCAAACGTATAATTGGGATTATACTAAGGTATATCCTAATGTTTGTTGAGTGAGACGGAAGTCGGTCGGAGTATTGCTTAAAGCTTTCTCTGTTAATGTATTAAATATTATACTCTTGAATTGGCCAGATGAAAATTTCCAGATATTTTTAGGTATGATTTTCTTTATTTATTCTTTGTATGAAATATTGATTGTTTTTCTGGTATCTTGTCTCTGTTTTTAGCCTGAGAAAATACCTATATACATGTATAAATAATACATGCATATATTTATTGTTTTTAATATCCAATTGAGTTCTTCACGCATGGCTAAAATTCTTGACACAATTAATTGACCTGCGTGCATATTATTTTATCCTTTTATGTTTTGCGATGACCTCCCCTTCCCGCTTGGTGACAGTGTGAGCTTTCTCTTTGTGAGACTGCTGGAATTTTAAATTTGGCGGTCACTGTAACACTGACGGGTACCATCGCTGAATGTTAATATCGGTAGGGGTTTTTTTATATCGATATTGTTGGACATCCACTGATGATTTATAAATGCCCACCTGCATATATTCCTATAGACTATGTGTAGGCTTCCACATAACCTGGACATTATTTTCCCAACTTGTAGAAAACTTATAATGAAACGATCGTTTGGAAAGAGGGATGTATTTAATTATGTCTTATATAAAATAATACAACTGGCTATCCGCAAAATACGTATAGTTAGCACCCCAAATGTATAATTGGGATTATACTAAGGTATATCCTAATGTTTGTTCAGTGAGACGGAAGTCGGTCGGATTATTGCTTAAAGCTTTCTCTGTTAATGTATTAAATATATATACTTATATAGATTAAAATAACAGATTAAAGTTTAAGCAAAGAATCGTTGCTTTCACCCTTAACAGGATCTTCTGAAACTAAAAAAATCAATCTGTGAACGTAGAAGTAAATATTTCGAAAAACGTTGCAACCGAAGGAAAACAGGAAGACGATACTTTGGTTCGTGAAGACGTTCCCTGGCAATGAACGGATAATAGCGAACATAATACGTCATCAATGTTCGTCAGAATGTCGTAATGCAGACAGCCAGGCATACAGAGTGCTACAGAGATAGATAACCGGCACCTAACACCCCTTTAACAACAGAAAATTGAAAAATAAAAGCTGCAGTTAATATCTTTAGACCACAAGGAATATATAAATATAAGTTTGAAATCAATCGGAGTAGAAATGTGGATTTGCAAAAATGAGGACACACACAGACAACAACAGTTTTATATATACAGATATATATATATTATATATATATAGATATATGTATGCGTGTGTGTGTATATATATATATATATATATATATATATAAATGTATATATATATATATATATATATACACCTTACTATATGTATATATATATATATATGTATATATATATATACATATAGTAAGGTGTATTATTGGTTGTGTCATACGGTCCAATAAACTTTTGTTAGCAATATTAAGTTCTCCACGCTTTTGTATATTTCCAATTCCATTTATGGGAACAGCTAGACGATGTAAAACGGAGTATTTGTATCAAAATAAAGATCCGAAGGCATGGTATAAATTTCCAATCATTTTAATCACGATACATGTTTCAATAAGAGATAGATCGATCGTGCGGCCATGATCGATTATCACTGATCTCGTCAGGTGAAAATGAATTGTCTTCAAATCCTTGATATTAGGGAGAAAATTTAACGATGTTCACTCACTAGAGTTTTGTCCCCCATATGAAGATTAAGCAGCCAAAACATGCCGACTGCTATCGTCCTCAGTTAGGGTCATAAAACTATCAAGTCTCTATCTCTCAATAGCTGTAAAAGACGCTGGACGGGTCTAATCTCAACATCAAATCTTTAGAATTACAGTCGGTCACAGTTAGTGTGAGTGAGTACACACACACTGACGCGAGGTCGAAGAAAAAATATATATATATACCAACATAGTATTCACCGAAAGTTAGTTTACAAAACAACAAATGTTATATTGGTCAAATCTCAATTTGACGATGTAAATTGGAGAAATTGGGTCAACCGCAAGTAAATTCAGTTCAATGTTCTGCTATACATGTATCAATTGAATTGTAAATAGTGTATGTTTTGGTATATACACATCCATATCGTCTAAAAAAGTGTATGTTTTGGTATATACACATCCATGTGAAGAGCAAGTAGTCAGCTCATATCGAACTCTGTATGTGCCGTTGTCCCATTGAGAATCTGAGTCCCCAAATCTGTGCGTGCAAGCAACCGCCATGTAGGCCACCAAGGGGCTCTGTGTAGGGTTGGGTATTTTAGTTAAGGTGCCAGTATGTGCGTTTTCCCGTCATATGAGCCCTTGGGCTTTTAAGATAGGTTTTTGAGTGGTGGAGGTGTGTTACCCAACACAGAAATAAAATAAAATAAAATAAAATAAAAAAGAATAGCAAAACCCCGAGGATGTTTGTAAGCCCATTAATGGTGTGTAAGTAATATTGTCCAATCAGTAACCTTGAGCACTCCATGGTTAGATGATCACGGATCAAAACCAAAAGAAATCTAGTGAGTGAACATCGTTAAATTTTCTCCCTCATATCAAGGATTTTCACCTGACGAGATCAGTGATAATCGATCATGGCCGCACGATCGATCTATCTCTTATTGAAACGTGTTGTGATTAAAATGATTGGAAATTTATACCATGCCTTCGGATCTTTATTTTGATATATATACATATATATATATATATATATGTGTGTGTATATATATATATACATATATAGTGTTGTATGTATGTGTTTCAGTGTGTGCATATATGTATGTATATATATGCTTATGCTTGTATGTACATATATGTGTCCATGTATGTATGTTACAGTATGTCTACATATATTTGTGTATGTTTATATGTAGATATAAATGTATGCTCTTCTAGTTTTACTTTTTTAGATTTCTCAACAAGAGCCAATTTCTAACAGGTCCATTCATTAGAATTTAGACAATATCAACTAGGTAGCTATGTATTTATGCCTGTATGTGTTTGTGTGTGTGCAGATATGGATGTCATTGAATATGTGCATCTGTTTGTTTTGAGTTATATGTACAGTGTACATATGTATATGTGTACATAATGCATATATACACGTTTCTATATCTATGTGTGTATATGCAGTTATTACATGCTAAATTTTGGGAATGTTTCACACATTTTTACAGTTCCATTAATGGACTTTACTTAGTCATTTTCTTTCTGGTTCTATGAAACTCAGCTTCTCAAGATTTACTGAGGCAGTTAGTCACATATCCCAGTGCCCTAATGATCATAGGTACAAATCTAAAGTTATAGTCAGGGTGGAGTACCATGATGACATCTTCAAACAGCTGCTTATGCTATGGGTGAGATCTTCAGTGTTTATTCCAGTTTGCATCTGTTGTCACATTTAAGTGTTTTACCTGCATCTCTATCCCTTTTATCAATCAGGTATTGTGTTGGTATCCCCTATTCCTGTATTTCAAAAGCATATCCTTCAAAGTGTGAGTATGAGAAACTATTTTGCTAAACTATATTACTCTCACTCTCAAGCTTTCTGACAAAACAGCCATGCAGGACTTTCTGTAGATACATCTACAGAATACAGTCAATTTCTTTGAGAGGGGGGGGGGGGGCTGAATTGACCCAGTACTGGAATAGTACTTTATTTATTGACCTCGAAAGAATGAAAGACAAAGTCAACCTCAAATAATTTGACCTTGGAGCACAGTGAGCCAGAACAGGCATTTTTTACCCAACAGCCTAATGTCTGCCAATTTTTTACTTTCAAACTGTAGTTATGTCTAAATAAAATAAAAGTACTTCCAGCTAGATCCTGTCAACAAAATCTCCATATGGTTTAAATACACAGCAAGTCACCGATTTCCAAATGACTAAATGTCAGCAGAAAGGAAACCATGAGTCATGACCTGGATGTGGCCCAGCCCCCTTAGAGTGTAAGAAGTTAAAGGCCAAAACATTTACTTGAGGAGACCTTCTGCTGTCCAGCTCTCCTGCAAGTTTCTTACCACTATAATATTCTAAATATGATGTTAAAAAGTTTTGTATGTCAAGTCATACACATTCAATTCCAAAAAGTAAAACTAAAAGTCTGTTGACAGTAACTTCTACATAAATACTCTAAGTAAAACAAGCTGACTGTATCACACCATTGAAAAGAAATTCTTCAGTGGTCACTTAACAAATCTTCCACACACCAGCCTGAGCAACAACAATTACATTGATGTATTTGGGTTATAGCACAACTAATTAGGGACAGGATTAAGCTAGATGAGATGTAGTTTGGCTTTAGACCAGGTAAGAGTACTACCATTGCCCTCTTCCTTGTGAGACTGCTGCAGGGGAATTACTTGACTAAGATTAAGCTTCTATACCTAGCATTTATAGATTTGGAGGAGGCTGTTGACAGGATCCCCCACTCTGTAATCTAGTGGGCACATAGGAAGCTAAGTAGACATATGACTTGCGAGGGCCATGCAAGCCATGTATAGAGGCTCAACCAACAAGGTGAGAGCTGATAATGAGTACAGTGTCGAATTTGAAGTACATGTGGGTGTCCACTAGGGCTCAGTCCTCAGTCCACTTTTGTTTATCATTGTCTTTCAGGCCATCACTGAGTTTAAGAATGGCACTCCATGGGAAATCTTGTATGCTGATGATCTACTCCTTATAGCTGAATCCATGTGAGAGCTAGAGGCAACATTCCAGACATGAAAGAAAAGTCTAGAATTGAATGACTTTAGAGTAAACTTAGCAAACACTAAAAGTCTTAACAAGGAACTGGCATAGTTTGACATGTTGAAAAGGAGTGGAAAGAAATTCTAAGAGTTCATAAAGTGTAATCTATAGATGCAAAAGAGATGTAGTAGGATTACAAGCACACTAACAGGGAAGATAAACTGTATGTGGCAGATGCACAGAAGTAAGAACTAAGAGCACATGTGAAATAGATTCCCTCAGTTGCTTGTTGAGGAGGATCCTCTGAAAGTGTGATAGCAAAGATAAGAGTGGGCTGGAATGGAAGATAGGCCCTTTGTTAACAACTTCTCTCTCAGAGTTAAGTGTAGTCTGCATAATGCCTATATGCAAACTGCAATGCTACATGACAGTGAGACATGGGTCTTGACTGCAGAAGACCAGAGAAGGTTAAAAAGAAATGAAGTGAGCAAGCTTCCAGGGATGTGTAATATTAATGTGCCTAAATGACATAGCATAAATGAGCTGAGAGAAAAACTTGGCATAAAATGAATAGGATGTAAGCAAGAGAGAAAAATGCATTTGTATGGATATATGATGAGTATAGAAGATAACAGTTCTATAAAGAAATGAAAAGAAAACTCAGTGCGTTGGACATGTGGAAGAGACAGTCCCAGAAAAACATGGAATGAAATAGTGTAGACTGATTTTAAGAAACTGAACCTCATGATGGAGATGACAAAGGACTGCAAGGGTTGGTGACACTCTGTACTAGAGACAATCTATCTACCAGCATAAAATGGGATCCCTGCCCATAGCAACTATCCTCACCATCACTATACACCCCCTCCCTTATCCTCACTCTATCCAAGATCACCTCCAACATATTTAAATTCTAAAGCACCAGTCATAATTCCTTAGTAGCTGTTAACATCATTACTGCTACTCCCTTCCTATGTCATTTCCCACCACACCTCTCATACAGCCATTTGTCATCTCCCACCCATTTCCCATTACTTGTGGCATACTTACTGCCCCTACCCACAATAAGTGGTAACCTACCAAGTGCAGATGCAATAATAAATCATACCCACTATATTCTGTAAAGTGGTTGGTGCTAGGAAGGGCATCCAACCACAAAAACCATGCAGAAATGGTTGAGAGAACCCTCTGGGCATGACATAGTGCTGGTACGACAAAAAATCACCCAGTACGCCCTATATGGTGGTTGATAAGAAGGGCATCCAACTGTACAAAACAAAGCCAAAATTAGTTGGGAGACCTTGTCACCTGTGTCGAAGACATGACACCAACCACCACCCCTGGAGCTGGTGTCACGATTAAATGCACATAGTGTGCTCTGCAGAATGGGGAAATGTATGTAAACAAGATGCCCCCCTCCCGAACCTATCGGTGAGGTCACCAGCAGGGCTTGTAAATAATTGATTGGGCGATGCCCAATCAATTAAAATTTTACCAATCAATTAATTGGATTTGGTATGTTTAACCAATCAATTATTGCAATTAATTGCTGTTGCAGCAGCGTACTCTTGCTACTTTTGGGGCGTTTTTTGCAGGAATTTCTTCGGATTTCTGTTTTGAACATAGGAGATTCCGATGATGCAAAAATAAAGAGAAAAAAATTCCAAATATGAAAAAAAAAAGTTCTGGTTTTTAATTTCGAGAGAGAAATTAGCAAAATATTTAATTTAAACTATGAATAAGCAACTATTTGCAAATAAAAAGCAATTTATTATTGATTGAAAATCGTAGACACCAATTCTTCATCCCAGTAAGAGCGATTAGCCATTAGAAACAATTGCATTTCTAAATTCAAAGGTGATAAGCTTTGGCGAAAATCATTAAAAGCGTATCCCGCTGAACTAAAGAAACGCTCTATTATATTTGACGTCGGTAGAATAAATCTACAATCTGGATATTTCTTAGATAAATTTGCATTTACTCTGCGCTTCTTCAGACAAATTGAAGCGAAATCATCGTCTCCCACTAAAGAGTCTGAATTTTTCGATATTTTAGTGAATTCCAATCTGTAAAGCGTGTATTTCTAGCGCATCAAGCTTTTCTTCTGATTTTTGAAGTATTTTAACAATACCATTCTCGAAATCAGAGCAATGAACGATATCCATATGAATTCTTCATATGGATAAAAGACGAGTATTTCATTGAAGAGAACTCGAACATCCCACAAATCAATTTCTTCTCGTTGTAAAGCGTCTGTAACTGAACGCAGTTTTCTCAAATTCTCTTCCAGGTTTCTGAGATCTTTGCGTTCCCGAGGTGTCAAAAGATAATCAATGAGTTTAGCGTCGTCCTTAAAAGATTCCAAAAAAATTTCAATTTGAATAAACCTTTCAATCATATCAAATGTACTCGACCAACGAGTTATATTTCTTTGGAGGGGTTTTAGTGTTGTCTGTTCTCTTAATGTGCCCGAAAGTTTAAAAGATTTTAATTTTCCCATCACCTCGTTGATTTTATTGAGTAAAATTTTCTCCTTTTCTAACTAAATAGAAACTGCTAAGTTAAATTTATGGGAAGCACAACCAATCAAGGGATACCAGACAGTTTCGCTATTGATTTATTGACTTCAGCGTTATCACCAATAATTGCAACGATATTTTCTAAGCTTTTTTCGTATAGACTTAACGTGTATTCAATAAAATCCACGTGGTCGGTAGCAGTGAATGAGATTTCGTTCATCAGTGGTGAAAATAATAACAAAGCTGGCCGGTATCCCTTTTTATCATTCCAAGGATAGGAGGCAAAAAGCCCAACGAAGTGTGTTGACCCCTTACTCCAGCCATCGATAACTAGCGCGAATTTTCCTGGGAGTTCTTTCGATATCTTTTTTTCTACTTCTAAAGTGAGTTTACTCATATATTTCTTCAGAGTAACATTGGTCATAGAGCCCAAATTGGTATACTTTCGAGTTAGTGGGTCTTCGACAAAAGAAAACGATTTTAAACTAACGCATACCCATTCAATCCAGCCATACACGTTTAATGCAGAACGACTCACTGTGCCACTTTTAGAAAAAATTTCTGTGACAAATTCGATAATGTTTGTTGTTTGTTTTCCTGTAAATTTGAGTGCTCTGGGTGTTGGCTTTTGACATGATTAATCAAATTACTCCAACCAGTTCCTTTCTTTTGGCTTAACTCTTTTCCGCATTTGCATTTCCAAAAGCCAGTGTCATTGTCTATTCTATTCAAATACCTTTTTACGATTCGTTCATTTGAAGACATGGTCATTTATATAATCATAAAAATATTTCTCAGTACTTAAAATCTAGATTAGTGATCGTGATTACATAAGAACGTTAAAAAGGAAGTTGTTTTGGAATTCTTCTGTAAACGAGGCGTGCGAATGTGCAGTTATCATCGGGGAGTTCGAACGCAGAAACCTACACGCGAAGGTAGTGGATCGACAGTGTTGAGAAGCAAATAATTTTAGGTGCACGCAGAAAGGCGTACCCTCTGTCTCGCATTCCGGCTACGAAAAGAACTTTAAACTACAGTGATTTTAGAAAATGAACGGCAAGAATATAATCAGAATAACGCCGGGGTATTAGTAACCAGATGCTATTAAGATCGGAATAAGAGTGCAATTAAAAGGGTACAGTGGGTTTATAGAGGTATAACCGTTAACCGGATAAATAACAAAAAAAATGTTCTTTCTCTCAATAAAAGACGTTTAGAGCTATGATGTTCAACCATGTTCCAATTAATTTGCAATTAATTTTTCCCGAAACAATCAATTTTTTAATTGGAAGGGGATCCCCAATCAATTAATTGCAATTAATTTTTTCCAACCCATGGTCACCAGTACAAATTACGTACTAACTTGGCTTATGATAATCCATCCAACCCTTGTTAGCAAGGAGAACGGACGTTAGAGATGATGATTCCTTCCTCATATATATATATTCATTTTATCAAGGCTAAAAAATGAGTCTTGTTACTCTGGAGTTTCGCCTGTTTATCACAGGGTCATCCGACAAGAACTCCCTCAGCCGTCAACCATATATATATATATATTCAATTAGAGAAAGTTGGTTGATTGAAAATCTGTCGACTTTTATATAACAGAACGATTTATGTTTATCCGGAGTTTTATTATAATAATAATAAACAAGTAAGAGGGTTGCGTTAGTCTATCGTTATTTATTTTATTATACATATTTCAAAGACCTATGGCTTTTGTATAACATCTGCCAACGTGTTCTTTTCAGATAAATCCACAGATGTAAATATCCGTTGATATGCAACCGGTTAAACGAGTTATTCACTTCGGCGACTGGCCAGCATATATATATATATATATATATATATATATATATATATATATATATATATCCCTTTAGTATTGACAGTCGCGAAAATTAATACTCAATGTTATAGGAGAAATTAATAATTTTAAGATTGAGTTAGTGTCCTGTTATAGGTGCGTGTGTTACCAGAAAGTACTTGTGTAAATTAGTACAAGGGATATAACTCATATGATTCCATATTCATATTTTTCTCTTATTCAGCCATGAACGTTTAAATTATATAACAAGTTTTTATTTCATCTATTTATTTATTATTAATTATTTCCCTCCTTTATTTTAAAATCGATACATTATAAAATTACTAACTAATGAGATGAAATTATAATTGTAATTTTAATTACAGTAACATATTTGCTTTTTGATGTGTCGTAAAAATGAAAATGCGTTCTTGTTAATTCCAATTTAGATTAAGAGTATTTATTTACTTGTATTTCTGTTATTTATTAGTCATATAAGAGATAACGAATAATAATAATAAAAGAAATATTTGAGGGTGTGCATCAGGTTCACGTGTCAATCTTAACCGACTTCCGGCAATCGTTTTGTCATCAACACTGAATCACCAATGAAACTTTCTCACGTTTCCTGCGCAGTATAACCACCGAATCCACATAGGAGACTAAATTTTAGGCTTTATAACAAATTTAATAATGACAACTATTAATAAAGATACTTCTACATCTTAATATACTTTGTAGACGACAATGGTTTATCCAAAATGATGTTACTATGCTGGAGTTCGGTCTATAATGCTGACCGAACCACTGAACGGCTTTTCAGTTGTCTAAAATATTTATTCACAGCAAATACTTACAACCGATTTATTTGTTAGAACAAACGGACAAAAACAATAAAGTTGTCATCGTTGTAAATATATTTAAATCCACGTTGAAAAGTTCCTATCAGCCGATCTTTGTCTCTCCTTAGTTGTTCATTTTTAAAAGTTAATTGTCCGAGTGGGATGCTTGCCCTGCTCCGACGTCAGTTCACCAATATGCATGGCCAGTTCCGCAGTAGTGTTTGGGATCCAGTCTTAATAATTGCACAGATTATCACCATGCAATGTATCTTTTACACATCGGCTGGATTTTGGCTTTATCTCACCAGTTATATCACAAACTTCGATCGAAACATCAGCCAATTTTTCACGCATTCAGTAAGTTTTGTTTTGTTTACATTTACATTTTAATTCTCTAAATAACAATTATTGCCTTTTCATTTCTTAGATAATTTCAGATTCTTTTTTTTTTTTTTTCAAGATCATTAATCCTTAATTACGTGTTTAGACATAACTACAGTTTAATGCTTCCCACCTCACCTTTTGAAAGTGAAAGTTTATGACGACCACTTAAAAATGAAAAAGGAAACTTAATGTTTTCATTTACTGAAAAAGGGAACTTAATGCTTTCATTTACTGAATACTTTTGATTTATGTTCATAGAAGGCTAAATATAAACTGAAAAAATTAACATGCCTAACAATTTCATGTTGATATTGAATAATATCAACCAATGTAATAGGAATGTAATATCATTTTTATAATTATGAATTACTGAGAAAAATATCACACATTAAAGCGGCAATAAACTATAGTTTTGTCGTGGTTTACTATATATATATGTTTTAAATAATGGTGTATTTGGTAAACAATAATTAGAATAATTATTTTGCTGTGGTTTTCTGCATGTTTGTAAAAACTCGTCTCCATTATAATATACACGAGCCAAATAATTGTTTCTGAATTAGGCACAAAACCAGCAATTTGGAGGTACGAAAAAACTCGTTTAAATGTACTTCAGTATTTGACTGGTACACTTTGTTTTATCGACCTGATGAAAGACAAAGTTGACCCCGTTGAGACCCTCGAACAAAATATTTTTTTTTCCTTCCAATTAAAGACTACTATATTTTACGCCTTGTGAAGGCGCGTGGATTAAAGGTTAGAGAGTTGGATTCGCAATCGTGTGGTTGCGAGTTCAATTCTCAGACCGAGTGATGCGTTGTGTCCTTGAGCAAGACACTTTATTTCATGTTCTTTCTTCTGCCAGGAGTTGCGACCGATAGATAGTATCAGTAATGGAAAACATTGTTTCCTTGATCCAATTTGACGAAGTCCACCGCACTCAGCATCGAATGAGGTCTGGGATCTTGTCGATCGATCAGAGCGAGCGATATTTTACAAAAAGAAGTCATAGAATGATGAAACTATGAAAAAGAAAGATATAAACAAAATTAAGTAATGAAAATAGGGGGAAGTTGTAAAAACAAAAGGACAGATATGGCTGTATGGGAAAGTAGAGGAAATTACTATAAATGCCATAAATGTGAGGAAAAGCAAAGACTATTGAACCACAGAAGAAAGGGAGGGTGGTGGGCTCTATGCCTAGGACGGGGTGGTGTTTCGGCTGCGCTCCACGGACAAAACTGCAGAGGCATTTTCCCGATACCTGCTGCTATGTATTCAATAATGAAAGCCTTAGTATTGCAGTTATTTATTTTAACGTCCAATTGCCTTCAGCTGTGCAGTTCTAAAACTAATTCTGTGTCAAATATTACATAGTAATATGTTGTTTTTTTTAATAGCCATTACGAATACTTCTCAAACTCAGGGAATATCGAACACTGGGCCATGGCACAATCCTGAAAGATTTATGCAGATCTAAAATTTCCTTTAAATAAACTCTATGGTTTTTTTACTGTTTCACTTTCTGTAAAATATGAAATGTTAATTTTTTAAAGCTGAAAATGTTTGGATTTTGTCAAAATAAAGGTTAGATAACATTGTCGTAACTGGAATGTTCCGTCAATGCTGACTTGGGTCTAAATAATAACAAATAGAAAAGTAATTATTATGCTGACCATACAATGATCGCTCAACTGTAACAACAGATCAATACACATTGAGCTGTTATATTTACAAGTAAATAACTTTATATATGTCTCCCACTGTTGCCAAAAAAAATACGGTAGGACTGTTGAGTTGTACAGCTAAACGCTCCATTAGAAACAGCTTGTGCTCACATACTTCCTCTAGAGTCAGTGTCATCACCTGAGTATTTTGCATCCGAGGTTAGTCCTACAATGTGTGCCCCCTTCTGCCAAAATTTCAACTTAGTTTCAACTTAGAGTTTGCTATGTTGACAAACCTGGGTTTTTGACACTTCTTACTCAGACCATTTTCTACTACACAGTGCACACGTACCTATGTTAAATTATATTAAGTGTTATAACATCATACAGCCCTCTCCAATGGGTTGGCATATTTCTACAATGCAGCTATGTGGCAAAGATGTTTATCTGATTAATTTATTGATTGCTGGAAATTATTATATATTCAAATTAATTATACAAATCTAGTCCACACTGTAAAGTAGTTGTGTAGGTGTCACCACAAAAAGCACCCAGCACACAATGTAATGTAGTCATGTAGGTGTCATGACAAAAAGCCACCCAGTACACACTGTAAATGTGGTTAACATTAGGAAGGGCATCCAACCATAAAAACCAAGCCAGAATCAGTTCTGTATGAGAAAGACATGGTCATCTGACCTGGCTGTCTCACAATGGGACAACTGATCTAACCCATGATAGCATGGAAAATGAACGTTAAACGATGATGATGATAATGTATAAAACTGTGATCTTTTAAGGTTCATTAAAGCACTTTTCTGAAATCTGTACCCTATGTTGCTGCCTAGTTGGCTTTAATAGTAGTGTTAGTCCTGCCCCCATGTCATCCCAACTCCACAGAAACAACTGTACGCTACCATCTTTGAGATTTAAATGACTCCCTAAGGTACTCATACTTTATATACCCACTCCATATTGGTACAGTCAACACAACAATTTAGACACCTTTTTTTTATTAAATTGACCCTTGGTGTAAGGTCCAGACATTGATTCTTTATTGGCATAGACTATAAACACCTTTAGCTAGTCTACCTATATCTTCTCCAGTCATTTGCGCCACTGAGATGTCTTGGTCTTAGTTTTCTTATATTTCTTCCTCTGCATTGTCTTTTGTAATTTTCCGGTGATAAACCAAATTGATTCAATATATGTAAGAATTTGTGTTAAGATAATGAGAAAGTTAGTTATAATACTAAACCTCTCCAAATATTTGATTATTTTCAAAATTAATTAAAAATCATAGGCAGTATCTTTTGTTAGAAATATGGTAACAAAGTGTTATCAGAGTACATGCTGTTGCAAGCATTCAGGTCAGATCTTTGATTTGAGGGTACCTTCTTTCCTTCCAATAGTATGAGAGGACTTGAAAATGGTCAAGGCCATTACCCTTCTCTGACAAAACAGTAAAACAAAAGACAAAAAAAAGCATCCACTTGACACTCCTATGTTCCCAGACTCTCTTGAGAACATCCTCCTCTTGCTGTACTGTCACTTTCTTAACTAATTAGATTACCCTTCAAGTGACCTCTCAAGTTGCTTTTACAGACCTAACTTTTTAGCTTACATTTAATTAACCCTTTTGTGACCATATTTATAATAAAATACACAGCATTTGAATTGATTCATGAAGAATTTGAATGTATTTTGAAGTCTGTCTCAGGTCTAGAGGCTCACCAAGCCAGAGTTTGTCCTCGTTATATTGTCAAAGTACAAGACTTCTCACTGAACAGGAAGCCAGTCCTTCACAGGATTAACCTCCAGCTGCTACTGTTAATACTCATTTCAAGTTGACTTAACTGGAACAATGAGAAATTAAGTTATTATTGTAATAATGAAATAAGTAATAATTTTAGTAGGTAACTCAACATTCTTCATTATTTCATTAAAAATGCTGGTGAATTGGCAGTATCGGTAGAGGGTCGGACGCCATGCTTTCCAGCATAGTTACGTCCCTTTACGGTCTGAGTTCAAATCCCGTCGAGGTTAACTTTGCCTTTTCATCCTTACCGGGTCGATAAAATAAAGTACCAGTAATGAACTGGGTAATTGCTGGCCTTGTGCCAAAAGTAGAAACAATTATTTCATTAGAAATGTAGTCACAAAAGGGCCAAACATTTACACATTATTATTGAGAGGTGAGGAGAGTGTTTCTGACTTCATAAAAGGAGTTCATTTTGCAAACATGAGATCCCAAGTTCAATTTTTGGAAAATATCTTTACTATAACCTTGGATCAACTTAAGTCTTGTGAGTAAAATTAAGTAGATAATGAAGGAATTTGTAGTTTACTTGAAACATTGTATATGGTATAAAGAAATTCGAAGTTTGAAAGCTATGACAATATGGGTTTGGACCTTAATTTATTCATGATATTTTGAGATTAATATCTCTTCTTCCAATGAAAATAAAGAACTATTCTGGTGTCCAATCATCATCATCATCATCATCACCGTTTTACGTCCGTTCTTCCACGCTAGCATGGGTTAGACGGGTTGTCCTGTTGTGGGCAGTGTCTGGTCGGCTGACCATGCCTTGCTCATACAGGAACTGATCTGGCTTGATTTCTACAGCTGGATGCCCTTCCTAACACCAACCTCATTTACAGTGAGTGCTGGGTGCTTTTTCGTGGCGCCTACACGTCCACTTTACAGTGTGGGCTGGGTGCTTTTTTGCCGTGGCACCTCCACGACCACCTTGCGGTGGGGGGGGGGGGGCATATTGTTTATATGCTTCAGCATGTACCCATGGGAGGTCGGGTACCCTGTATTACTGCGTGACGCCAGAAGTCACGGTCGTGTGTCATTGACTTTGAGAGGTGTAGTTGGGTAAGGTCGGCTTTTATCACCTCATCCCAAGTCATCTTGGGTCTCCCCACTCCGCGGTTTCCATCAACTTCTAGTGCTCTGCACCTTTTTATGCAGCTGTCATCCTTCATACGCATCACATGTCCATACCAGCGTAACCGCCTCTCCTGCACGCAGCATTTGATTCCTCTTATGCTCAGTCTCTCTCTCAATTCATTTATGCTTTGTCGTTCACGTATATTACTGTTACACATCCATCGGAGCATGCAGGCTTCGTTTCTCTCTAATCTACGTAAGTCTTCCACCTTCAGCGCCCAGGTCTCACTACCATGCAACATCGCTGTTCGGATACACGCATCATACAGTCTGCCTTTCATTCTGAGGGAGAAGCCTTTTGCAGCTAGCAGTGGTAGTAGTTCCCTAAACTTCTTCCATCCCGTTCTTACCCTAGTTATTGTACTTTCTGAGCACCCACCTCCGTTGCTAATTCGGTCACCTAGGTAGCAGAAGCTGTCTACTGTTTCTACAGGGCCCTCCCAGAGATTGGTGGTACTTGTTTCCTGTGGCTGTTTGCTTGCTGTTTCAGCACAGCTGCTGCATGTGAATCCTACATTCTTAATTAAGCTTCCTGAGATCCCGCTACATCTCTTGTGTACCCATTGTTTGCATTTGGGGCAGAGAATGGAGTTCCTACCTACACCTTTCCTACATACTGAGCAAGGCCATTTCCCTGAGGGGATCTGGGTTCTGTTTTCTCGTCTACTTATAAGGACCTTAGTCTTTGTCATGTTGACTTTGAGGCCCTTTCTCTCTAGTCCCTGCTTCCAGGTTTGGAATTTATTCTCTAGTTCTACCATAGATTCAGCTATGAGTGCGAGGTCATCAGCATACAGGAGTTCCCATGGGCATCCGGTCTTAAACTCCTCCGTTATTGCCTGCAGGACTATGATGAACAGGAGAGGGCTAAGAACAGAGCCCTGGTGGACCCCAACCTGTACGCTAAATTCCTCGCTATACTCATTGCCAATCCTAACTTTGCTGACTGCTCCCCTATACATGGCTTGTACCGCTTTCACAAGCCATTCATCTACTCCTAGTTTTCTAAGAGCCCACCAGATTACTGCACGTGGAACTCTGTCAAAGGCTTTCTCAAGGTCGACAAATGCCAAGTAGAGTGGCTTACTTTTAGCTAGGTACTTTTCCTGTAATTGCCTCACAAGGAAGAGCGCATCAGTGGTGCCTTTCCCTGGAACAAACCCAAATTGCATCTCGTCTATATTCACCCGGTCCCTAATCAGCTGTGCTATAACTCTTTCTGTTACTTTCATGACCTGGTCCATCAACTTTATACCTCTATAGTTTCCTCTATCTAGTGCATCGCCTTTACCTTTGTAGCAGTTGACAATGATGCTACTGCACCAATCTTTTGGTATGGCCCCCTCTAGTATTACCTGGTTAACGATACGTGTGGTTATAGTGTGACCTACAGACCCAGATGCCTTCAGCATCTCGGCAGCTATACCCGATGGACCGGTTGCCTTCCCTATCTTCATATCTCTGATTGCCTTACTTACTACGCTGCCGCTGACTTGTACTGCTGGTCCCTCTATAGGGTCTACGTGGGGTAGGGTCTCTTCTTCCCATGCATTCTCCTCATTTAGTAATCTATCATAATGACTCTTCCATGCATCTTTCTTCTCAGCACTTGTGAGGGCAAGCTCACCTTTATCATTCCGGATACACTTCTCTCCAATGACATCACAACTATCTCTGACACACTGCCTCGCAATCTTGAATACCTCCTGTTTCTGGTCCTCACGTTGTAAAACATGCTTGAATTTTCTATCCTCTGCTTCCCTCCTAGCTAAGTATACTTGTCGCCTAGCTTCCCTCTTGGTCTCTATGTAATGTACCCTGCTCCCCCCGTTCTTCCATTCTTTCCATGCCTGTCTCTTGGCCTTGACTGCTTCATCTACCTTATTGTTCCACCACCAAGTCACTCTCCAATGTGGCTTGCTATACCATGTTGGTCAGTATGGTATAGCAAGCCACATCGGATACTGAAATAGTTTTTTATTTTCCTCAGAAGAGATAGTAATCTTGAAATATCAGGACATATGAATAAATTAAGATAAAAAAACAAGCCCTGTTTCTTACGATTTAATTATTCTCTATCCAAATCCGCATTGTCATGGCTTTCAAACTTTGACTTTCTTTAAGTAGATAAAAACTATTTAGAAGTCTGTTGGACGAACTGGACCTTAATTCAAATGATCAACCTTGTGACATATTATGTCATGCTTATTCTGCCAGAGAATTATATTATGGGTACATGTCTCTGTGGAATACTTAACCTCTTACACATTAATTCAAATATCAGACACTCAGTTAATCTATGCTCATTAAAACCAACAGGAGTGCCATCATCATGATCAAGTTTGTTTATTCATTGTGATCATCTCAACTTTTTATAAGTAATTGTTGATTATATATCATTTTATTACAGGATTTGGATTTTGGGGAAGATACTGGTCGAATAAATGCTATTGGGTTTGCTCTCAATTCTTTATGTTGGTAAGTTAAAGTATATTTATATTTATTATTGTTGTTGGATTGGCAGTATCGGTAGAGGGTCAGGCGCCATGCTTTGAAGCATAGTTACCTCCCTTTATGATCTGAGTTCAAATCCCGCCAAAGTTAACTTTGCCTTTCATCCTTACGGGGTCGATAAAATAAAGTACCAGTAATGCACTGGGATAATTGCTGGCCTGGTGCCAAAAGTAGAAACAATTGTTGTTGTTAGGATCAATATCCCTCCAAATTATTAATTTTTTTTTTTTCAAAATTATTTAAAAATCATAGGCAGTATTTTCCATGGGTAAAGAAAAGGTTAAAGTGTTTATATTTATCTTAAAACCTTCTCAATTTTATATAAAAACATTTTGTTCCAAACACCAGATTAATAATGAGAAAGTTAGTTATTTTACTAAATCCATCCACATTATTGATTATTTTCAAAATGATTTGAAAATCATGGACAGTATCTTTCATTAGAAATGTTGTAATGAAATGGTTAAACAATCAAATAATCATAAGAATAACCATTGCTCTTGTATATTTTCTTGTTGTTTATATTTTATATTTATTACGTCTTCTTTTTGCTATTTTTCAGCGCTTTTGGATTATGGATTGTTGTTCAAAAAACAAAACAGTGTCTGGACTATGCTGCCACAGTACATATTATCCACTTCTTCTGTTGTTGGATCTATAACGCTCGGTTTCCACAAAATTTTTACTGGTGGCTAACTAATGTCATTTCTCTCATTCTAATGACTGTTTCCGGAGAATTCTTATGCATGAGATCAGAAATGAAGGCCATTCCAGTTTCACTTGCTCCAAAAGCTGATCTCTAGTTCATTCTAAAACAATTCCCACCCACCTTGGACTTTTGTTGTTCATGCTAACCGTATTGGTGCAGTTAAGGAGAATATTTTCAACTTGTTCATTTTCTTTGCATCAGTTCTTGTTATTGCTTCTTTGGCTCTTGAAAAAATCTCAAACAATTTAGTGTAAAACAACACCAAAAACAGGGAAAGCAGCCAATCATCAGATGGGACCAAGGAAAAAAATGTTTCCATTTGTCTTTCCATCGCTGTTACTATCTGCTGGTTGTGACTCCTGGCAGAAACAATTCCAAGAAGTCCACTAAAGTTACTCAAGTGATAACAGCCCACCCATACTAACTGTCACATACCATTTTCCTGTCCTATACTTTAACTGACTTGAATATTTGAAAAACTCTTAAATTAAAGGAATATAATAATAAATACTATGCTAACAGCAAGTATATATTGTTTTTTATTCATTTTGTTATAATTTATATATTTTCCTCTCATATACATACCTTCGACAAATTATTGAATGCTATTTATTAAATAGTGAAGGTGTGTGGCCCCATGAGTTTGATCCCTGGATCAGGCTCTATACTGTGTCCTTCAGCAAGACACTTATTTCACTTTGCTCCAATCCATTCAGTTGGGATTAACCTTGTATTCCCAGTCACTTAATATCTCATGGATGAAGCTCTGGTCTTGAGAAAGACTTTACCTAACTTAATTATCAAATACCACTAATGTGGTTTTTCTGATGTTTGAAATTACCGGTTCTAGAGTTAACTTATAGTGATCTTATAAAGTTATCAAAATGATTTGAAAATCATAGACTGTCTTTTATTAGAATTATGGTAACAATAAGCTGAATTGAAAGAACAACAAAAATATTTTTTTTTATATTTTTTATTAAACAAAATTTCACAATTTGTAAAAATGGGTTTTTTCTCTTGTATTTTTCTTACAAATTCCAATTTCAAATTATGAATTATAAAATCTAAAAACATTCATTAAAGAATTAAACTCTAAGATAATATGAAAGATAATGTTTAACAAACTGTAGCATTGGAATAGACATTGAAGAATAAGACAACAAACTTAAGGAACTAAAGAAACCTATCATCAGATCAGATCAAATCAAATCAAGGAAACAATATTTCCTTTGGTCTTTCCATTACTGATACTATCCACTAGTCAACACCTGACAGAAGATGAGATTTGAACTCAGACTACCCAGAGCCAGAACAGATACTGAAATGTATCTTGTCCCACTCTTAACAATGCTGCCAATCCACTGCCCCTGAACTGGATGAAAGGCAAAGTAGGATTTGAACTAAGAGAGCACAATGGGCAAGAATAAACACCAGATCACCGTGTTAAATTCTAACAACAAAAATTTTTTTGTGTGTTTCAGTACAATTTGTTGATGTTTTGGTATCATTTTTTTTTTTGTTTTTGTTGTATAAAAAAAAAAAAAAAAAAAAAGGCTTAACCCTTTAGCATTTAAACTGGCCATATCTGGCCAGAATTCTTTCTGTTCAAACTGGCCACTCATACCATTATTGTTCTCAAAATCTCATAGATTCAATATTATGTTAAAATACAATAGTAAATAAAGAGTAATGTAAATGCTAAAGGGTTAAAATGACTGAAGTTGTTACAAATCACGTTTAAAAAATAGAATTCAGAGGAAAATTCTAGAATAGAAATTGGTTAGAAAAGATAAATACACTTTATTTACAACAGATGTAAAGAAAATCTTGTGAAAATGTTCTTTCAACTTTCCAGCAGTTGTAATCTCCGAATACACAAATAAGCATTTTAAGGACCCCTTACTAAAATAGGGTTAACCTTGTAGGCACCATGATAGGCTTCATACTCATCAATAGTGGGAGGGGGGGCCCTTTTTTCAGGCAAAGTCTTACAGCTGGATGCCTTTGGTATGCCAATCCTTTTAGTTGCTTCTTACAACATTCAGGGATACAGTGTACCTATTCTAAACAGGATACACACAGCAAAGTTGTATTCACTGCGGAGACCAAATTTCACAAATACAGACAGAATGGTTTGTTTTTTTTTAATGGACAGATTTTGATTATTTAAAAATATATGAAATAGTAAGAAAATCTTTTGAAATTCATTTTGAATATTCAAATTATAAACATTGTAAAAGATAATCTCCTCCAGAGGAAAATTATCTCATTCATAGAAACTTCATCAATAATGAAGTCAACTGAAGCCAGTTGATTTCTTAGTGGTAAGAAACTCTCAGGAGAGCTGGACAGCAGAAATTCTTCAGAAAAGAAACCCCCACCACTAGATGTTTCTTCTCTGAAGACCTTCTGCCAGTTGATTTCTTGGTTAATGTTAACATATTTTATATCAGTTCATCATT
This sequence comes from Eledone cirrhosa, assembly GCA_964016885.1. Taxonomy (NCBI): domain Eukaryota; kingdom Metazoa; phylum Mollusca; class Cephalopoda; order Octopoda; family Eledonidae; genus Eledone; species Eledone cirrhosa. The sequence continues at coordinate 294,058,903 of OZ024742.1, read as the reverse complement.
ATGTAATAAATATATCAGCCAATCAATATGTAATAACTATATTGAACAATCTCTTATAATATATCAGTTGCTCAATATGTAATAACCCTTTTAATAATCTCTTGTAATAATATATCAGTCAATCATTGTTTCTAAAGTCTGTCTCAAGCCAGAAGGCTCATTTGGCTGCTGCTTATCCCGGTTTCATGGCGTGAAGCAACTGAGAGTACAAGGACGCCAGTCCAGTGCAGGGTTAAACCCCCCAGCTGTTGCTGGTACTCATTTTCAGCTGAGTATACTGGAGCAATGTGAAATGAAATGTTTTACTCAAAAAACACAACTCGCAAGCCAACCCAGGAATCAAACCCACGACATTATGATTGTAAGTCTAATACCCTTACCACTAAGCAATGTGCCTCCACATAATACGTAATAACTGTATTTATTAATGTCTTGTAATAATATCAGTCAGTCAATATGTAATAAATTTATTGTATAAACTCTTATGTTTGTGTGTGTGTGTGTATATATACATATATATGTATATATATACAAGGTGGGCCAAAAGTTACTTCCTATTTTATTTATTATTAACATTTTTTTTTCAGATTAAAGTTGAATAAAAACAAGATCCAATTATTGAAATTTAATCTAAAGTAAAAAAAAATTAGTTTTGTGTTAATTTGAAAATGTTTTAATAAAAATAGGTAAGAAGTGACTTTTGGCCCACCTTATGTATGTCCCTCAATATTTAATAACCCTATGTAATATATATCAATCAGTCATTATGTAATACATTTATTGTATTATCTCTTATAGTATGTGGTGTGTCAATATGTAATATATAAGTTAGTCATTATGAATAATCCTTTGAATAACTCTTGTAATAATAAATCAGTTGATGGATATAAAATATATAACAATTACTGAATAACCCCGTGTCATTATAAATTATATATAAGTCCCTCATAAATATAGCTTACATAGATAAAAATATTTTCATAAAATAAATACTGGAAAGTATCAAATATATTTCCAAATTTGGTAAAAATCAATACTGTATAGCACCAAATAGATATAAATAAATATTCTATAGCACCAGAGAGTTAAAAGTTTAAGTTTGTCTTGATTCAGAGCTTATCCCAGTTTCATGTAATGTTAAACGACAGAGACAAGACCTAGACTCCTCCCTGGATGAGACACCAGTCCATCACAGAGTTAATCCTCAAGTAATACTTATTTATCCAGTTGAATTGACAAGAGCAATGTAAAAATGGAACAATTCCACCAGGAATGAAGATCAAAGTCATAACCCAACACACTAACCACGAGGTCACACATCCTCTCATATCGCCAGATATTATCAGATGACTGTATTAAAATAAAACATGAAAAAATGTGAACATATCAATGAACTACAAAAAAATATTTAATTTCAAGTTGTTAGTTTTACTGTATATTTTGGAATAAGGTAACCTTGTTATCATCATCATTTATATAATGGAGCTACATGTGTATGTGTATATATGTATATACATACACATACTTCCTCATCCACTTATTCTTGGGAAGGTTGTAGGGGCAGTGTCCTCAAGCATGCCTTCCAGTGGGTCCAGTCAGAAGCAAGCATTTCCTACTAAACCAACTTTATCCCCAAGTGAGACCAGCCAAGCTCATGGATGTTATACAACTATCTTGCTCAAGGTCTATCCATGGGTCTCCTGCTGGTTGGTTTGTAAAATCAGTCCAGCGATTCTTTCCTTAGACATTTTGACACACACACATACGTACATCTATAATGTATAGATTAACAAGAAAGAAAAGACTTTGTATGAAATAGATACTCAGGGTAAATTGATAGCAAGAGTGTTAGTAACATACTTCTTTTTCAATCCCAGGTAGGACCGTAAAAGAGGTTGATAGCTTCTGCTATCTAGGTGACCAAATTAACAGGTGGGTGTTCCAGGAGCATAGTTGCTAGAATAAGATGTTTCTCGCTATAAAAAGTCAGCTGTATGATGACTGTGTGAGATGTGCAATACTGCATGGTAGTGAAACATGGGTAGTGACTGCAAAGGATATGTGAAGGCTGGAGATCATGATTCAAGGGATACACACTGTTGATGTGCATGAATGACGTGAGAGAGACTGAATATAAGAGAAATCAGATGTAATGTGCAGCAGAGAAGACTGAGTTGATATGGACATGTGATGCACAAGGATCACTGGGTAAAGAAGTGCCAGGAAATCCCAGTGGTAGGAAGCTGCGGTAGAGCTAGACCAAGAAGACCTGGGCAGAAGTGGTGAGAGCTGATCTCAAGTCGCAGAGACACACAGGAGATGACAAAAGAATGTGGCATGTGGAGAGATGCTGTGCCAACTCATGCAAGCGTGGAAAAATGGACGTAAAAACCGTGATGATATATATAAACACACATATATACACACACATACATACAATTGTTATCATCATTTATATAAATAAGTAAAATTTCAGCAGTTGAAGAAGATCCACAAATTGAAACAAAACATAAACAAGTGAAGTTAAAATATGTCTACAACAGTCTGATTAATATTAACCACCATGACATGTTGGTTATCGTATAAATCACAAGAGTTAAAATTGGTGAGGTGTCATTTGTATTCTAAATGTTCCAGCAATGAAATATTGTTTAAATAATCCTTTGGAAAACACAGGCAAACATTGCCCACATTGCACAGACATTTTCAGGATAGGGAAAGACACAAACTCTGACAGAAAGGCGTACTTTATCTCCTCGACATGAGATGATATCTTGACAGACAGACGACCTAGCAAAACAAATGGAAGAGAAATATCAGTATTTATATAACAAATATAAAAAACATTTTTTTTTCTTGACTGTTTAGTCAGCAAGGGAAGGGTAATAACAATGACTCTTTTCAGGACCTCTGAGACTGGGGACCTGGTCCAAATGCTAGGAACAGAGTAGACTATGTGAAAGGCACCCAAGTGTCATATTCTGGTGTTAAACTGGGTGACAGATTAATTTTAGCACCTGAATAGATCTCAGCAAGATTTGAACTAAAGCATCTCATCTGATCTACTAACAATTCCATCAATCCACTGTCCTTGACTCATACTTTATTTTCACAATCCCAAAAGGATGAAATGCAAAATTTACTTTGGTAAGATCTGAAGTCAGAGTGCAGAGTAAGAATATTCCAAGTTATTTTGTCCTACGCTTTGCCATTTCATCTTATCTTGAAATAGGGAACACATCAAAGCATATATATCTAGACACATACAAACACAATGTTCCTGACTGGAATAACTTTGATAATATGTCTGCTCTATCAGAACTTCTCTGGGGTTCAACAACATGATAGTTACAACCTTTATATAATCACTATAAGATATGGAATGTGATACAAATCTCTTCCACTTATATATATTGCCCTACATACTAAACCCTTTGAACTCTGTCCTCCTGCCATGCATACATTTCCCAACCCTGGGTGTCCACATAAAAATCACCCCCCAAAAAAAAGATGATATTCATCATATCATATCAAAATAAATGTAAAAACTTGACAACAATGCCTTACAAAAGAACTCATTGCAAAACAATTTGATTCAAGGTGGTTAAAATTGTGGATATGTGATGTAGCATGGCTGAATGGTTAACAAGTTCACTTTGCAACCATAAGGTCCCAGGTTTGATCCCACTGGATGACATCTTGGGCAAATGTCTTTTACGATAGCTTCAGATGGATTGTTCATGCAATTCAAAAGGCCAGCCTTGTCACCAACAGTATCATGCTGAATTTCCAAGAGAATTAATTACATAATGGGTCCATTAGCCACTGACACGTTAATTTCAAAAGCAGACTGTTCTGTTGATCCAACAACTGTAACACTCACTGTTGAAACCAACAGAAGTTCATTCCATATTACATGGTGTAAATAACAGAAGTAAAGAGACGTATGATAGACCAGACAGACTAACAGGTCATTGAGGTCAAAGTTTTAAGTTAATAATAAACTTAATATAAAATAAAATTTCAGAAATTCTTTTTTGAATAAAAAAAAAAAAACAATTGGAAATAAAATCTAAAAGACCTTACTTGAGAGCTTCATGAAACAATTTCTTAATGTTTGTGTGTTTTTGTTGAATTGGATAACCACTGAATGTATGTTTCTCGGGAATGGCCAGCTGCAGGGCATCTTGAAATTCTTCATTACCAGCATTAAATCCTTCATAAACAAATATTTCACATGGTAAATAGAATTGAAATTGCAGTGGATTATAATTCTCAACAAATTAATTACGTTTTCTTCATTTACCTATAGTACATAGCATACACAACATATCAATATATTGCTGTACAGTAGCTTTAAAATGCTGCTGCACAGTAACTTTGAAATGCTGCTGTTCGGTTGTTTTGAATATATATTTTTGTTTAAAGCATCAAATGTTCTGGTTAGGAAAACATTAGAGGGAAAGTTGACTTTAATCATGGACCATTTTAAGGTCTCCATTAAGTACGCAAGTAACTAATTCAAACCCTACTTTGCCAGATATTTTCAACATGTCAACAATTATCCCTGATGGTGCAGCTGCTTTCCCTTTCATCATATTCTTAATGGTTTCTTTAATCATATAACTGTTGGCTTCAATAGCTGATCCCTCTATAGCAGAGATTTCCCAAACCTTTTCAAATACGGAACCCTTTTTGGTTCAGAAACTTTGGTCATAATATAAATATACTCCCCTACTTCTTTTTCACAGAACCCCAGACACTACTTTGCGGAACCCACTTTGAAAACGTCTGCTCTATAGGGTCTATCTCCACTTCCTCCTAAACATTCTCCACATTCAGTAACCTTTCATAATATATTCATGTCTCCTTCTTCTGAGCAAGAGAAGAGCTAACTGCACCAATGTCATTCCAAACACACTTTTCCTCAACATGTTGATTCAGACTAACACAATGCTTTCAATCCAGAACACATCATGATTGATTAATTGATTGGCATGTGTGTATATGAGTCAGTGTGTTCATGCGTGCGTGTGTATGTATCATTGTTCCAGGATTAGTAATAGAATAACTTGATAATTTAATATAACTAACTTTACTATTATTTACCCCACTACTACCACTGCAGGGTGGATGTGGTGGAGCTGAGATTAAAATCAATAATTACCTGTAATTCGTTCACATTCATGAGATGATAACAATGTTGTAAGTAAGTAAGAAAGCTCATAATCCCATTGTGTTGTAAGACCTTCATTCTAGAAAAAAAAAAAAAATAATAATAATAATAATAATAATAATATTAGTCCAGCCCCGCTTTTTGGAACACTTCAAAAAGCATGCTTGCTGGGACAGCAAGAACCCTACGATACATCCTGAATATCTGAGGCTGCAGGTAGCAGCTTGATATTCATTTCAACAAACTTTCCAGTTAACCAACATCAATGGCTGAGACTCAAAGAACAACAACAATAATAATAATAATAATGTTTTCTTTATTAACCACAAGGGTTTACATAAAGTAGACATTAAGGACAGTACAGGACAATACAGGACGGTACAAATGGGCATTTCTGCGTGTAAAAAAACAGAGGTTGAAATAAAATAACAAAGAAAAATTCCCCAATAGGGGGGAGACTTCCGAGGGACATTTGTGGAGAAAGCCCATTAAAGACCAGCGGCCCTGACCACCAGGGCAAGTGCCCTCTCCCAGTTTTCCACCTTTAATTTACAGACACATACTCAGAGAAGGCCCATTCATTCGGGCCATACTTGCTTCTCTCACCCATCTTTCAACAAAATGTTGGGAAGAGAGCACTTCCCTCTCTACCCTGATTTTCCTTTTCAAATGAAATTTGAAAAAGTTAATCAGGGCATCACCGAAGAGGTAAGTGCTCGTCTTCAGCCCTTTCAAACGTGTCCACCATACTATCTCTTTCGCCATGGCCACCAGACAGATAAAAACTGCCTGCCCTTCCAGGCTAAAGGAAGGGGGCAGGGCAACCCTCACGATGGACTCAGCTGATAGCTGGATCCGTCCTACACGTGACAGCAGGTGTTCGACATAAACCCACAAGTCAGCAATGCTCGGACACTGGACGAGTACGTGCAGGACGGTTTCGTTGCCCTACGCGCATCTCGGACATGCCCGGCTGACGGCACCTCCATGCCTGTAGAGTTTATCCCGAACTGGCAAAGCTCCTCGGTAGCACTGCCAGGCCAGGGATTTCTGGAAGTTGTCCATAGGCCCCAGCCCGAAAGTCCTTCCGAAGAGATTGGCTAGTTGATTTTCGTCGACGCCTAGAGTTTCTCCAAGTACGTCGTTGCTCTTCCCCTCCACTAATCCCCTATAGAACGCCAAGGTGGAGTTTCCACCGATCACATTGCCCGATTGGTCGAGGGCTGTGAGCGCCTGAAGACATTCCAGTCTCCAAGCGCTCCCTCTCGGTCTTCGCTTGACCCAGGACTGCAGCTCCGTCAAGGAGACGAGCTGGGGAAAAACGTGTCTAGCAAACGGCGACCACACCTGATCACCGTCGAGGAAGAGGTGGCGATGTCGTAGCCTGAGCGCGTGTCTGCGCATCATCAGCCACGGCATGCCCAGCCCTCCACGTAGCGGGTGTTGACAGCAGATGGACCGCCTGACCATCGGAGCGCGTCCCTTCCACAAGAAGCGAAAGAGCAAACGCTCCTGCGCAGTCAGGCGGGGCTTAGGACAAGGTACGACGGTCAGGCGGTAGTAGATGACGGATGCGATGTACGCATTCGCCACCTCCGCTCGACCTTTCAGGGATAGCTTCCTCTCGGCCCATTTCTGGGTGAGAGAAGCCACCCTGCTCGTCACCTCGTCCCAGTTTTTGTCCGTCTGGAGGTCTGGACCGAACCAGACCCCTAGCAATTTAACCGGTCCGTCCGTCCAGCGCCCGACGACGCTGTTTTACGGCATGGACCTGCCTCTCCAGGTGCCGAGCTGCAGGCCCACTGACTTTTCCTGGTTGATCATTGCTCCTGTCACCGCTTCGTATTCTCTTAGTGTAGTGCCGATCGCCTCGATGTGTTTGGCGTTCGACACCACTACGGTGACATCGTCGGCATATGCTGACACGGATCTTCCGCATCCTAGTTCGCGCGGGATCCCCCTCAACGTCTCCAGTTTGTGCAGTAGTGGCTCAAGAGTGAATTCGTACAATAGGGACGAGAGGGGACATCCTTGGCGGACCGAGCGCATGATGTTGAACGGTTCCGAAAGGTGACCTCTCACTACAGAGCAGATGTTGCTGTGCATGGCAGCGATCCAGCCTCTGAAGACGGGCCCAAAGCCAGCCGCCCTCAGGACTGCCGCTAGGTAACGATGGTCGACCCTATCGAAGGCTTTCGACTGATCTAAATTGATCAAAGACCCACCCGTGCCAGGTTCCCTAGCTACCCTCTCTACGATGCATCACATGAGGTGGAGGTTGTCGTGGATGGATCTGTCGGGAATGGCGCATGTCTGTGCCTCTCCCACCAGACCACCAACGACAAGCGCCAACCTCTTTGCTAGCACCTTGGCCAAAATCTTGAACTCTGTGTTTAGCAGAGTTATGGGCCTAAAATTATCTATGTTATCCCCCTTGTTCGGATCCTTTCTCAGCAGTGCCACTGCTCCTCGGCTCACAGAACTGGGAATTCTCCCGTTCTGTTGCCAGTTGCAGTAGACGTTCGCCAAGAGGCCTCCGAACAAGTTTGGCATTTGTACGTAAAGTTCATAGGGCAGACCATCCAAACCAGGCGATTTACCCCTTGTGCAACTAGTCATTGCATCCTGTACTTCAGCGGTTGTTATCGGCTTTTCGCAACACTCCGCCTCAGTGGCCGAAAGCCGTGGCAGTCCGTCGAGGTAGACACTAAAGTCCATCCCTCGATCCGGCCCGCCACTGCCCCCGAACAGTTGAGCGAAGTGTCGCTGAAAAGCTTCACACATTTGCCCGGGATCGAGTAGCATGCGCCCGACGTGGTCCACCAAAGACCGGATCGTGGCTTTGTTGCCACGACGCGCCTCCGCCACTCGGGCCCATTGAACAGCTTTCGTCCCCTCGTGTCTGAGAGCACGCACCCTAGCTCTGACAACGCAGCCTTCGTGCTTTGCATTGAAGAATTGGTCAAGGGCCAATTTCGCCGCAAGTACGTCGGTCGCGATGGCTTTGCTAAGCGCCTCATCTAATTTTCTTACTAATTCTCCCTCTGCTCTATTTTTCTCTATTGCTAAAGTCTTACTAAACCTAATGGACTCTATTCTAATTGCTCTTTTCAGAGCAAACCACCACTTGTTGTTGACGATGGCCCCCGTCAACGCCCGCTTAACTAGTTCGCTAATCCGGTCTCTGTAGGCCTTGCGCGCTGGTAAGGACGCGTTTAGCTTCCAGAAGCCGGGTCCTCGTCTATGAAGCCTATCTAAGTCAACCACACAGATCACGAATTTGTGGTCCGTGTAGCTGACTATCTTGAATTGTGGACAGCCTATGCTAGACCTATCTATTTCCCTACAAAATACTCTATCTAGATATGATCTGGATGACCCTATGCGATTTGTCCAAGTCCACATTGGTACATTCGGGAAATCCATTCAGTACCTGTCAGACAGTTCAAAACGTCTGAGCAGGTTGGTGAGACTCTTGCACCCTCCTTCCCTATCCACTAATCCCACACAATCCCAGCGTGCATCTAAGATCCCGTTCCAGTCGCCCACTAACACTAAAGAGCGGGACGTTCCAAGAAAGGTCTCCAGACGCCGGAAGAAATCAGGCCGCCCTGCTCCTGTCGGGGCATAGACGGCCACTAACCTGAAAGCTTGCCCGTCTCCGCTGGTCACGTCCAGCACCACCAACTTACCTTCTGGGTCCAGGAAGATGGCCCGTATGGCAAGATCCAAACCTCTCCGAAAAAGCACAGCAACTCCTCCCCCCGATCCCGGACGGCTGGGAGATGCGTACACATCGTAGCCGCCGAAGATCGGTGCGAAAGCCTGTGCTTCGGAGATTCTGGTCTCGCTGATGGCCACTACATCTATGTTTAGTGACCTGAGGTCGTTGAGCAGGTGGCCCTGCTTCCATGACGACCCCAAGCCACGCGCATTTATGCTGCCTATTCTGAGTGAGGTCATGTTGAAAAGGAGTGGAAAAGATGGGAAAGACCACTTACCTTACTTCTCGTAGGGGAAGGACGGTTTTTCCATCCTTTTCACTGCTTGTGGCCTCCTCAGGAAGGATGTCCTTATAAATCCTCCTGGAGAGTGCTTGTCGGAAGTCTCCGATGTCTTTGGGGAATTTTTGTTTTAGTGTCATGTACGTTTTCTGTGTGATGCGAGTGATTTGTATGTGTGGCGGTGGTGTGAATTTTGGGGTTGTTGTGTAGTCTTTTTCTGTGATGCTGGTGTTGTGTTGGATGTAGTGTAATAATTGCTTGTTGTTCAAATTTAATGCTGTGTAGTGTGTATCGTTTTGGTTGTTTTGTTTTGTTTGTGTTTGTTGTGGGTTTGTTTCTGTTTCGCATTTTGGTGACTTTTGTGGTGTAGGTGATGGTGGTGTTGGGGTTAATGATGGTGATGGTGTTGGTGTTTGGGTTGATGGGGTTGGTGATGCTGGTGTGGATGGTGGCATATCTGTCCTAACTTTTTTGTTTCTTAGTTTATTTGTTTCCCTCTGTATTTTGTTTTTGGAGGGGGAAGGAAGAGAATTTTTTCTTTTTTGGTTTCTTTTTTTTTTTCCGGATATCGTTTCCCACTCCTCGTCGTCACAATCTGTCTCCAGTTGTGATAGGCCGGGGAGTGGAAAATCCTCCACAGGCGTTAGTTTTGGTTGTGGCGTGGTGGATGGTGTAGGCGCTGGTGCTAGTTCTGAAGCGTTGGGTGGTGGTGGTGTTGATTTTGCTGGTGGTGGTGGTGGTGTTGGTTTTGCTACTGTTGCTGGGGTTGTTGCTGTTATAGTTGCTTCTGTTGTTGCTGCCGTCTCTGCTACTGGTGGTGTTGATGGTTGTGTCATTGGGGTGGGTAGGAGAGGTGGCCTCAACCTTTTAGCCTGAGGGCAGAAAGCCCTTAGGTGGGTTCCTTCACCACAAACGACACACCTAGGTCTTCTGCCCTCGACAATTACCGTGAGGTCTATTACCTCTGGGATCTCCTCAATGCTTTTTTGGTCCGCTTGGATCAGGAGCTCCATCCCAGATCCGGACCAGTTCTCCTGCTTTTCTTTTGCTATTGCTATTATTTTTGTGTTGGCCCCGATGCCGGCGAGGACGGCCGCTATTAGCCAGGGAATTTCGATGGCCGGTGGAACGTGGGTCACCCTGATCTTTACGAGTCTCTGGCCACAATAGCTTGGGACGAGTGTGAAGTCGTCACTTCTTAATGGGGCCATAGAGTGTTCTCTAGCCTCCTCTGGTGTTTCAAAGAACACGTCCACGGTTCCATACTTTTGCCCACGTCTCATGTGGGTTTTTCTTGCCCACACATGTCCCAAAGCTTTTTGGATTTGGGACTCGGATGCCCATTCCACTCGGCGCGATTTTACATTTATTGTTCTATACGACACGGTGCATAGGCGCCGATGCTCCATTTTATTAGGTGGGGGGGTGAGGCTGACCCTGTACCCATCTTTCTTTACCATTTGTTTGGCATTTTATAAATCCTCTTGAGTTACCGTGAATGCTTCGAATTGTTTTGCTACTATGGCGAAACTGAGGGTCGGTTTTATAATGTCATTGTTGTTGTTGTTGCTATCGTTATTTGTGTTAATATTAATTTTAGTTTCAGTTGTGGCGGTGGTGACGTCAGTCGTCTTTGGTGGGGAAGAGTCCATTTTGCTTGATTTCATTTCGACATCACGAGTTAATTTATTTTTTTCTTCTTTTGTTTCTGTTGTCGCGGTGGTGGTGGGGGTGGGGGTTGTCGCGGTGGTGGTGGGGGTGGGGGTTGTCGCGGTGGTGGTGGTGGTGGAGGCTTTAACACCTGCAGTCATTGGTAATGGCGGGAAATGAATGTCTGCCTGAGACAAATTTAAAATATTGCTACTGCTTATATTTTTTGTCGTGTTGGCAAACGTAGTAACATTTACAATGGTGGTGTCGGTGTGAGGTGTTATTTTGTGAGGAAGGCTTTCAGCTGCTTCGTGCAGAGGGGAATTAGCCATTTTTTTTCAAAGAAATTTTTTGATAATAATAAAGGTTTAAATTTTGGGCACAAGGCCCCAATCTTTTTGGGTGTCCTTTTCAGAAAACAATGTATGTGCGCTTATATATGGTTAACAATAAAAATTTTCCATAAATGGCAATTTTTAACAAACGGAAATAACAAACCTTTGCGGAGCTCACGATGATACGATTTACTACGTAGGTCGCCAATAATAATAATAATAATAATAATGATGATGATGATTTTTTTTTTTATTGGCCACTAGGGCCTACATATAGGGGTCAATAATAATAATGGTTTGTGATTTAGACACCTGGCCAGCAATTTGTGGGGAGAAGAAAGTCTATTAAATAGACCCCAGAGCATTACTGGTACTTTATTGTATCAACCCTGTAAAGATGAAAGGCAAAGCTAACCTCGGGTAACATTAAAGACGATACGGTGTGGGTTTTTCTTAGTGTAAAATAAAATTTATAAAAGAGATTAAGAAAATAAAGATTTAAAACACTGAAGAAATAATAATTGTTTCTACTTTTGGTACAAGGCCAGTGCATTACTGGTACTTTATTTTATCGACCCCGTAAGGATGAAAGGCAAAGTTAACCTCGGCAGGATTTGAACTCAGACCATAAAGGGCTGTAATTCTTTGCTGCAAAGCACACTGAAGAAATAATAATGATTATAATTATTATTTTCTTTCACAGGGGTGACAAATCTGGGAACAGGCTACAAAAAATGTCAGGGTTTACGTTGAAATTAAAATGAAAAAAAAAAAGTGATCTACACCTACAATAATAGATTGTAATAGATTCCTGAGAGGGGAAGACAGCTACCTAGGGCCAATAAAGAAACCTGCTTGTCCTTTTCAGAACAAACAAAAGCAGTGATCATGGTGTGCTCAGTCAATAGTCAGATCCATCCTGCTAACATGACAATAGCTGTCCAACTTAACTCCATAATTTAGCAATACTTGGATACTGAACAGCTCTGGTTCTTCTATCAAACAAATTCACCCCTTGTAACAGGTTTCTATTTAAATTTAACCCTTCAGCAGCATTTACATTACTCTATATATACGATTGTATTTTCATGGTAAAGGCTTTATCTCACATAATATCGAACCTATGAGATTTTGATATTTATTTTGAGAACAATACCTTAACATCAGTATGAGTGGCTGGTTACGGCCAGTTTGAACAAAAAGAGATAAGAGAATCCCGGCTGGATACAGCTGGTTTAAATGCTAATGGGTTAAGTCTTCCAACATTATTTTATATAAGAACCATTTGGTGATGGGAAGAGCATCAAGCTATGGAAAACTTGTCAAATAAAGGGTAAAGAAGTCTCTTCAGTTGTGTCAAGGACATAATGTCCTCCTGCTATGATAAAATGTACCACTCATTCTGAAGAGTTTGGGAATGTATGTAAGCAAGATGCAGCACAACCTATGTGAGACATCAGTGGCTCTAAATAAGCACTCATTTGGTCTGTGACAACCTAACCAACCCTTGCAAAAAGGAAAAAAAAAGAGACATTGAATCATGTTGGGTTACTATTTTAGTAATGAAATAATAATTTTAGTAAATCCCCACCAAATTCTCCAATAATTAATTGAAATAATGGTAAGAAACTTTCAGGAGAGCTGGACAGCAGGAGGTCTTCAGGGAAGAAACCCTATTCAAGCGAGTATTTCGGCCTTTAACTTCTTACACTCCAAGAAGGCCGGGCTGCATCTAGGTAATGACTCCTGGGTGCTCTTCTGCTGACATTTGGCCATTCGGATATTGGAGACTTGCTGTGTATTTAAACCATATGGAGATCTTGTTGACAGGATCTAGCGGGAACTACTTTCCACTGAATCTGCTTTCAAACTTATATTTAACTCTTTAGCATTTACATTACTCTATACAATTGTATTTTTGTGGTAAAGGCTTTATCTTGCATAATATCGAATCTATAAAATTCTGATGTTATTTATTTTGAGAACAATACCTTAATGTCAGTACGAGTGGGCAGTTATGGCTGGTTTAAACAGAAAGAAGTGAGAGAATTCTGGCTGGATATGGCCAGTTTAAATGCTAAAGGGTTAAATGAATGTATTTCATAAGAAAGTATTAACAATATAGCTGCAAAAGAGTTAAGAAGATATTTTACCTGTCTGTATGCAACAACTAAATCACAAAGTTGGTTCTCGAGAAAATTACTATATTTTACAGTATCAAATGGATTCCTTCGAAGTGGACAAATTGGAGGCCAGAGTGGACAGGAGGAAGGTTCACAAATTGACCAGATAGCATCTTCAGACATAGATTTCCAACTGCTGGACACTTTCAAGTTGAATTCACATGTCTCGATAGCATCACTTGACTGAAACAAAAAATATTTATTGAAATAATATCAATAATTTCAAAGGCAATATACCACTGTTGTATAAAATATATTCTATTAAAAAATACCATCATCATTATATTCCTGATTTTCTATGCTGACAAAGGTTGGATGGGTTGTTACAAACCAAGACAGTATTCAGTTCTTAACATCCTGTACCACATGAAACAACATTATCAAAACATTCTTGAAAAGTACAAACCATCACTATGACTGCATCATATTAAAAATTGAAGATTTTATTCTGATACTACAAATTTTCCCAACAGTCTGTCCACAATAAAGACACTATAAACATTTGAATAAACAAGCATGTTTTTAGGTGTTTTCATTTTCTGCTAAATCGATACAGAATGTTAAGAGCTAATCAGAGTCACTGTCACCTCACTGACATACATTATAGTTTTGGCATGGTTTCTACATGCCCTTCCTATTGCCAACCATGTTACAGAGTGTATGTATTCAGTGCATTTTATCATGGTCTCTGAAACAACTGAAGAGTCCTCTCAACCATTTGTTTGGTATGGTTTCTATGGCAGGATGTCCTTACTATTACCAACCACTTTACAGAGTGTACTGGGTGCAAAACAGTGAGAGGGGGGAAGGGGGTCACAGACATTGAATGAATAGACTAACAAACAGATATTGACATTGAAATGGATACAAGAAATTGATTTACCTGACAATTGGCATAAAACTGACAATGATTGAAGATACAACCAACAGTTCTGTAAGGCATGGAATGAGCATATTTCTTGGCCAATGGTGGATTATTTTGATCTAAAGGTTTATGGATATATCTACAACAGAAATGGAAATATCTTTTATAAATTTATTTTTATTGCAGCTTTATATGGGAGAAAATATAGAGTTCTCAGATATTTTTAATTACCATAATTTGGGGACATAAACTACACCTGTACTTTGAAGAAAAAAGTTTGGGGAAAAAAGGTACAATAGTAATTAAGATTTTTATTTGTTGTATAGGATACAAGTAGGTTTTTATATCAAATTTAGGAGTAAAAAGTGCATCTTCATCATCATCATCATCCTCATCACCGTTTTACGTCCGTTCTTCCACGCTAGCATGGGTTAGACGGGTTGTCCTGTTGTGGGCAGTGTCTGGTCGGCTGGAACTGATTTGGCTTGATTTCTACAGCTGGATGCCCTTCCTAACACCTATATATTTTGAAATATATGTTATTTAACCCTTTAGCATTTAAAGCAGCTCTCACCTCTTTCTGTTCAAACCAGCTGTAACTGGCCACTCATACTGATGTTAAGGTTTTGTTCTCAAAATAAATAACATCAAAATCTCATAGATTCGATATTATGTGTCAAAGTGTTTACCTCGAAAATACAATAGTAAATATAGAGTAATGTAAATGCTAAATGATTAATCTTTTCATTATAGTATTTCTAATAAAATACATCACCTATGATTTTCAAATCATTTTGAAATTAATCAAGAATTTGAAGTGATTTAGTACTCATTAAGTTGATGTTTAGACTATAACTTAACTGTTCTTACATAACAATTATGGTGGAAGGAGTTTAAATAGAAACACGCTAAAATATACAGCTTAATATCATAGAACCAGTTTCAGACAGTCAGGTATTAAAAGGGTTAAAAGTTAAAAGTAGAAAGAGGAATCAGTGAAAACTACAAAAACGGCTTCTTTGGTAGACTATAAATTGTAACTGCTAACAAGAAACTCCTTATAGTAATTCATCATCATTTCATTTTACGTCCACTTTTCCCTGCTTGCAAGGTTGGGACGGGAACTGATTCTGGCTTGATTTCTACAGCTGGATGCCCTTCCTAACACCAACCTCATTTACAGTGAGTGCTGGGTGCTTTTTTGCCGTGGCACCTCCACGACCACTTTGCAGTGGAATGATAGGGACCCCAGTCCCTATCATCTCATTTCTACAGCTGAGTAAACTGGAGCAATGTGAAATAAAGTGTCTTGCTCAAGGAAACAACACATCACCCGGTCTGAGAATTGAACTCACAACCTTTCGATTGCAAGGCCAATGCTCTAACCACTAAGCCATGTGCCTCCATAATATATAATGTTAATGTTGTTTTCTAGTGTAAACAAGATGGATATATCTTTTAAAAAAAAACAGTTTTGTTGATTTAGACTGAAATCTTCAGTAAAGAATTGTGATTTTTGTCAAGTCTTGTACATTTATCTTTATTTCAGGTTTAAAACACTTCTGATACTTCTGAAACCACTCTAGGCTTCATGATACAAAACTGTTGATTTTAAAAGTTTTATCATCATCATCAGTTAACATCTATTTCTCCACACTAGCATGGATTAGGCAAGTTGTCCTGTTGTGGAACGTGACAGGTCAAATGACAGTGTCTTACACAGAACTGTTTCTGGCTTAGTTTCTATGGCTGGAAACCCTTCCTAATGCTAACATTTACGGTGTGAACTGGGTGCTTTTTATCATGGCACAAAAGCTTCTTTACAGCATGGACTAGGCGCTTTTTGTTGTTACACCAACACAACCACTTTACAGTGTGTGCCGGGCACTTTTTATTGTGTCACCAAGATGACCATTTTACAGTGTGGACCAGGCACTTTTAATGGCACCAAAATGACCACTTTACAGTGTAGGCTGGGCGCTTTTGTCATGACACCAACATTAGCACCTTCCATGATGGACTTGGGGACTTTTGTTGTGTCACCAGTATAACCACCTTACAAGGTGGGCTGAGCACTTTTATCCATTTCAGCAGCATGTTCATTTATCTAAAAACCGTATACCATAATTTTATGGAAAAACCTTTAAGTTGTGCTCTAAACACCAGCTTAATAATGATAAAGTTAGTTATATTACAAATTCATTATTTTCAAAATTATTTGAAAATCATAGGCTGTGTCTTCCATGAAAAATCATCATTGTTTTTACATGTTTTTCCAAGCTTGCATAGGCTGGACAGCTCCTTCTCAGCACAGCATCTCTCCACTCATCATGTACTTTAGCAATTTGTGGTCAGTTCTCACAATCTTTGCCCAAGTCTTTCTTGGTCTTCTTCTACTGTGGTTCCCTTCTACTGGGATTATGGTAACAAAAAGTTAAATGACATATTTTTTTTTCATTGATTTGTGTGTGGATACCCAGTGTTTAGGGACTGCATATATGGCAGGGGCTAGAGTTCAAAGGGTTTAAAAATTGGTCAATGAAATAAAACTTAAATTATTACAAAATGTTGAGGCAAAACTTACGTGAGACCAGTCAAACTTTCCCAAAATGTAACCAGTCCTTCACAACTGATTGTAACAACCCAAAAGTGAACATTGCCTTTTGACTTAGTTCCTACACATACAAAAGCATTGAGACCAAAACCAAGGAGTAGGCTACACAATAGAACTGCATGATCCATGGAACCCTGGAGAAATAAAATTAGAACATTAATAATAGCTAGCTGACTTCAGGGAAACTCCATAGTTTAATTAGAAACAACCACCAAGTATTAAGATCAATATGATATATTAAATGTTTTATTTATAAGTTACTAGCAGTGGTACCCGGCGTTGCACGGGATAAGGTATTTTGGAACGCGGGCCGCCAACAGACCTAATCGTGGAAAAACTACATGCCTGGACAATATGTAAAGAAAATAAACCGAATACTCTGATGGCTGGATAATCTTTTAAGATTTTCCTCGATGAAGCAGGAAAAATGCATTTTTTCACCTAATGCGGAACCCTAGGGGATCAAGAAAATAATTTTTTTATCTGCATAATATGCCTTGAAATTTCGGGAAAGTGGCTAGACGTAACGCCTCCAAAAAACCCTAAAAAGCTGAAAAAATGAAGTTTTTCACCTAATGCGGGCCGGGCCCTAGGCCATAAAAAAAGTTGGATTTTCTTTGCTCACGGTATGAAGAAGAGACTGACTAATACATAGTTACAATTTCAAGGAAATTGGTCTGTCGTAACACCTGAAATAACCCCTAAAAACCTGAAAAAACGCAGTTTTTCACCTAATGCGGGCCCTAGGAGATCAAAAAGTTAAATTTTTTTATGTGTCTAACACTCCTTGAAACATAAGTAATACACATGTAAAGTTTGAAAAGAACCGGTTGGATACTTCTCGAGTTTTAGGAATTCAAACTCACACACACATCCTCAGGGAAGTGACGTTAATACAGACAGCCAGACATACAGACAGATATTATAAGGGCGCAACGTTATATGTATGTATCTATCTAAAAAGAGAAAGACTAAGAATTATAGAGAGAGATCGTTAAATCGCCTAATGCGGTCCCTAGGGCATAGAAAATTTGAAATTGTTTTTGCTCAGAACATTCCCTGAAACATAAGTATTACATGTATAAAGTTTGAAAACAGTCGGTTGGCTGCTTCTCTAGTTTTAGGGATTCAAACTCACACATACACAGACAGACATCCTCAGTTTTATATATATAGATATATATATATATATATATATATAAATGTTTTATTTATAAGTTATATATATATATAAAGCACAGAAATGCTATAAAGAAAGCTTATAAAATAGGGTTAAGCCCCTTAAAAGACAGAAAAAGAAAAAGAAGTGGCTATTTGGCCACTATGAGGAATTGAACCCCAAATCCTCATAGCAGCTAATGGGACTTTTTTTTCTGTCTTTTAAGGGTCTTCATCCTATTCTATAAGCCATCTGCGCTTTAGCACATTCTTTATACTTATATATATCATCATCATCATTTCATTTTACGTCCGCTTTTCCCTGCTTGCAAGGGTGGGACAGGAACTGGTTCTGGCTGGATTTCTACAGCTGGATGCCCTCCCTAACACCAACCTCATTTACAGTGAGTGCTGGATGCTTTTTTTTCTGCGGCACATACACGTCCTCTTTACAGTGGAATGATAGGGACCCCAGTCCCTATCATCTCATTTCTACAGCTGAGTAAACTGGAGCAATGTGAAATAAAGTGTCTTGAAAACAACACATCACCTGGTCTGAACTGGAGCAATGTGACATATATATATATATGTGTGTGTGTGTGTGTGGTGTGTATACATTATATATATATATATATATATATTCTCAGGGCTTCAAGAGCCAAAAGTTCAGTTTGATACATTGTTTGTGTTTGCGTGTGTGTGGTGTGTATACATTATATATATATATATGTGTTTGCGTGTGTGTGGTGTGTATACATTATATATATATATATGTGTGTGTGTGTGTGTGGTGTGTATACATTATATATATATATATGTGTGTGTGTGTGTGTGGTGTGTATACATTATATATATATATATATGTGTGTGTGTGTGTGGTGTGTATACATTATATATATATATATATATGTGTGTGTGTGTGGTGTGTATACATTATATATATATATATGTGTTTGCGTGTGTGTGGTGTGTATACATTATATATATATATATATATATATATATATATATGTGTGTGTGTGTGTGTGTGGTGTGTATACATTATATATATATATATGTGTGTGTGGTGTGTATACATTATATATATATATGTGTGTGTGTGTGTGTGGTGTGTATACATTATATATATATATATATATATATTCTCAGGGCTTCAACAGCCAAAAGTTCAGTTTGATACATTGTTTGTGTTTGTGTTGTATGTGTGTGTGTGTGTATGTGTGTGTGTGTGTGTGTGTATATATGTGATACACACACTCTTACCATGCCCTTTCCAACATGACCGACAGTTTACATAAACATACACCAGCTTTAATAAAATAGATATTTAATATTAATAATAATTTCTGATTTAGGCACAAAGCCAACAATTTTGGGGAAAGGGAAAGTTTATTAAATCGACACCAGTGCATTACTGGTGCTGATGAAATGCAAAGCTAACCTCAACGAGATTTGAACCTGGGCCGTAACTCTATACTGCCCTGCATGGTGTCCGTCGCTCTACCGATACTAACAATCCAATAATAATTATGATTTCTAATTTAGGCACACAGCCATTAACTCCATGGAAGGAACAAGTTGATATTTTGACCTTGGTGCTTGGATGGTATTTTATTTTATCAGCCTTGGAAGAATAAAACGCAAAGTTGACCTTGGAAGGGTTTGAACTCAGAACATAAAGAGCCAAAACCAAATAGCTGAAGGCATTTGGTCCGATATTCAAACAATTTTGCCAATTCATCATCATCACCTTTTAAAGTTCAATGTTCCACACTAGTATGAGTTGGACAAGTTGTCCTGCTGCAAGACAAGCCAGATCAGATGACCGTGTTTTGTTCATACAGAACTGTTTCTGGCCTGGTTTCTACAGCTGGATGCCCTTCCTAATGCCAACTATCAATAATAATAGTTATTGTTGAAATACATGATGGAGGCACATGGCTTAGTGGTTAGAGCATTGGCCTTGCAATCGAAAGGTTGTGAGTTCAATTCTCAGACCGGGTGATGTGTTGTTTCCTTGAGCAAGACACTTTATTTCACATTGCTCCAGTTTACTCAGCTGTAGAAATGAGATGATAGGGACTGGGGTCCCTATCATTCCACTGAAAAGTGGTCGTGGAGGTGCCACGGCAAAAAAGCACCCAGCACTCACTGTAAAATGAGGTTGGTGTTAGGAAGGGCATCCAGTTGTAGAAATCAAGCCAGAACCAGTTTCTGTCCCACCCTTGCAAGCAGGGAAAAGCAGACGTAAAATGAAATGATGATGAAATGATGAAAAGAAACTATTACAATATAACAACACAACAATAACAAAACACATTTTAAGGCAGAGATTACTAACACCACCCCTACGACAAACTTCTCCATAATCATCATGGGGTTCTTTTTTTTGAGACAATGTTTTACAGCTAGATGACCTTCCTGATGCCAACCCTTTTAGTTGCGTCTTATGACATCCAGGGATATGATGAACCCATTCTAAACTGTATGCACACAGCATATTAATAAGTTACTATTAATAATTGTTTCTACTTTTGGCACAAGACCAGCAATTAGGAGACAATTAATTCGACGACAGCGCATTACTGGTGCTTTATTTTATTGACCCCGTAAGGATGAAAGGTAAAGTTAACCTCGGCAGGATTTGAACTCAGAACGCAGAGCCATAACTCTACGCCGCAAAGCATAGTGTCTGACGCTCTACCAATTCTGCCAATCCCCCATCCTAAATATTAATAATAATCTGTATGAGCAAGGCAGTTCCTTGAGTGTTTTACTGTAAGGAGCGCCAGTCCTATCATGGAAAGCAACGTAAAATGAACACAAGAGAACACCAGACCCAGGGATCAAACCAACGACCTTATGAACATTCTAACCATGACTACACTAATAAATAGCAAGAAGATTATATAATTACTTACCCCTTTATTACAACAAAGAAAAGCATGCATTGAAGCCCATCTTTCTGATGTCATTCCATGTCCTATTGTCTCAGATTTACCCACAGGAATCAGGCTGACAAACCGAGCTGCTTCTCGGGCAGAATTCAACAATCGGTTGGCTTTCAGTCGTTTTACAAAAGAGCAAACAAAACGGTTTTTGGAGTTTTCATCCTGGAACATAAATATAACAAAATAATGTTAGAGCTGATCTCAAAACACTGAACTAACTTCACAGAGGAAATGACAAAGACACACTAAGAAAGGAAGCAGGTTGTTCTGGAAAGGATCCTATCTAATCCATAAAGCATGGAAAAGCAAATGTAAAATGATGAATATCTTCAAGAAGTGATGTATTAACCAAAAATATTATCTCATAATTTATGATACTATACAAGTATTTAACCTTTTCATAACCGCACTTCTTATGAAATAGACTATTTCAATTAATTAATGAAGAATTTCAAGGGATTTACTAAAATTATTAATTATTTCATTACTAAATGTAAATCTTCCAACATAATTTTATATAAAAGTTACTAACTTAATAATTTTAGAAAATACCTCTTGGCTATGATTGCAACCATTCTAATTTAACTCTGTTAATACCAACCTGGTCAAAACTGACTATAGTTCTATGAAACAAAACCACCCATTTTAAAGGATTCCTATTTAAAATAAAATCTTCCAAGCAAGACAAACCTGGGCAAATATTTTCACAATTCTATCTTTGAAGGTTTCATTTATCTGCTGATATTCAATCCACCAATTGTTGGCATAAGCTATAAACTTCTTCTCTCTCAAACACTGGCTTTCAGCTTCAGCAACAGTCTGTTTACTAACAACTTCTTCAGATAGATTCACAGATAAACTTGGATTCAACTTCAACTGTATTTCTAACAAACCCACAGGAACTCCACCTAACAAGCAAATTGAACAATAAAATCATTTACAATTATTTAAATAATATACAAAATAATTGTTTCTACTTTAGGCATAAGGCCAGCAATTTTGGGGGAAGGGAAAATTGATTAAATCAACTCCGTAAGGTTGAAAGGGAAAGCTAACTTCAGCAGGATTTGGACTCAGAACGTAAAGGGCCGTAACTCTATGCTGCAAAGCATGTCCAATGCTCTACTGACACTGCCAACCTACTGCCCAATCCAAAATAAGGAATATCTATCAGTGGTTCGGGTGTTAGGTTCACAATCATAAGATCATGAGTTCCTTCAGCAAGACACTTCAACTCACATTGCTCCAGTCCACATAGCCAGAAGAAATGTGTAGTGACAACACTGTTGCCTTTTCCTTGGATAAAATCAGTAGCATTGAGAGAGGAGACTAGCATGCATGGGTGAATTTCTCAGGTCTGTGACTCAAAGAGGCACTTTCCAAGTGCAATCATGACTAATAATAGTTAAATCTTAAGTTAAATTTAATGTAGGTATATAATTGTTTCTACTTTTGGCACAAGGCCAGCAATTACCCAGTACATTACTGGTACTTTATTTTATCGACCCCGTAAGGATAAAAGGCAAAGTTAACCTCGGCGGTAGATTAATGTAGGTGTATATAATGACAGTTTATAAGCTATGCTGTGAAAGTGTAAATAAATGTGAAAACATTCTATTATTCTCTCCATACATCCATACACAAAAATATATAAAATATTGCTTTTACATGTCTCAGAGTGAGTTGGCTGTTGATTGGAAGACAAGTAACTTTAATTTTCTGGTTATGAAGAGAACTTATAGTCAAATATTTATATCAAACACAAACCAGAACTTAACTGGAATAGCTAGTCTCTTTCTCAATGTATGTATGCATATATATATATATATATCCCAGAGTTACGGCTGTAGAGTGCAGAGTGTAAATAGACATGAGCAGGAATGATGTAAACTAAGCCATGGAATATGTGACCAAAAAATCAATGGTAGAAGAGGTGGGGGACTTATATTCAAGGTCAATATTTTAATGATTTTTCACCAACTTCAAATTCCAACATAAACAAGTTTGGGATTTTTGCCCTTTTCTCATGCATAAAATAGTGGGGGGTGATTTATATTTAAGTATATACAGTAATTTATTGAGAAAAAAATGATACATACCAGTTCCTATTAAATCAATGGAGGTTGTCATGTCTCCCTTCGATAAAACAGGTCGCCAATCGTACAAGTGGGAAGCAACCAAGAAGTTCTCACCAGCATTATTGGTTCGTATTAAAACAATATTGATCTTATCGGAGATTGATAATAGATCACCAACATTGG
The DNA here is from genome assembly GCA_964016885.1 of Eledone cirrhosa. Classification (NCBI taxonomy): domain Eukaryota; kingdom Metazoa; phylum Mollusca; class Cephalopoda; order Octopoda; family Eledonidae; genus Eledone; species Eledone cirrhosa. The sequence continues at coordinate 294,035,706 of OZ024742.1, read as the reverse complement.
TAAGTGCTGAAAAAGCATAGAAATTATTCATTAAAACAAGAATTTTAAGGCCATTTTACCTGCTAAACCAGTGGTTAGCCTTACAGGTTCCATGACAGGATTCATACTCCTCACAGAGTCTCTTTTGAAGCAATATTTTACATGGCAGGGATACTGTACCAATTCTAAACTGGATACACAGAACAAAAGCATTCATTCATATTGTTTTAATGAATGATTTTAAAATTATTCATTAAAGGTTTCCAATTTAAATTAAGATCTTCCAATATAATTTTATAAAAGAACCTTACATTTAGTTACTAACTTAGTAATGAAATAATTAATAACATTAGTAAATCCTTCAAAATTCTTCATTAATTAATTAAAATAGAGTGTATTTCGTTAAAATGCTGTCATGAAAGGGTTAATGATTAAAAAGTCTGCTTCACTACCCTTTTGTTAATATATTTCTAATGAAATACAATGCCTATAATTTTCAAATCATTTGTAAAATAACTAATTCTATTATTAAGTTGGTGATTGGAATATAACTTAACAAAGGTTCTTTCATAAAATTATGGAAGGAATGAGCAAGATGTGGTTTCTCCATGACAGCATGGTAAGTGGACATATGGTGATGATAATTTATTAAAATAAACCAAGTTCAGCAGCAGCATTTAAGTCCTGTTAAATGATGAGCAAGTTCTATTGTATTAATATCATATAAAGAAATAACTGCTGCCACTTACCTTGTGATGGTTTAGTGAGCTTCAGATGAAACTCTCCAGTTATGGCAGGATCACAAGTACATGGTACACGGCGTGTATAGAATCTTTGGTTTTGAAATAAAATGTGCAGTTGAAAATATGACTGAGCTGACTGACCGGGAGGTTGTCGGAGATGGTCAAGAAAAGCACGACCACCTTGGATTTTGAGAATAAGTTGCTGGGTTGTTATATCGACTTTAGCTGAAAAACGAGAAGAAAAAAAAAATATATATATATATATATATATATATATATATATACACACACACACTTACAAAGAGAGGGAGAGAGGGAGAGGAAATATTCGACTGTGAGCTCCTACGGTTTCTGCTTGTGATTTCACTCAGATGGTCAAGTAAGAATTTTTAATTACCCTCTGTCATATGTATCTAACTCATCTCCTCTTTCATTAAAAGCATCCAGTAGGGCTTTTCTAAACCTATATTAACAGAAAAATCCTTTAGCTTCCAAACCCTGCATATCTTGTTCCATCTTATGTTTATTCTGATGTCACTAATAACTAACTTGTGTTGGGTGGCATATTCTTCCCTGGGGAAGGCCTTAGCATTTATTACTGTCTACAGACAAGTAAGAAATCAATCTGACTTGTGTGTTTGCCTGATTGGTATGTGATCAGGTGTCTGGCTGGTTTCTTGAAATTTGTGTTGCAAATTTAGTTCACTTGCGTCACAGAATTCCATGAGCCTCACTCCTTCTTCATTTAAACCATATAACAATATCCGCTATGAGCTCCGCTGAATCCATCTTGGTACTGTCGAACATGTTAGCTCATCACACCAGAACTTATCTGTTTCATGAGGCATACCTCTTAACATCCTCTAACAGTTTAGCAGACAATACCTAAAAACGAGTTTTGTTAATCATGTTTGGAGTATATATATATACTGATGGATAAATTGTGAAAATTGGCAGCATTAAAGTAAAAATTCTAATTTTTAATCTGATGCAATCAGTCATGTTTTGAACTTTTCAAGAATGTCTTGCAAATGTGGTTTCATTTGCTAGAGAACAACTGAGTTTAAAACTCCACTTTAGATAAGATGTCTGTGTGTTGCAAGGTTAACCCCAGGCTGCCACTTATTCAGTTAGAGGTCTGAAATAATGTGAAATGAAGTACCTTGCTCAAGGACACCTATGACCTTATAACCGTAAGAGTTCACATCTATGCAGGTTTAGCCAGCCTACAAGGTTACATCTGAGGGGGTTTCTTGAATGTTTTAATGATAAGGACCTCCAGTTATGGCATGAAAAGTAATGTGAAATGAAGTGTCTTGTTCAAAAACAACGCTCCATACTGTCCACTACCCAGGAATTGAACACATGACCATATGATTGTGGGTCCAACACAATAACTACTAAGTGACAGTAATTTAAAGCATAATTTCTATTTGCCTGCTAACATTCTCTGATGTTAATTTTAGTTAAAAATCTAATAATCCTTGTTATCATCATAAGAGTGTCAACCATGTCATGTTGAGACTATGAAAAATGCCACACAGTGAGATAGAACCTGAAAAACAAAATATCTTAACCACACAGCCAATCTTGCAAATAATACAAATCAACAACTGAAACACCTCTCTGACCTAGGTGTAGAGTCTGTCACCCTCACCCCTTCCCCCTTTCTTTGTCTACTAGTCCTTGCTCTTACCCTCCTTTTCCTCTTATTTAAGGTATTTATAGTCCTTTCCAATACTGCTTTCTTTTTCTGTATATTTAACCAAATAAAAATAAAACAGTGAATTAGAGTTTACTACTTACTGTCTGTAAACATGAAAGGATTAAATGCAATTGCAAGTGTATCTTCTTCACCATTTTTGACATCCTTCAACAAACTGTCAATAGTTCCATTCTCTTTGAGTTGTTTCATAACATCAGCGGTGCTTAACATTTTACCATTGCTGTTCTCAGAACACTTTAACTTAGGAATGATGGATCTCAGCTTGTTCTGAACAGATGGCTAAAAAACAACAAAAACATTTATCTTCAACACAAAATAAGATATATTCAGAACAGACAATTACATTTAATATTTCATTACAATATTTTTTAACTCTTAATATCCTGCACCACATGAAAACACATTAGCAAGACATTTTTGAAACGTACAAAATAGAACTTAGACTACATCACCATTAAAAATGTATGTCTAATACTGGAAACTTTCGCAAGAATCTGCCCACTAGTAAAGCTAAAACATTTGAATTGATAAACCAATAGAATCCCATGGAAAGAGGGCACACCCCACAACACCATCAGATGTCACTCACTTCCCTAAATCCACCTCTCCCTCCATGAGCTAGTAACAGGCAGCCTAGGCTTTGCTCACATCCACCCACACCACTCCTTATCATTGTCCACCCAGTCTTGCCAAGGATACAAGTACTTTAGTATTGAAATATGGTAGTACAGGTTCACAATAAAATGTGCTCCACACTGTAAAATGATAGTGCTGGTGCCACAAAATAAGCACCCAATCCATCTTGTCATGTGGTATTGGCAGTGCCATGAAAGGAACCTGAAGCTGTTGACGTTAGAAAGGATATTCAGCTATAAAAACCGTGCCAAAATGGAATTTGTGCGCAAAACAGTCATCTGACCTTCCTCAGAACATGACGACTTGTCTAACTTATGTAAGCGTGGAAATAGATGTAAAAGTGTGTTGATAATGATGATGATGAAACCCATTTTTAGATATTTTCAGCAAAATCATTTTGTAAATAATAAAAAATCTAGTGGAATTTAATAATATAACTTAACCCTTTTGATACCAAACCACCTGAAACTACCCCTGGTTCTATAATACAAAACTGCTAATTTTAAGGAGTTTATATTTATCTAAAAACTTCACATAATAATTTATAAGATCTTGCCACCAATTAGCATAATATTGAAACCATTAGTTATATTACTTAACCTCTTAAAATTCTTCTTTGTCCACTTATTCCTGGGAGGGTCATGGGAGCAGAGTCTTCAAACACTCCTTCCAGCAGGTCCTGTCAGAAGCATCTCCAACTGATCCGGCTGGATCCCCAAGCAAGACCAGCCAAGCTCATGCATGTTATCCAACCATCTTGCTCGAGGTCTACACCTGGGTTTCCTGCAGGTTGGTTTTGCTCATGAAATATGTCCAGCGATTCTTTTCTTAGACATTACTAACCACATGCCCATAGTATCGGAACTGTGATCTCTCAATTCAGTGAAATAGTGGCTCTGCCTGGAGCAACCATCTGATCTAAGAGCTACGTACTCTATTGAGTAACATTACTCCAAAGACCCTTTGGAAGAACCCTATTTTAGCCACTTGTATTCATGATCGTATTCTTTCGGTCATTACCTTAATTTCAAAACTATATGAACACCATAAGGAATGTTTTCAAGTAGAAATATAGTAATGAAAAGCTTAAAGTGTTTATATTTATATTAAAACTTCCAACACAATTTTATCTAAGAACCTCTCCACCAGTTATGTTCTAAACATCAGCTTAATAATTGTTTCTACTTTAGGCACAAGGCCAGCAATTACCCAGTGCATTACTGGTACTTTATTTTATCGACCCCGTAAGGATGAAAGGCAAAGTCAACCTCGGAGGGATTTGAACTCAGATCGTAAAGGGACGTAACTATGCTGGAAAGCATGGTGATGAGAGTTATTTTACTAATCATCATTATCAGCTTACATCCTCTTTTCATGCTGGCATTTGGTCAGAGTGACCAATCTGGCTTATTATTCTCAATATTAACTGAAACAGGAAACCTTTATTCACAAAGATGGCTTAAAAACCATTGGTGATTACATAACTATGAAAAAGAAAGAAGCAAACCAAGCAATGAGGAAAAGAGGAAGGGACAAGGGCAGACCCAGCCTTACAGGGAAAGTAGAGGAAAAGACTGCAAATGCCACAAACGAGGAAAAGGAGAGAAAAAGCAAGGACCCTAAAATCACAGAAGAAAAGGAAGAGGGAGGGGAGAAGGCGACGGGCTCTGGGCCTAGGGCGCAGTGGTGTTGAGGCTGCGTCCCTATGAGCAGTATTTTATTAGAAATATGGCAACAAAAGAGTTAATCAATTTGATTAATAAAAACCAGCTCTGGGGTGCAGTTTAACCCTTTAGTTACCAATCCGACCAAAACCGGCTCTGGTTTTATGAAATAAAACCACCTATTTTAAAAGTTTCCAATTTAAAATAAAATTTTATATAAGAACCTTACATTAAGTTACTATCTTAGTAATGAAATAATTAATAATTTTAGTAAATCCCTCAAAATTCTTCATTAATTAATTAAAAAAGAGTGTATTTCATTAGAAATGCGATCATGAAATGGTTAACCCTTTCATTACCATATTTCTAATAAAAAAAACACAGCTTGTGATTTTAAAATAATTCTGAAAATAATCAAGAATTTTGAGGGATTTGTTATTTTCTGGTGTTTCGAACATAACTTAAAAGATTCTTACAGAAAATTATGGTGGAAAATGATTAGATAAATATAAACACTTTTGGGATGGTTTCAAGAAGTTTGGTATGAAAAGGTTTGAAAGTAATGCAAGAAACACTCGCACGATCAGTTTCTTTGTTGAATTGGAGTGGCAGGAAAGGTTATCACAAGAGTGAGGAATGAAGTGACTGGAGAGATTGTGTATCTGCAGTGAGAAAGAAAATGAGCAACAAATGTGATGACTTCATCTTCAAGCATTTGCAAATATAGCCATCATGGTTGAGGAGTGGCAGGTAGAAGGGTACATCATCATATACAAAATATAAAGGAGTGGAAACTATTTTGTTATCAGCCGACCCTTGGTTCTACAATTCAAAACAAATTTCTTTTTATTGTTTATATTTATCTAAAAATCCTTCCATCAACACCAGCTTAATAATGAGAAAGTTAGTTATATTACTAAATCCCTCAAAATTCTTTTAATTTCAAAATTCTTTTTAAATCATGGGAGGCAGTGTCTTTCAAATATAGTAGGAAAAAGTTAATACCATAATAATTGTTTCTACTTTTGGCACAAGGCCAGCAATTACCCAGTGCATTACTGGTACTTTATGTTATCGACCTAGTAAGGATGAAAGGCAAAGTTAACCTCGGCAGGATTTGAACTCAGAATAGCAAGGGCCGTAACTCTATGCTGGAAAGCATGGCATCTGACCCTCTACCAATACTGCCAATCCACTTAATACCATAATAATGAAAGATAGAACAATTTAAAAAATGAACTGAAAAAGGTTTGCTTCACCATTAAATCACCAAATGAGGAAAGATTGAAAGCAAGGAGGTAGGAAGAATCTTAGTCAGAACTTTCACCATATCTACATTCATTTGTTGAGACTAAACAAATTCTAAGAGGATGATTCCAGACAGAAAAAAAAAACAATTGTAAAACAGCATGATTTACTACTTGAGATTCTGGCAGTTAGTTTCATGTAACTGAACTCCTTCTCACTACACTAACGAGGTTGAAAAGAGATTCTGATCTTTAGTCTTTTGTTAATAAGAATTTAGTAATATAATATAAGGTTCTCTTTAAGTTGGTGTTTGAAACATCCATACGTAAAATTATGATGGAAGATGTTTAGATAAATATAAACAGCTTTGTATTGTAGCACAAGGGGTGGTTTCAGGTAATTTGGTATCAAAAGGGCTAGGCTGTTCAGAATTGCCACACAACAGCACAGGTTTCCAACCATAGTTTAGTAATAAGAAATGCGAGAGCTGGATAGCAGGTCTTCGGAGGAAAAGATGCTCCATCGGGCACGTGTTTCAGCCCTTAAACGCCTTACGCTCTTTCATCAGCTACCCTCACTGTAAAGTCGATAAATAATTATACCATTGAAAATGTTAATAAATTTTTTTAAATCGTATTTAAATATTTAGCGAATAACTAAGGATGGGAGTTTTACGAGCAACTACTAATTTGTATCCTTTGCCCCTCACCACTCTCTGCCTTTCAATGACCTCCCTGCGACCCCTTTGCCTTTTAATGCCACTCAAGTCGTCCAACTGCCTCAGAAAGGACAGTTACGGCAACGTTGGGAATTACTGCTCTAAGGGGACTTGACTTCAACCTAGTCATGACTCCAGGATACTTTCTGCAGTCACCCTTTTTTTTTATCACTGCTGGTGTTCGAACATGCAACTTCCAAGGGGGTCAGTTGTCTCGAAGACAAGTCGTGCTTGTGAGGGATTCCTGTTTTTTTAATGTGTAATAAGTAGGTATCAAAGTGTGAAGTGTAGGTTAGCTAATGAACAACTCTAAAATAACGGATGATTGAGTTATGAAAACGGGAAAAAAGGTTCATGGTAGAATTATGCACATGTTTAGAAGAACCCTCAACAATTGCTATAATGGAAAAAGAGATGTAAGCAAGGTGGGATTAACGCAACTAAGGACTCTGAGCTATATATAACATGGGGGGGGGGGGGGGGGGGGACAGCACCTCGCAAGAAACTTAATAAAAATTAAAAGCACATTGAATGTAGACCTACACATAGAAGGATGCTGAGATTCCAGCGTCTACCCATATCGACCTCTAAATCAGAGGTGACACCCAAAGAAAAGGAAATGTATTTAATAACAATTATATTCTACATTTCGACACAAAATGTCGTTTCATTACTATATTTTAATATATATAACAGTATATGATCGCCAGGCCCGAGATTGCTATCCAATTAGTTCGTAGATCGGATACTGTATATAAGGGATGTTATATGTATGTATGTATGTGTCAGATCTAAAAAAAAATTGGGGGATAGAGAATGAAAAACGGAAACAAGTGCTTGTATAAGGATGTGTTACTAAAAATATAGATTTAACTGAGGAATGCTAGAAACTAGAAACCACGCGGAAGTTTATCATAAAATCTACACTTTGAAATATCTCAATATTTTACATTCGATCATCGATAATATTTGTTGACATTAAAAAAAACTATCACAATCTATCACCAAGTTTGTGAACAATTTGATAAAGGAGATTTAAAATAAATCGAAGAAAAACGTGTCACGCTCAGATCAATTAGTTTGTCTTTAATTATCAATATTAATTGAAGAGATAAAATATCAATAAAGATATAAATATTTTATAACTGTAAACAGGAAAATAAAGGAAATCATTCGATTCAAATTTCAAATAAAAATATCGAACTTTGATCATTAAATAGACACGATAACGATAGCTTATAATCTGTTTAATTACTGTCGCTGAATAATCTAAATTTGTTAATTTCTAAAACATTTCGGTAAATAGAAACGGAATATATATATATATATATTAGAGCAGAAGGTCAAATTCTGTTTCTACAAGTAGACAATAATATCTTCTTCGTATAAATATAGTAACTTTGAAAGTAGTAAATATAAAGGTAAAAGATATAAATTTTCCAATATATATCAAAAACGAAAATGATAGATCGCAAATAAAAGGTATTTATTTGACAATATTTACTGATACCCATCCATGAACAGCGATGTTTGTGACATGTGCTGACATGACAGACTTATCATAACAACTCACTCCAACACACACATACACACACGCTGTTTGTAACATATACGCAATCTTTACCTGAGATAAATGATTCTGGACCCTCTGCTTCAATTGAATTACTTTGTCTGATTTTAAATCCATATTTTTCAAGACATTTCCATTCTGCAAAACTTATCCGACGTGCTTTCGAAAATGGCCGCGTTACTCTGCGCATGCGTCAATACCTTGGTAACCCCGCGAAATATTTTGCGGGATTTTCAAGAATATTTCCAAAATGTTGATTGACATATTCCTATTGAAAATGTCGTTTAATATAATGGTAATTATTTCTTATTCTCTTCTGCATCATTAGCTCCTACTTTTCAAATTGTCGTTCAATGTTTTGTTGTTAATTTCTTTTTAAAAAGTTAACAAATATATTTTTGGTTTTATATTTCAAAGAACACCTACGTAAGAAACAGCAGGCCAAATATAGCACACAGATGGATATTGTTGTGGATATATTTGTTGTTTATATATGTATAGTATTTGTCGCTTCGGTAGTATGTATATATTATATTTATGTATTTGATATTGATGAATATATTTAAATGGTTTAAACGTTATATGTACACATACGCGTAAAACTGTGTATATATATAAAAATATAAATTATTGCAGATCACTACATTTCATAACTAAATAATAGAGGAATAAATCAAGTAAAGTACATTTGACTATCTATTTTCTGTCTATTATTATAATTATTTACATTATGGCGACTATAATATCAAATTTCTCAATGCTTCCTAAGTCAACCAATCTTGTTTAAATAAATATGAAAATTGACTTGAATTAGTAGCTTATTTTTGACAACAGAAATAGTCTCCTAATAACGGCTTATAAACATTGTTAGTCGACTAAGGGTGGTGCATTGGCAGTATCGTTACAAAGTCGGACATGTCTTGCAGCATATAGATACGACCCTTTACGTTCTGAGTTCAAATCCCACCTAGGTTAGCTTTGCCTATCATACTTACGGGGTCGATAAAATAAAGTACTGATGGGATCGATTTCATCGACTTTCCCCTCCCCCAAAGTTGCTGGCCTTGTGCCTAAATCAGAAACCATTATTTGACTATTTTCTTTAATCAAAAATTCAATTTACACTTGGGTCCCAAGTAATGTGGGGAGTAATTTCTAGGTGTTCTCTGTTGATTGTTTTTAAGAACCACAATTAGTCGTTTAGTTTACATATTGAGACCCCAACCCATCCTATTTATTTTATAACGTATGGGATTTTTTGTAGTGTATAATGTATAAAGAAAATTAATTGTCACAGGAATGCTACCACTTAAAATAAAATTTGCTGGAGATAGATTAGCAAAATTTAATAAGGATTGGGTGGGGAGCGATTATTTGAGACCTGAGACCTAGGTGTGAGTATTGATATTTCATCATCATCATCATCGTTTAACGTACATCTTCCACGCTAGCATGGGTTAGACGGGAGTTGTGCCACTAGAGGCAAGGTTGGTCGGGTGACCGTATCTCGCTCGTACAGGACTATCTGGCAGGCTTTCTACGGCTGGATGCCCTTCCTAACACCAACCACATTTACGGTGTGGAACTGGGAACTTTTTACCGTATTACCTACACGGTCACATTACAGCGTGGACTGCGAGTAGTTTTTTTTTTTTTTTGTCGTGACACCTACACGATCTCATTATTTCGGCAGTATCGATAGAGGGTCGGACGCCATGCTTTGCAGCAAAGGGTTTCGGCCCTTTATAATCTGATTTCAAATCCCGCCGAGGTTAACTTAGCCTTTCATCCTTACGGGGTCGATAAAATAAAGTACCAGTAATACATTGGGTAATTGCTGGCCTTGTGCCAAAAGTAGAAACAATTATTTCATTTATTTGGACTGGATGTTGTGGTACCAACTTTAGAGAGAGGGGGTGGTGTTGGTGGGAGTGGGAGGATAGGGTAGGGGTAGTGGATTGGGGTGTATATTTAGTTAGGAGGTGCCTACTGACTGTAGGTTTCGCTTTCTACATAGGCAAGGCGGGTCTTCTGTATTACTGCGTAGTGCCAAAGATCTCGGTCCAGTGACATTGTCTTAGAGAGGTGCAAGTGTGTAAGGTCGGAATTTATCAGATCGTCCCAGGTTTTTCTGGGTCTCCCTACTCCGTAACTACCATTAATTTTGATCGCTCTGCACTTTTTTATGCAGCTGTCGTCTTTCATGAGCATCATGTGGCCATACCAACGTAGTCTTCTCTCAAGTAAACAGCATCTGATCCCTCTTATTCCTAATTTCTCACTTAGTTCATTTATGCTTTGCCATTCACGTATATTACTATTACACATCCAACGGAGCATGCATGCTTCGTTCCTTTCCAGTCTGCGCAGGTCCTCTGCACACAATGCCCATGTCTCACTGACATGTAGCATTGCTGTCCATATGCAGGCATCATACAATCTGCCTTTCATTTTTAGAGAGAAACCTTTTGTGGCCAACAGCGGTATAAGCTCTCTGAACTTTTTCCATCCCGTTCTGACTCTGGCTACCGTACTTTCAGAACACCATCCACCACTGCTGATTTCGTCACCCAGGTAACAGAAAGTGTCTACTATTTCTATAGAACCATCTGGGCAATAGAAGGGGCTAGTATCCTGTGGACACTTGCTACCTATTGCACCTGACTGAGCATCGGCCACATATAAAGTATACGTTCTTAGATAGTTTACCTGTGATCCCACTACATCTTTTATGTACCCATACTTTGCATTTGGGACATAAAATGGAATTTATACCTACTCCTTTCCTACACATTGAGCATGTCCATTTCACTGAGGGCACCTGTGCCCTATTTTCCTTTCTACAAACTAGAACTTTAGTCTTAGACAAGTTAACTTTAAGGCCTTTTGATTCTAGGCCATGCTTCCATGTTTGGAATTTCTTCTGTAGTTCAGCCATTGATTCAGCTATGAGCGTTAGATCATCTGCATATAGTTCCCATGGGCAGCCGGTCTTGAACTCTGTTATAGCCTGAAGGGCAATAATAAATAGGAGGGGGCTAAGGACTGAGCCTTGATGAACGCCAACTTTTACGCTAAATTCTTCACAATATTCATTGTTAATTCTAACCTTACTAACTGTTTCATTATACATGGCTTGTAAAGCTCTCACAAGCCATTCATCTACACCTAGTTTTCTCCAGGTCTACAAAAGCTAAGTAGAGGGGTTTACTTTTAGCTAGGTAATTCTCTTGTTGTCGAACAAGGAAAAGAGCGTCTGTGGTACTTTTACCTCACACAAACCCAAACTGCATTTCATCTAGATCAATTCGCTCTGATTAGTTGTGCTATAACTCTTTCTGTGACCTTCATGACCTGGTCAAATAACTTAATGCCTCTATAGTTTCCCCTATCTAGAGCATCCCCTTTACCCTTGTAGCAGTTAATGATAATGCTGCTACACCAGTCTTTCGGTATGACCCCATTCTGTATTACTTAGTTAACTATACAGGTGACCATAGTGTGTCCCACCATACCAGATGCCTTCAACATCTCAGCAACTATCTCCGAAGGCCCAGCTGCCTTGCCTGTCTTCATATCTTTGATTGCCTTACTTATTATACTACCTTTAACTTGCACTGCTGGATCGATTTGGGGCAGACTATCTTTTTCCCTTTTATTCTCCTCATTTAATAGTCTCTCGTAGTGACACTTCCAGGCTATCTTCTTATCAGTATCAGTGAGGGCAAGTACACCGTTATCATTACGGACACACTTCTCCCCGACAATTTCACGGTTTTCCTTGACACATTGTCTAGCAATCCTGAACACCTCACGTTGTAGAACATGCTTCAACTTTCTATCCTCTGTTTCCCTTTTTGCAAGGTACACTTGTCTCCTAGCCACTTGATAGTGCTCTCTACTTCCTCCATCCTGCCATACTTTCCAAGCCTGCTTTTTAGCCTTGATTGTCTCTTCTACCTTACTGTTCCACCACCAAGTTACTCTCTTCCTGCCAATAGGTCTGCTCCAGCCACAGATTTCATCCGTTGCTTTCAGCAAGTTCACTTTCGCGAATTGCCAGTTCCTCTATATCGCACATCTCTAATTGCTCTTCCTTATTGTCAAAGGCATCAAGTAATAAGCTTTTAAATTTGTCACTGGCTATGGGGTCCTTCGTATCACCACGTTTCCAACAGAGTTGTGTAAGTGCACACATCAGCTTCCCACCTCATGCACTGGTACGGACATGTCCTCCGCCTGCCACTAGAGCCTTACTCTCATTCGACGCAACACCTTGGTGGATGCAGAGGGGCTGGCACAACAGTTGGTCCGGGAATTGAACCACAACCTCACGATTGTAAGACGAACACTCTAACCACTAAGCCATGTGGTTCTGTACAAAGCTGTTTTTGTAACATTTAACCCATTAAATTTTATATTCCAAACACCACCTTAATAATTTGTAACTTAATTTTATTACTAAATCTGTTTTAATTCTGTATTATTTTCATTAGAAATATGGTATCATAATGGTTAAATGTATTATTAAACCATAACTATGCTTGAACTGTTTAACCCTTTAGCATTTTCATGGTAATCATTATATTTCACATAATATTGAATCTATGAGATTTTGAGAACAATCATCATCATCATCAACGTTTAACGTCCGTGTTGCACGCTTGCATGGGTTTGGACGGGGTTTTCCCACTTGAGGCAAGAGTGATTGTCTTGCTCGCATAGGACTGTCTGGCAGGTTTTCTACAGTTGGATGCCCTTCCTAACACCAACCACATTTACAGTGTGGGGCTGGGAGGTTTTTACCGTGTTGCCTACACGGCCACATTACAGCGTGGACTGTGTTTTTTTGTCGTGACACCTACACGATCTCATTTGTTTCGGCCTGGATGGCGCGGCACCAACATATCTTTACATAGAACGGGGTGGTGTGGATGGGGTGTATTTTGTTAGAGATGCCTACTGGCTGTAGTAGGTTTTACTATGTATTTAGGTAAGGCGGGTCTTCTCTGTTACTGAGTACCGCCAAAGGTCTCGGTCCAGTGACATTGTCTTGGAGAGGTGTAAGTGTGTGAGGTCGGAGTTTATCAGCTCGTCCCAGGTCTGCCTATTCCATGGCTACCGTCTATCTTTATTGCCCTGCACTTTGTTATACAGCTATCGACTTTCATGCGCATCACGTGTCCATACCAACGTAGCCTTCTCTCGAGTAAACAACATCTGATCCCTCTTATTTCTAATTTTTTCCTTAGTTCGTTTATGCTTTGCCGTTCATGTATATTACTGTTACACATCCAGCGGAGCATGCAAGCTTCGTTCCTCTCTAGTCTGCGTATATCCTCTGCACACAATGCCCAGGTCTCATTGCCATGCAACATTGCTGTTCGTATGCAGGCATCATACAACCTGCCTTTCATTTTTAGGGAGAACCCTTTAGCAGCTAATAGTGGTATAAGCTCTCTGAACTTTTTCCAACCAGTTCTGACTCTAGCTACTGTACTTTCAGAGCACCCTCCCCCACTGCTGATTTTATCGCCCAGGTAACGGAAGCTGTCCACTATTTCTATAGAACCCTCTGCGCAATTGAAAGAGCTAGTATTTTGTGGGCACTTGCTGCTACTTATTGCACCAGAGCACCGGCCACATGTAAAATCTATGTTCTTAGTTAGCTTACCTGTGATCCCACTACATCTTTTATGCATCCATACTTTGCATTTGGGACATAAAATGGAGTTTCTACCTACGCCTTTCCTACACACTGAGCATGGCCATTTCCCAGAAGGGACCGCCACCTTATTTTCTTTCCTACAAACTAGAACTTTAGTCTTAGCCAGGTTAATTTTAAGTCCTTTTGATTCTAGGCCGTGCTTCCATGTTTGGAATTTCTTCTCTAGCTCGGCCATTGATTCAGCTATGAGCGTCAGGTCGTCTGCGTATAGGAGTTCCCATGGGCAGCCGGTCTTGAACTCCTCTGTTATAGCCTGAAGAGCAATAATAAATAGTAGGGGGCTGAGAACAGAGCCCTGATGGACGCCAACTTTTACGCTAAACTCTTCACTATATTCGTTGTTAATTCTAACTTTGCTCACTGTTTCTTTACACATGGCTTGTATAGCTCTCACAAGCCATTCGTCAACACCTAGTTTTCTAAGAGCCCACCAGATAATGGAACGGGGGACTCTGTCGAAGGCTTTCTCCAAGTCGACAAAAGCTAAGTAATCTTAAATTACTTTTTCCGTGACCTTCATGACCTGGTCGATAATTTAATGCCTGTATAGTTACTCCTATCTAGGGCATCTCCTTTACCCTTATAACAGTTAACGATGATGCTGCTATGCCAGTCCTTAGCATAAGCATGAGCAGCTGGTTATGGCCAGTTTGAACAGAAAGAGGTGAGATAATTCTGGCCGGATATGGCCAGTTTAAATGCGAAAGGATTAAGAATGCTTCATATTTTCTTATTGGTCCTTCGTATTGTGTTTATAATGATGAATTTCTTAGGTCCCTTAATGTTTTTCATGACCATGTTTCTAATGAAACACAGTATGCTAATTAATTGTTTCTACTTTTGGCACAAGGCCATCAATAACCCGGTACTTTATTATATAAGTATGCTAATTAATTAAAGAAACATTAAGATGGTACTTGTAATATAACTTATCTAAAAGGCTCTTATATCAAATTATGTTGGAAGATTTTCATTTAAATAGGAACTCTGCAAAATGGGTGATTTTGTTTCATAGAACCAGTCATATTTTCTGGATAAATTGATTTTAGTGAGTTGGTATATTGTCGATGAGAATCACAGGAACAGTGTTTTTGTTTAACATTTGGAGTTGTAGGGATGCCATCGCAACTTATTAATCCTGGTGGATCCCATCCCTCTCCAGGTCTGAAGGCAGCTGATTTCTTTCAGAATGAAAAATATAAAGTGTGAAAAAGAAGAATCAACACCAGGACTGGAAAAATACTTTATTTATTGACTTTAAAAAGATGAAAGGCAAAGTTGACTCAGGTCTAAGAGAGCCAGAAAAAATACTAAATATTTTATCCAACTCTGCTAGTTTGCTGCTTCCAATTGTTATTATTGAACTATACAAATGTTTATATTTATCTATCATAATTTTATCAAGAAACCTTTTATAAGTTAGGCTCTAAATACAAGTTTAATAATGGTTAGTTATATTCATATATACACCATTCTTGAGTATTTTTTAAATTATTTGAAAATCCTAGGTAATGTCTTTCATTAGAAATATGGCAAAGGGTTAAAATATGATTCTGTTCAAAATACAAGATGCCTTCATGTATCATACACATCTCTCAAGCTTTCACTCCACAAATTGCAGCTATTTCTGAGTCCTAACCAAATTAGTAGAACCCCCCTACCTTTGACTTCTCAAACATTTCTTTGTAAGTACTTCCACAGTACACTTTAGGTAAAATGTTATTTCTCTTTACTCAGACGCTTCCTTTAGACCTACTAGACAATCATTTAGAGCACAAATGAGGTGTATTGCTTAACTTTTAATATCCTGTAATAATTTAGCAAATGCAACTTTAAATAGTATCTACTAGACGGGTCAGTGAAAATTTGCTGTAAATTTAACCTTTTAATGTTCAAACCGGCCAGAATTCTCTACTGAAACTGGTCACTCAAACTGATGTACGGTATTGTTCTCAAAATAAATACTTTCAAAATCTCAGATTCGATATTTTGTGAGATAAAGCATTTACCATGAAAATATAGTATATATATAATGTGAATGCTAAAGGGTTAATATAGACTTTAATTTTTATATGATGCTGTCATAGTGCTGTTTTCTTTCCAAAATGTCTTGCTCATGTCATACAGGATGTTTAGAGTAAATCTAGCCGTTTTCTACAAATTTGTATAATTAAATTAAATATGTCGTAATGCCTTCAGATCATTAAATAAATTGCAAAACATCTTTGCCATGTAGTAGTGTCATAGAAATATCCAAAGTGGTGGAGAGGGTTGTATGGTACATGAAACAGGATTTGGAGTAAGTGTGAACTGTGTAGTGGAAAATGCAGGCTTTTCTTAATGTGGTTAGACAAAGAAGTCTCAAAACTAAGTTAAAATTATTTTGAGAGCATGATATAGATTTTGTACAGCTAACCAAGGGTGCCAGCTATGTCTACACCATACAGCCAGTATGAAAGCCTAATCAGATATTTCAATTTCAAACCAGGGCTAATGATAGCACCATTCCTTTTTCTTCTGCACCCACATACAAACTTGTATTTCCTCAAAAACATTTCTTGAGATGGGACATTGTTGTCTCAGCAGTGTAGACAAGAAACACTCTTCACACCATTCTGACCAGACCACAGGTTTTGATACATCATAATTGAGTTCACTTTATGAGCAATAGGGCAGTTTTTTGTAATCAATAAAACCACATACCTAAAACATATTCTTCTTGAGAATCTGCAAATAATTCAGCTTCTGAAAGTTACTATGCTTATAGAAATCTCAAGTGAACATTTGAAGCTAGGTATTTTACAGAGTATCTCTTCTAGCATATGAAGTTACTCATAAATACTCTACAACCCATGTGCCGATTCCTTTCATCATTTCATCATTTCATTTCATTTTACGTCCACTTTTCCCTGCTTGCAAGGGTGGGACGGGAACTGATTCTGGCTTGAATTCTACAGCTGGATGCCCTTCCTAACACCAACCTCATTTACAGTGAGTGCTGGGTGCTTTTTTACCATGGCGCCTACACGTCCACTTTGCAGTGGAATGATAGGGACCCCAGTCCCTATCATCTCATTTCTACAGCTGAGTAAACTGGAGCAATGTGAAATAAAGTGTCTTGCTCAAGGAAACAACACATCACCCGGTCTGAGAATTGAACTCACAACGTTTCGATTGCAAGGCCAATGCTCTAACCACTAAGCCATGTGCCTCCTTTCTTTATCAATATGGTTTCTGCTCCTCAGTTATCTGGTCTCACTAACTGCTACAGCATTATTTTTTGCTATTTTCATTTTAGCAGCCACCACTTGACTTCACTATAAAAAGCAGGCATAGCCCCTCCTATTGGCTCCCCTATAAATGAGAAATACAATGCTGAACATTCCTCAACATCATCTAACAAAGATTTCACTATGTGGCCAATCCTTCAGCAGGTTTCTTGACTACTAAACAGTTATCATCTCTTCATATTTTTCCAGATATGTGGAAAACTATGCCATCTTTTTTCGACTCAAAATTACAATATAACGCATCTCATCTAAAAGTTTTATTATACTTGCTCAATCGTTCAACAAAAAATCATGGGTACAAATCAAACGCCATTAAATGCACTGCGTAGGTACATCAAAAATATAGTGGAGGAGCTACTAAGTAATGTGGCAGCCAACATTTAAATGTGTACAGAGAGCAACCGATTTATGAGATTAAAAATTACAAGATTTAATTCCCCTGGTCCATCAAAATGGAAACTTTACTAGTTGACTACTGAGGTCAGTGGGTATTAACAGTATCTGCAAATCAATGTTTCAGGAGAATGACAACATACAGTATAGCCAGCAAAAAAGAAATTTAGAACTGAATTGTTTTAATTAAAACGGTTACATCCAGTAAGGTAGTTGATAATCAAGCCAGAAATCCCTCAGTTGTGTCTACTGATTTGGTGTACAAACCCATCCAACCTTTGCAATAGAGGAATGTATACATTATTTAAATGCCAGTACAAAATTAAAATACTTTTCTCAGATTATCCAATGTCTTTTTCATTTTAGAGTAAGGTGAGGTAAGGACAAGGTTATATTTATTATTTGTAGTAATTAAAAATAGATGAATTTAATGTCTGAATTTCAAAACTTTGTCAGAAACAGGTAATCTTTTGGTGAATATGCATATAATTCTAAAGTGGTTAGTTTTGATCTTATACTAGGCTCTCTTTTTTTTCTTTCACAGACCAGAAGCTGAGTACATACTCCCAGCCTGTATATTACATTTCTGGAGACTCCTTCCCATATGGAGTTGTGGTTGACATATCTACAAACATTTACATATTAGAGGTGGGGGGAAAACTCTTTGAACTGGGCCAAGGGGTGAAACTGATAGCTTTTAGTCCAAGAAAGCATTATTTTAATGCAGAGCTTTTGAAAACCCTTCTTTCAGATGTTGGTGCCATAACAAAATGGTAAGCAATAGGAAAGGTATCCAGCTGTAGAAACCAACTGCTCCTTTAATTAAAACTTTTGACTAATTCCAAATTTTAGATGTAGACTTAGTTACACATGGAATGAAGTAGTGAGTTAACCTTAATGATTATTGCACCCCATTCTTTCATTTGATATCAAAATACAAATGGTTGAGCTGTACCTTGATTTACTTGCTTTGTACCAGAACAATTTAACATTTTGCAAAATTACCTATTTCACTTTTATCATGCTAACTGTACCTGATCATTAATTAGTGTCAGTTACAATGTGATTAACAGAACTAGTTATAATACCCAGCTCAGCGAAACTATTAGTTAGACGTAGCATAATAAGCAAACTTTGTAGTCCTTACTACACATTCATGAATTGTTAATGTTATTACTGTTCTAATCTAGACCTGTCAAGCTTTAAAAAAAAAAAAATATCAAATACCAGTTGGGCAATCCCCACTCCTTTTCTCAGTCTTGTTTTTCTCCTACCCACCACTGCAAACAATTGTGCCAGTTCTTTATCTCTAATTTCAAAGTATTGACTTCGAAATATCAGCTGGACCCCACACACATTTTCCATCCCTTTAGTTTCTTCCACTAGACAGCAACTGTAAAAAAATAATACTCCCACACACATTGAACTATTTATAAGCAGGAACTAGGTCAACACAAATCTAGAAAGAAATGCATTTAAGGACCTGTGAGACTGCACTTAGCATTTTGTGGTGCAAAAAAAAAAAAAAAAAAAAAATGAAAGCAAGAGCCATGTTTGTAAAATACCAATTTATTACCAACTAAAAATTTAATTCCCCTTCCACTTAAAAACATTACCTTGCAAGAAACCCCAATTGGGCATCATTCCTTTGCTGGAACTGTAGATCAGACCACTGGATTATGTAAACAGGAACTGCTATAGCCACTGAATATATACAGTGAAGTCAGCTAAATAATTGAAAGTGCTCTTTTGCTTCTGGCTTTAAATTCAAATTTATACATACACTCAGCTGGAGACCCAGGAGTAGATCCTGAGCAAGATGGTTAGAAACATCCATGGGCTTTGCTGGTCTTGCTTGGGGATCCAGGACCCATTGGAGTAAGTGGGCAAAGAAGATCCAGTTGTAATGTTTCTCTAAACTATATGCTGACGCGTAGTATTCTTAATTATTGAATTCAGCAGATACTGTCAGAAAGGTCATAATCATCCCGTCACTGCTGGACACCATTTAAAGGTATTGCAAGAATGGTTGTTAGGTAACAGTAACTAGCATGTGAATGTATAAAAAGAGTATAAAGCACACCTTAAGTGAACCTTGAGGAAACAGAGCATATCTCATTAAAACTAATTCAAATTGAAACATGGTTAGCTGCAAACCAAAGCCCATCTCAACAGGAAATACACGTTTAATTAAACAAGTCAATGCAAACAAAAAAAAGACTGCATTGGAAGATAGTAAAAAGTTGCTCACCTCCGATGAACAGGATAGACTGAACAATTTGCACTTTTAAACTTTATATGATGCTATACAGAAATTACAGCTCCTCTTGATGTAGCAGAAAAATCATCCAAACATAGTATATTACTATGGTTTTCTTCAAAAACCCATCACTATCATATTCAGGCACTTTGTATTTGACTTCAAGAAACTTCATAGTTTTACATTTATAGCGTGTATCATTTACAAGATACTTAGTAACAACTCGGATTATATACAACTTCTGTAATGAAAGATGTTTGAACTTTATATTTCCAAACTGCAGATTGCTTTCAATATAGAAACAACTGGAATTTGTGTTGACTCAAAACCTTGTGACATTTTCCAATTAGAAATAAAATTTTCAATTTCAGATTTTTTTTGAAGACCGTTTCAGATATTGCAAGCTCCTCCAGATTGAATTGTACCTTGCATTTCTTAAAAGGTAAAATTGTTTCTTGGCACCACCACCCCTCCAAAAAAAAAAAAAAATAAATAAATAAATAAATAAATAAAATAGATCCATCCTGTAAACTGACATTTTGGTGCTTTCACAGGTTACTATTCCAAATCTCTATTTTCCACATTGCAATTCCAAGCAAACCTTTGATTTTTCACATTAACAACCAGCATTGCATTTCTAATTTTTGTTATGGCACACTTACTTGAAATGGTCTAACCAGCCTATGAGGTTGCACGATAGGTTTCTTGAGTACTTTAATGATAGGAACGTTTAGTCCCCTCACACCATTCTAATTACATTTGTGAAAATCACCAGGCCACTTTTTTTTTTTTTTTTTTTTTTTTTTTTTTTTTTTTTTTAAAAACCCTTTTAACAACCTAATACTTAACTACCTCAAATTAAACTGTAATGGTTTTAGAAATATCTAATTTTGTTTTGTGTAAACACCAAGCCACCACATGAACTTTTCAAGGATAAATTTCTCTTTTCTGAGATTATAACTTTAGCTATGTTAATCTAAGGCTGCCATATCTATCATCTAAATATAAGGCACTAAAACTGGTACTGCAGCTACTATGAGCAAAGCAAGAAACCCATTTTCGTTCTGCCTCAGTGATTATTGAACTTCAAAGAAAGCAGCAGAGGTTTTTTTTTTTATACATATTTAAAAGCTCCAGCAAAATTTCAAGGCAAACTGTAGAGCACCCAAACGTTTCATTTTAACACCAATCCCCTAAACTGCAATAAACGAAAAGTTAAAAATGAAAAGCTGTTATTAAAAATGACCTTATTGTGTTTGTGTTAGAAAATGGATGACAAAACTAAACACCAGTGTGTTAAAATGTATTTTATGAAGAAATTACAGTTGATGGAATAGCAAAGTTTGGTGGTGGACTTCTTGGCAGTTTGTTCCTCCTCATCAGGTGTATGTAGCAGTACATAGAAAACACTTACCTGTTTAAAGAGTAATAATCCTGCTCTACATCACATTTTTAAACAATAGTTGTTAAATATCTATTATGTGTCTACAGATCACATTTCAAGAATGGTAGTTGCAAGTTTTGTCACAATTTTATTGACTAAAGTACCACGAGATGTCCCGTAACTTGTGATAATTGCAACAGAAATTACAGTTGTAAATGATTGACAGATCAACCAGAAAACAGCAACTACAGGTTTAAACGTAACAAAACTTGTCTAGAATTTATCTCGTAGAGAAAAACCCTTATGCCATGTTTTAGCAGCACCCGCAGATAGTCATGCCAGTGCATTGAGGAATGGTTCGTACAACATGGAAATAAAAGCATGCTAATGAGGAAGGTCTGACCCCCAGAAATGAGAGGTCAATTCAGTGACCTTTTTTAAAGACCTGCATTGAAGGGAAAAAGAAATTCTGCAATACATACCTATGAAATAAGGATCAAAATGACTCAAGCACAGCAACGGGTTGTTTTTTCACCCAAGCAACAGCACGGCAACACGGGTTTAATATTTCTGAGAGCGGGGGGGCACAGCGGCGGCAGCACAACAGCAGCAGCAAACAGCGGCAGCACAGCTATCTCAGCCCAACAGCATTACAATAATTGGGAGCTCTGCAGCCACACAGGAGACTGGTGCAAGTGAGAGCAGCCAGAAAATGTGTTGTGTTTGTTTTTTGGCTACTGTGTAAGGAACAGCAGACACCTTCTCTCCTCCTCCTCCTCACCGACCTGCTACAAGACCAGTAGCAGCAGCACTGCAAGTGACCAGCTACAGCTACCAGCTAGACGGCAACCAAACAACAGCACCGCAGTCAACCAGCAATTACCCCTGCAGCATAGACCACACACCACCCATGATAATAATTTTAACGGTCTTCACAGTTGCATACAAATTTTTCGTATAAAGAAACAAATATTTAAATTGACCCTATTGACAGGGTTAAAACAAATTTATGACTCGGGAGTCACTTACAAATTACAATATTTTCATATTAAATTTTAGACTTTTAAAATTTACGCTTTAGAAAACATTTAGGAATTTAAATTAGGAAACAGGATAAGCAAAATCAAAATAACAGCGATATAATTAAGTTGGGTGGGTGAGTGAAAATTGGAATAGGGTCAACAACGGCAGTAGGGCATGTCGGCAGATTTATTATCAGTATCTCACAACTTTATACTAAAAGTCAAGAACTATATTGAAGCAAATGAGGGAGAGATATAGAGGGGAATGGAAGCATGTGGCGGGGTTGTCAATTATGTCGTTGGAGTCTTGAAAATAGCCCAAAATAATGGAAAGTCCCTTTTACAGTAAGTAAAACTGCCTGAGAAAATATAGAAAGTATGGTCTGACAATGAGAAACGGGGAGTGCTCTCGTCAACAGTTTGGATATATATTTATATAAGAGTCGATGCTAGATTTGTAATTAGTTTTAGTAATCAATAACTAAAGACATATTAAATTGATACCACCAAAATGAGGTTACACTTCCAACTGCAGATGCAAATGAGGCATCAAAAAAGCAGCAACAAAACGGCAGCAATCAACAGGAACCTGGAACATGCCCCGGGTCTGAGTTGACTCCGCCCTAAAACACAAGACAGAAATATATTGTCATCCGAAGTATAATATCTAAGACAGAGGTGGGTGGTTGGTTTGGAAGAGGGAGTTATTTGTTTTTTGTTTTTTTTATAATGAAGTAGATGTCTCGTTCATTTGTTATTCCAAACTGGCTCGATCCTTGTTGAAGAATATCAATCACAGCAAGGAAGAGATTGACTGATGTTATCACCCACATCGATATCTGGAGAATTGCGACATACTTAAAAACGAAATCAAGGTTAATGGAGGATTTAAAGACAAAATACCTCCTAAATTACTGGAACTAGATCCATCACCAAAATGAAACAAAAACCTGGAAATTGCATATTTCAAATTTATATTGACTATTTTCCTAATTCACTTATATTGCGCCATAAATCCCATTAAAAAAAAAATGTTCACATGCGCCCTTTATCTTATATATCTATTTTATTTCTGGGAGATATATTTTCACTTATAATAATACCCAAGTTTATTATCTTAAATTAGTACCACTAATTAATACCAAGTTATTAACTCTTACATAGCTATTTCTAATGAAGTACATTGTTTAATGGAAAATTAAAAAAGGTTTCATTAAATTATATTCGAAGATAGTTAAATAGAAATCCCTTTAAAATTGGTTAATTTGTTTCACAGGAGAAGAGCCAGGAATATCAAAAGAATTGTAACAATGTGCGTAGATAAAAATGAGATTTATGTGCATGAAGCTAGTAATAATCTTGCCGATTACAATAGATAAAATAAATTATTTTGGCTTTCTCGAATTAACGGAAACTAAATTTCGTTTTAGTGTGAATACTTATAGATCTTATTTTTCATAATATACGCTTTTAAAATGGATTTATGGAAAGTGCACACTATTCACATTTTTTTTTTTTTATTCTTACAAATTAAATTTTACATGTATATATGTAAAAATACTTTCATTTTAAAAGCGTATGCAATATGAAAAAAATATATACTAAAATGAAACTTGTTAAAAGGAAACCAATGTGTGTAATACTACATTATCGTTAGTTTCATTTTCAACTACACACACTTGACAAGACACGTGAAATGTTAAATCTTGTTTGCTGGGATGAAATTTTCATTAAAAATGTAAAACGATGAAGTTTGTTAAAATGTTCCACTAATTAACTTTAATTCCATTACCGCTGGTTTCATTTTAAACTACGTCGCGATTCTCGGGTCTAACTCATTTATAAGACATTCTGAAAACTAAAAATCGATAAATGTTCAATATGCTTTCTTTTGCCATCACACAAAATTATATTTATCCACCAACCCAACTATGAAATAAAAAGTAATCCACTTTTTCGAAAAGAAAACATTTCTCTAGAATGATCGAAACCATTATTTTGTCCGGTTTTCTTTTATAAAATATATTTCATGAAGTCAAGAGTACAAAGGGGAATTGTAATTTGAAGTTATTTTAAGTGTTTTTATTACATGAGGTGAACATTTAGAAACTAAGCAAAAAAAAGTTTTAAAAATAAAAATCTACTCAAGTTATTTTTTAACTTGAATGCAGTTTTAAAAATTAAAAGGGTATTTATTTATAGAAGAACACCCCTCTCGATTTCAGAGGGAAACACTTTTTTTTCATCGTTTTATTTTCTTTCGCGTGCTATCAACTTCTGACCAACATTCTGGAAATCGATTTATTTTTTCCGAAAAAAAAAAAAAAAAAAAAAAAAAGAAAAAAAATGGCGGGGGCCCTTTTAGAATTTTCTCTCGAATTTTTTTTTTTCCATGTGCTACTAACTTCTCTGACCTCCAAGATTCTGGCAATTGGACTTTTTTTTTTTCGCTTGTTTACAACATCACTTTCAAATCAGTCAGAAACGACTAAGATTTGTAGCAAATAAGAGGCATGTCATCGAAGATCTACACCCACCCCCAAATCATGTTTGGTGGGAAATCAAGTCGATTTATCAGCATCTTGGAGATCTGAGATAATCAAACACGAAAGAAAACGCGGAACAAAAATTTTCCCCGCTGAAATCGAGTGGGGTATTCTTCTAAAAATTTACCATTAAAAGATACAAAGAAAATGGTTTTAAGTTGTAAAAACCAGCCAAAAAGCTAGCGTGACAATATACTAACCACATTTTATATAATGAAAATACAAATTTATCGTCAGGCATGATGACATTACAAAGAAAATCAGTTGATTTGAGCATCATAACTTTTTTTTTTTGTTTTTTTTTAACAACTTTAGTAGTTGTAGCATTGTAAGTAACAATAATGGGAGATGGGAGGGAAAATGAGGAAAACTTTCGGACGAACATGTTTTTATAGTAATGAAAAGCTAATATGGCCATGGAGAGAAATACATTATATAGAAGATAGTATGAGGAGGGAAAAAATGAAAAATGTTTAAAAAGAAGTCAATGACATTATCAGAAAGTAAGTCTTACATTTGAAACAGCAACACCATGCAGACAGCAGCATCAACAGCAGCAAATCTCTCACCAATGTTTACAGTGGGGGGGCATTATTTTTTTCTCTACTGTTAAAGTTGCCATTCACTCAACATCGCCAACATTTTTAAGATTTAGAAAAAAAAAAAAAAAAAAAAGAAACTCCACGTTATTTTCAAATGATTTCATCATTTGCCGGAGACTTTAGCATTTTTTTCTTTTCTTTTGATGTGAAATGATTTTCACATCTTTCTGATGCCGTTTACCATCGCCAAAATCATTTTTTTTTTTTTTGTTACAAAGAAAAAAAACCTCCGTGTTATTATTTTCAAATATTTCCCTTTTCTTGTGAAGGATGTATGAAATTTGACATCATTCACTCAGCATCGAAAAAAAAAAAAAAAAATTCTTTTTTTTTCTTTTCAAATGTTTCAACATTCGCTGGAGCTTACATTAATTTTTTTTTTTTTTCTACTTATGAATGTGAAAATAAAATTTTTTTTTTTTCGCTCATTTCTCCAAGACAACCACTCCAGTATATATTAAGTTAACCCATCTCACCTGCTGCCAAAGATATATGTCAGTGTTCTTTACTGTTGTGGTTGATGTATTTTTTTTCCTTTTTGGTTGTTGGTGTTGTACATATTTTTTTTTTTTTTTTTGTTAAAGATGTAACCACTCAATCTTCTTCGTCCACCTGCTGTTCCAAGTCGTTGTGGTCGTTACTACCACGGTCCGACATTACCTCAGGAGAACAACTCCGGCTGGGAGGGGTTCGACTCCTACTCCTGGATTTGGAATTTTCACGTGGTACACTGCCAGAGCTGCCGCCGCCGCCGCCACCGCCGCCGGCACCACCAGCGCTAGCACCAGCATTGCCAACACCGCCGCCGACATTTTTGTTTCCAAGACCAGATCGGCCTTCGCTTCCATCGCGACCTTCACTACTCCTGGCTGGACTTCGTCTTGGACTGACGGGACTGCGACTACGAGAATGGCTCTTTCTTTCTCGACTGGCGCTCCTACTCCGCGTGCTTCTCCGACTGCTGGCGCTGCTCCGCTTCTTTCCTTTACTCGATGGAGATGGGCTGCGACTGTAGTGTTTACTGCGACTAGATCTAGAATATGATGCCGATCGAGATCTAGATCTGCTTTTGTACGAACGACTTCTACTGCGACTCCGAGACCTGGAATAGGATCTTCTTCGCCGGCGTGATGAACGAGATCGTGACCTCGATCTTGATCTCGTATAGGATCGTCTTCTTGATCGATAAGAACTATAACCACCACCACCAAAACGACGAGGTGGAGGACCTCTTCGATATGGGTCAGCCGGTCTGCCGTATCTGGCCATTTGCACACGTAGTTCTCTTCCATCCATCATAGCACCGTCCATGGCATCCATTGCATCGTCAGCATCTCGTTTATCATGGTAGCGCACAAAAGCAAACCCTCTGCTTTCCCTGGTGAAACGGTCTCGGGGGATGTATACATCTCCTACGTCGCCATATTTCTCAAAAGCACGACGTAAATCCTCTGGTGTTGTTCTGTAAGTAAGATTGTCCACTTTTAGTGAAACCATGCCTTCTAAGTCT
The DNA here is from genome assembly GCA_964016885.1 of Eledone cirrhosa. NCBI lineage: Eukaryota > Metazoa > Mollusca > Cephalopoda > Octopoda > Eledonidae > Eledone > Eledone cirrhosa. Next base: position 294,008,687 of record OZ024742.1, on the reverse strand, counting down.
AATTCAGAAGGCCCCCGTCGTCCGTAGCTCATCTTCGTCCAATCCACCACTTGAATTGCAGTACCTTTCTCTTGCAAGAAAAAAGCCGGCAATATCTATTATTTTTTCTACTTCCCAAGAAAAAAAAACAGACAAGTCACCTTCTCTATACTCAATCGTCAGAACTGTGGCTGTCTTTCCGGTGAACCTCGATTTCGATATAAAACTGTAAAATATCTTGCGCGCTAATAGTAGATAACCAATAGAATTTTGCGCTTTGCATCACGTGTAAGATTTTTTCGATCACGTGTGTGATTAATATTCATAGTTGCCTCGTTTTCATATCTTGCCATCCAACAATACAGAGAAATGGCGATTTAAAGTCTATATTATATAAAAGAATATACACGTATATGTATAAATATATTTTTATATATATATATATATATATATGTGTGTGTGTGCGCGCGTATTGTGTTTAGAGGCGACAATTTTTCTGTTATATCAATACTTAGTATTTGTTAAATAAATTATAGATGTTTTTTTTTAATAATTACATTGTTGAAATTTTTTTCAAAAGCTGAACATAAGAGAAAACACGACAGACACTTGCTGTTTTTATATATTCAAACGAAATTAATATATATATATATATTGTTTTTATGTGTTTGTGTATATATATATAGTTTCCATATAAATCTTACTTTGCAATGTATTAAAAATGAACCTATTCTGATAAGCAGGCATCTACAAGAAAAACAGCTAAATTTTTATAAATATCCAATAAGCAGATTAGATCGCCTTGGATTCCGAGTGTATTTTAATAAATATCTAATATATTATTCCGTATTTCAAAATAAGATTTTTTTTAAATGTGTTTTTATAGTCATTTCAAATTCGAAAAAAATTTAATTGTATGTTAGTGCGCGGGCGTTGGGTGACGGACATCTTGTATTGTTATTACATTTAAACAACATTTTAAATATATAAATAAAATATATTATTTTATTTTTAAAAAACGGTAAAATGTTCACGAATTGATTTCGTTATAAATTAAGTAATAAAGATTACATGAGGGTTAGACATTAATGTAAGCTACGAATGCAATGTACATATTTCTTTTTAGGATTTGAACACATGTCCGGTCAACTCAAATGTTTATTTCTATTTCTAAATAAATACAAAAGGAGCTTTTTAAATTAATAAAATATAATTATATATAATCTCGGTTGACTTTACTAATTGGTTCAGATTGTAATGTGTAAAGTAGCCTGAAAATTACATAAATTCATAATATTCATTCATATAAATTAATGATCATATGTACATATGGCTATAAACATGTTTTATGTTTAATGATTCTTATGTTTAATGTTTTAAAATGTCGGTGAATAAACATCTTTATTTTTATTTACGAATGAATCTTAGACAAGAAATACTTTCTATAACTGCAAAATTAAATACTTGATGATACCTTCCGACGATGTTGCCATTTATGTTCATGTAGATTTCGTCTTTCTATCACTGATAACCAGGAACATACAGTAATTAGTTAATGAGGCATAAACGATCTCTTCTCAATATTAATGTTACATTTAATGTCCAAAATCGGAGTATAGAATAAAGATCGTTCGGAAACATCAGAATTTAAGCATTTGGGGTTAATAACAAGGATATATCTCATGAATTGACAAGATATACACGCCAACACTATCGTATATTTTACTGCCTTTAAAAAGCAGTCTCTGTTGTTAATAATTAAACGTTGCTGCTGAGACTACATGCTAAACTATTCGACTAGGTATGGTACATGTGAAGCACTGTATCTCTGATTCGGTCGATATTTATGTAACAGTAGACGTACACGCGATCAGGAATGACCAAGTGTTAAGCAACACTAACATTGGATTAAAAATAAAGAAATAATTAAAAAAATATTTCAGTTCATCATACTGAGCATGTTAACAAAAAAAAAATAATATATATCATCATCATCATTCTTTTACGTCCGCTTTTGAATGCTTGTATGGGTTGGACATTGGTTCAGCGTTTTGGGATTCTCTCTCACGACTGACCAAATCTTCCATTGCCTTCCTCTACTGCAGCTTCCTTCCTTTCAGAACTCCTGGCACTTCTTCACCTGACAATCATCATCCATACTCATCACTTGTTCATACCAGCGCAGTCTTTTTTCTTGCATACAACATTTGATTACTATTTTACCTAGCTTTTCTCTCAGCCCATCCATGCTTTGTTCATGTATATTAACAAACCACACATCCATCGCAGCAAGCTCACTTCATTTCTCTCAAGCCTTCACACATCCGCTGCATTTGCTGCATGTTTCACTTCCATGCAACTGTGTACATAAGCATCACACAGCCATCCTGTCATGCATCCTTTACATACAAAGCCTACATTTTCTGTTATTCTGCTTACAATCACACTATATCTTTTGTGTACCCATGACCCATGTTTTACACTGTCTTCATTGTATAGGGTTCCTACATACTCTTTTTTCTACATATTGAGCAGAGCCACTTCCCTGAAGGGACCAGAGTCCTATCTTATTTCCTACTTACTCAACATTAGTCTGTACTAAGTTTACTCTAACCAAGTGTGAGTATATATATATTATATATATATATGTGGGTGTGTGTGTGTACAAAAGGCAAACAGAAATAACAAATCAAACGACACAGTACAATGAAGAAATATATTATTAGTTTTATGCTTGATATAGTAGGAAAATAATTGTTTCTACTTTTGGCACAAGGCCATCAATTACTCAGTACATTACTGGTACTTTATTTTATCGACCCCCGTAAGGATGAACGTTTCAGACACTAGTTCTTCATCAGAAAATAGAATGAGAAATTTAAGAAGTAATAGAAAGATTGAGAAGACTGGCAGTGGGAAATAGGAAAAAAATTTAGATAAAAATTATAGGTCCATTCATGTCACCATCTCTAGGAAGATGATGAATGGAAATAAAATCATAGGAAAAAGGGTTTAACTGGAAAATTAAGTGTTTTTGTGAGGTTTCTCGTGATACATGAAGGCAAGTAACCTAGAAATTAGGCTGTTAGATTCATGATCACAAGGTTGTGTGTACAGTTTTGATTTGGGTCGTGTTTTTGAGCAAAATTCTTTTAATTTATGTTACTCTTTTTGACTGGAATTGCAACCAGTGGATAATATCAGCAATGGAAGGACCAATGGAATCATTTCCTTGATCCAATCTGACAATTGGCTCTTTTCCTTTGTTTTTTTAAAAATATTTTTATGGATATATGTTTCCAGTGTTTCAAATAACTAACCTTTTTATTATATTTATAAAATGTAACTTTTTTCTTAGATTCATCGTCATCCACTTTCAAGGTTGGAAAGATTGTCATGTTCTGAGACTAGATGGGTCAGAGCGACCTCATCTTACTTATATGATCCATATTTAGCATAGTTTCTATGCCTGGATTGCCTTCTTAACTCCAACCATCTTACAGGGTGTACGGGTGTACTTAGTGTGTGGTACCACCACTAGCACTATGTACTGGATACATTTTTTTTTTGTAGCACTAACACTAACAATTTACAGAGAGTATTAAGGCCTCAGTACTAGTATGTTTTCACATACTCATCATGACTGAAAGGTCCTCTCAAACCCTATATTTTCTCTGTTTGATCACCAACACAATACATACACTTTTAGTATTACAAAATATGATTATCATCATCATTGTGATTTTATGTTCACTTTCTATGATATTGCTTCCATCATTCATTTTAGAGAATCCTCCACAAAAAATAGATTATTAATTATGGAAACACGACAGTATAATGCTGAAAATAAACACAGAAAATATGTAATTAATCACAAACCAAACTAAATACCTGATTGATGACACATTAATCCTCATTTAAGATTTAGGAACTTTACTGTTCCAAACTCCAAGTAACTTATACAAAAATATGAAAAAGGAATCTTGAATACATGTGTTTTCAATACATGTCTAAAAGAAAAGCTGTTCCTCATGAGAAAAAAAGCATCCAGTCCACCCTGTACGGTGGTCAAGCTGGTGAAATGACAGAAAAGCACCCAGTCCACCCTGTTACATGGTTGTTTTGGTGCCATGAGAAAAAGCACCCAGTCCACATAGTAACATGGTTGACATTAGAAAGGGCATCCAGCCATGAAAATAAAGCCAAAATACAAATCCGTATGGGCAAGAAATGGTCACCTGACCTGACTTGTCTCATAACATGACAACTTGTCTAACCTATGTAAGCATGGAAAAATAAACATTAAACAAGAAGGGTGGTGATGACATATATATATGTATATATATTTGAAAAAAAGGAAAAGAATCTCAGTTTGACAATCGCCACAGACAGACGAATGTGAAAAAGTTCTCCAACCCAAGTTAACCAGGAATCTCTAAAATTCTTCCCAAAGAACTTACTGGATCTACCAACTCATAATATTATAATATAAAATTAAATCAAACATTTTTTAACACTACAAGTGAAGTCATTCTTTTCCTTTTTTTCAAATATACCTAACTGTACCAAGGATCTCACATTTTCCTATATATATATATATATATATATATATATATATATATATATATATATATCCAGGAAGCTCCAACCGTTAAGGTTGTCTTTTTTCCGGGTATGTCAATATTTATTTATAAAACAAATGTGTATTTTATCTGATGAAAGCGCACCATAATTTCCCTTGGTTGCCCTTGTATAATAAAATAAATATGGTTTTATAAATATAGTTTCCATTTATTAATATATTGTATATATATATATATATATATATATATATATATATATATATATATATATATATATATATATATACAGAGTAAGAGAGAAAAGGTTCAGAGGACTCATCAGTTGTGTTAAGGGCATGACAACCTCCATAGTGCTGGACCCTTAATAAAATGTATCCACTGTACACTGAAGAGTGGTTGGCATTAGCAACGGTATCAACTGTAGAAACCATGCCAAATCTGGAATGTATATGAGACATGGACCTTATGCTTGAATAAAAAAAATCACATGTTAAATTATGTTGATTATATATATCATCATCCTCATATATATATATGTATATATATATTTATATATCATTACCATTTAACGTCCATTTTTCCATGCAAGCATAGGTTAGATATGTCCTGTTATGAGATAAGCCAGGCCAGATGACCACGTTTGACTCATACAAAACTGATTTGGGCTTGGCTTCTACAGCTAGATACCCTTCTTAACACCAACCACATTTACAGTGTGTACTGGGTGCTTTTTGTCATGACACCTACACGACCACTTTACAGCTGGGTGCTTGAGATGAGTAAATTTGGTATGAGACCTGTTTATTACCAAATCCTAAAAAGCTCAATGAATGAACCACTTTTGGAAGAATACAAAGCATAAAAATATTTAGCCCTTTAGCATTTACATTACTCTATATTTTCACAGAAAAGCCTTTATTTCACATAATTTTCTCATAATATCTAATCTATGAGATTTTGATGTTATTTATTTTGAGAACAATATCTTAACATCAGTATGAGTGGCTGGTTTGGACAGAAAGAGGTGATAAAATTCTGGCTGGATACAACCGGTTTAAATGCAACCAGGTTAAATCAATTGAAAACCAAAGAAGGTACTTCAAATCATTTCATTAATGCCTACAAACGTTTCAACTTCACTGTTACCAGGTAACACTAAAGCTTCATCAGGACATTAATTTTGGATTTGGATGATGCAAGTCTCAAAGTTAATAAATTTCTCTTTATTTTAAAAATTGATTCAAAAAACCTTTAAAATTGTTTTACTTTATTAACTATGGATTCTTGAAACGACTGGTACTCTTTTATCGATCTCAAAAGGATGAAAAGCAAAGATTTAAATTCAGAGTGCAGATAGCCAGAATGAATACTATAAAGCATTCGATCAAACGTTCTAACGACTTTGCCAATTTGCTGCCCTCTTTTGATTGATATATAGGGGCAAAGTTAGAACTCAATATTATGTAGTCAAAGCAATGAAAGTGAACACAACAAAATTCTGAAGGATGTTTAGTTAAGTGATTGAGAAGCAGAATTTGAGATGTGATAAATGTAAAGCGATAGTTAGCGGAGAGGACATCCACAAATAAGAGAGTCAATAAGTTGATCAAATAGCTCTCTAAAAGTAGTATGTTTTATTACTTAAGTGATACAGTTAGTGCTGGAGATGGTTGTAATGACAGGCCTGTGTAAAGCTACTAATAATAAGCCAAAGTCAGATGTAAAATGCACCTTCTCCTCATCCAAGCTAGTAATAAGCCCAGGCCTGATGAAAAATATAGCCTCTTACACCAGCTGATAATTGTCAGAAGCTTGATGTAAAAGGCAAGCTTCTGATGCTGGTAATAGTCACAGGGCAAATGTAAAATGTAGGCCCATAAAGTGACTAATAGGCCCAGGCCAGATATAGAACATAGACTCATATCTAATAATAGGTCCAAGCCAGATGTGAAATGTAGGCTCCCAAAGCTGGTAATGGGCCCAAGCCAGATGGAAAACATAGGCTCACAAATCAAGATGTAAAATGTAGGCTCATAAAGTTGGTAATAGGCCCAGGCCAGATGGAAAACATAGACTTACATATCTAATAATAGGCCCAAGCAAGATGTGAAATGTAGGCCTTCTAAAGCTGATAAAAAGGTCCAAACCAGATGTGAAATGTAGACCTTCCAAAACTGGTAATAAAGCCCAGGTCAGATGTAAAATGAAGACACCCAAAGCTGGTAATAGGCCTAAGCCAGATGTGAAATGCATGCCCCATTTCAAACTGTTATTTAAATATTTTAGTAATCAATGCTCAATACTCGACTTATGTGTGTGTTGTAGGTATATTATGCATGTATGTGTAGTGTTCAGGAATTCAGCAAAATAGTACCTGATTTTCATAAAATTCTAAATGATTAATTAGTTAATTTGTGGTTTTCCTTGAGCATTTTCTTTGTTCATTACCATGTATATTTAACATTCTGTGTATGTATATTGTTATCGTTGGATCACAGTTTTATATATATTTTATTCAGAGTTGTATAAATAACATTACAAATTGTTTATAATTCTTACAGAACAAAAATATAAACACAAATAATATATACAATTAATTATTGCTAGGAACTTTACAAATATGATACACAAAAATATAAAATCAAAGCGAGAGAAAAAAACCCATCAATTCAACACTAAATGCGTTAATCACACACCACAAGGGTCATCGGAAATTTTTGAGGCAAGCCAACACACTGGACCCACTCGGAGCTGCTTTTTCAAACTAGGCATCAATGACATCACCAAGATGAGAGCTGACCTGAATTTGAATGTCTGGTATCTGTATGATGCTTGTTATGGGAGTCTTATAGATAAGGCCCTTGCATCTGCAAGGACAATGATTGAGGGGCCTTCACGTCAACAGTTCCAAATGCGAGTTCTGGCCCTTCAAACACCCAGCTTCATATCAGCAGACCATAAACCTGTTTACAGATTCCTTCCACTCTATCATAATCCCTCTCTCATCAGTGTGGTGCCCCCTTGGAACACCAATTACTGACCAAACCTTTGAGTCCATCTTTCGATCCAATTTGGCTAACCTCAAGTAACTTCTAAAGAACTTTGTGTCTATTGAGCCTCACCAAGGTTTTTTTTATGCTTAGGAATTACTTGTCAATCCCTAAGTTGTATTTTCTCAGAGTTAGTCTCTCTTACAGATTTTCGTTGCCTCACCAATGCTTTGACAACTTAATCTTGAGTGAATTTGAATGCTTGGCTAATGCCACTCTCTCCAGAGTCTTAAGACCAGGCTGTGTAGCCCAAAAGGTTTGGAAGTCTGGGTCTGCATAAATGCTTGTTTCAGTCTCTATTTTGCTTTCTTTCTTCCATCCATGCTTGCTCCCCTTTAGTAGGTAACAACCTCTCCTTTCCAACATGGAGATAGATGAAGCTTTACTACAGTGGAGAGAACTGGGTTTCTCAGTTCCTGATACTGATGAGGATATTCAGAGGCAGAAAGTATGGAACAATCTGTATTCAAGTGATACTTTCAACTCTCTCTTTGATTAATCTTCGAGGTGTCACCTACTTTCTGCAAGTGCAAAATTCTGGGGGACTGGATTGATGCCCTGCCTGTGGCCAACATTGGTGGTCTTCTCAGTCTGGATGAGCTCCACATATCCATTGAACTCATTGTAGGAGCCAATGTCTATGGGGGTCTGAGATGTCGCTGTTGTAGGCCCCTTGACTCCACAGGTCACCATGGTTTGTCTTACCACCTGAATGCTGGTGGCTTTGCCTGCCACATCAAATCTGATCATTAAGCAGGCCCTGGCTTGAGTCAATATTCCCTCAGTTCTGAAGCTGGCTAAATTATCCAGAAGTGATGGGAAGAGACCAGATGGTCTTACCCTTTGTCCCTGGGTAAGAAGCATATGTCTCATCTGGGACGCCATAGTCAGTGATTATTTTGCTCCCTCCCACGCCATGGATGTCGTGGTAAATGTGAGTCACTCCTTAGTAGCCAAATGGAATAAAATCCTAAAATACAGGGAATTATCAAATAACTATTTCTTCCAGCCTGTGATATTCAATACGTTTAGTGGAGCTGGACCACTGACAGCGAAGTTCTTATCACCGTCAGCGGCTAGCCTTACCGAGGTGTCAGGTGATGCACGTGAAGGTACTTGGTTGTTTCAGCACCTTAGCCTCACCATCATCCGCGGTAATGGTGTGTTGGCTTACCTCAAAAATTTCCAATGACCCTTGTGATGTGTGACCGATTGACGCACTTAGTGTTGAATTGATATTTTTTATGGTTTTTTCTCTCTCACTTTGATTATATATTTTTGTTTATTATATTTATATGGTCTCTAGCATTAATTAATTGTGTATATTATTTGTGTTTATATTTTCATTCGGTTTAAATGCAAACAATAAATAAACCACTAAATATCTTTGTTGCGTAACAGCATTGTGGAAATATCCAAAGATGTTTGAAAGAGTCGTACGGTGTTATGACCTGTCACATGGTTTGGCGTTGGTGAATGTGGACTGAAAATGCAGGCTTAGTAATTTTCTAAGAGTTATTTGAGTTAGAAGTGTCAAAAACTAGGTTTGCCAACTTGCCAAAACTGTAAGTTGAAATTATTTTATTCGGGAAGATTGAGTTAATAACTTAAAGAAGCACATTATAGAGCTAGCCTAGGATGCTAAATATCAAGGCTCTGGTTATTTCTGAGCAATGGTGTCATGAGCGTAAACACAAACTGTAATTTCATTTAGATTGCTCTACGACAGACAACCATTGGATACAATACGACTTCCTGCCATTCAATTTCATTTTATTGTTGGTTTAAATTTCTTTTTGGTTTCATTTTATTGCCGGATATACGTGAACCGGTGAATGCTCGATACCGCAAATTAAATTGTAATGTGCAGGTAATATTTCTAAGATAAGCATAATGCTAGATATTTTAGCGGGAGCGATTAGTCAAGTACTTGACTGATGTGTTTTATTGACGCTGGCAAGATTTGAACTCAAGATGTCAGATATACGTAATTAAAGACCAGCCACTCTCTACCATAATGTAAGAAATATCTCTGGATTCATTTGAATACTTCACTCATACACCACACAAGCCAACGAAGTAACCCTAATGTGTAATATACGCAATGAATCTGGTGAATTGGACGGAGATATTTTCCTATGCTTATTTCGAGATTTATTGTCAAATGTTTTCTTTTGTTGTTTTGACGATGTTCGAATAGACCTGTGGCCAAATGTGTTCCAGTCATGACCTTCTCGTCTTTTTGTATACCTCGAACTAAATTGTCCAATGTATTCTTTAATGAAGACGGTAACATGTAATTTGAGATGGATTTGGCCTTTGTCTCTAAAAGTTTGAGGAGGCTCTTCATGGACATTTCTACACTGGGGTAACATAATTCCGTCAACACCGATATATTACAGATGTTTCGTTAGTTTCATTCGTTGAACATGATATCCAGATTTTCTCAAATTTCTCGATTATTTTTCGCATCGATCCAGGTTAGAAATGCTCTTTATTTTAACTATTATACATATAATTACTTAAAAAAAAAAACCCCACTCAATATATCCTGACTGAGAATTCGTTCTAAAGGGCTAATTAATACTTTTTAATTACGAAAACGAAAACCTGTTTTTTTAAATATAAATTGTTTTACAAAAGTAATTTTTTTTTTTCGATCGTAAAAATAAAAATTTGATAATTTCAATAGTTTATTTTCTGTTTAGAAATAAACATAGTTCTTTTAAGATTCATTTCAGTGAATAAGAACCTCACGCAGAATTACTTCTGGACTGATAATGCCCTACGTTATATAACCAAAACAAACCATTTGATAAATAAATTAAAATGCATGGACTTCCATCGATTTCTGCGATGAAACTTTCAGTTTTGCAGTCAACGAAACTGCACACTCGTTAAATAAATGTGTAACTAGTTGACTATTCCCAAAACACGTGTACCCGAGGAATTCAGTATTACAATAGTGTGTGGCAAGACTGGCTATTCGAATTACAAATAAAGTCCACCGACGGGCTTCCAAATCGTGCTCCCCTCTACCTAATGTTACTCCTAAGACTTGGATCGACCCAATACATAAACATTTACCGGCTTAGATTTAGATTAATTTTTTTTGTTTTATTAAATTGTGTTGCAAACAAAACTTTATATTTATAAATAATGAAGCATGTCAAACAAGGTCGAAATATTTTGACTTGTACTTTTGAAGGTGATATTTAAATAAACGTCATGTTTTTTTTTATTTGTAAATTTCTTTTCTCGCTTTAATCAGGAAGGAAAGGGTACTGTCCAAGACCTCAAAGTCTAGTGGGAGGAAGGAAAGTAGGTATCCTCAAACCAGAAGCTTAACCTGAATGTACCCGAGGGTTATGTTTAAATCCTAGCTACTTGTGATTTATTATTATATCTTCCATTTGTTAATTAATATAGAGAAATAGCTATGTACAGTCTTCGCAGTGTTTATCTAGATTTTCATTTACGACTTAACCAATTTATGGGATAGATTCAAAGACATGAAATATCGAATCATTCTGCTCTTGTCCTTTTGGAGGCAACAATAAATAGTTTGTTTTCACTGTGTGTATTATATTTTCGGCACTTATTTGTTTTAGCCTGAAAATTCAGAATCTACAAAAAAGCAAAAAGCTCAATTTTTTTCCTTTAAAATCAAAAACTGATCAGACACCTCTTAAAAGACAGGATGGTCATACTTGGAACACCTTTGATCATAGCCCTGGCCAATCGGGGCTGACCTAGGGGTTAAACCCAAACAATAACCTGTTCCTGCCAAAGAGGTAGCCTCTACACGTCAGTCCGAACTGCTAGAAAGAATAGCTAAGTTATTCTCCAATCACCAGGCTGTTTAAAAACGTGAAGCAATGTAATCCGTAGACATGATGGGGTTACATAATAACAACTGTTATGTGTTCCAGTGTTTATACCAAAGTAGTGAAATGGCGAAGTTGTTAGGGTTTAAAAATGGGTAGGTATTTATTCTGGTTCACTGTACTCTTAAGTTCAAATCCTACCTAGGTCAACACTATTCATTTAGCCTAAAAAAAATGTTCCATCTTATATGTTAATAATATTAACACCATCATGTCATTTAATATCGATATTTATGTTAAATTAGTTATTAAAAGCTCTATTCAAAATGTTAATAAAATATATTCTAAACACTCTTTTGTAGATTTCAAGAATTTCTGGTTCCCTAAGGTATTTCTGTGCCCAAACCTACACTGATGGTGAAAAAAGTATAGTTAATATTCTCAAAGAAAAATTTCCACTTGCTTCACAGATTGACGTTGCTGATATATCAGGTGTGTGTTCCTTTCTTTTATGATGTGTGTGATTCCTGTTTAGAATAGGTACATCTAGGAGTAAAATTGGGTAGAGAGGGGGAAACAATTTGGAAGCCTGTAGAGTTGGCTGGGCTGTACTTGTAATTCAAATGGCCAGTCTTGTCACACACTATTGTAACACTGAATTCCCTAGTATTACAATTTGGTGCTTTGCATTGTGTGTGTGTTCTTATGGGGGTATGTGTATTTGATTGTGCATATATATATATATGCATGTGTATCTTGCAGAAAGTCCATCTTAACTATATATTATATACATGTGTATGGTATGTGTGTATATTACCAGAATGTCCTCCTTTACTATATATTCTATATATGTGTATATATATATATATGTGTATGGTATGTGTGTATATTACGAGAATGTCCTCTTTTACTAATATATTCTCTTTATATATGTATATGGTATTTGTGTATATTACCAGAATGTCCTCCTTTACTATATATGTGTATATGTATGGTATGTGTGTATATTACCAGAATGTCCATCTTTACTATATATGTTCTATTCCAGGAGGTTGTGGTGCCATGTATGAAATATTTATTGAAAGTGAAGATTTCCAAGGGAAAAATATGCTGACACAACATCGAATGGTAAACAAGGTAGAAGACATTAAAAATATGCTTTTAAATACTACATATAAATCTCGTAGAATTATGATCATTATAAACTGTTTTACTTTAGCTAGTGTTAGGTATAACTAGACAGAGGCCTGGCTGATATCATCACCATCATGATCATTTGTCCACTTTCCAAGCTGACATAGGTTGAATGGGATATCATGGTCTGCGATTAGACTGGTTGGGAAATCATGTTTTGACCGTTACATTTCATTTTTAGCATAGTTTCTACAGCTGGATGCTCTTCCTAACACCAATCACTTTATGAAATGTACTGGGTGCATTTTATTGTGGCACCAGCATTAACACTTTGCAGGGTTTACTGGGGCGATTATACAGTGACACCAACACTAATACTGGTTAAGAAATTTGCATTACAACTTCATGGTTTCAGGTTCAATCCAAGTGTATGGCACTTTGGGCTAGTGTCTTTTATAGAATTGGGCCGACCAATGCCTTATGAGTGTATTTGATATACAGAAACTACATAAAATTATGCCAATATATATCAGTATATGTGTTAGTGTCTGCTTCATGTATGAAGTGGTTAAGTTGGTGTTTTATGTAAGAACCATAGTTATTTTCTAAATACCTACTTCAAAATAAGGAAGTTATATTACTAAATCATAGGTAAGGTGTTTCATTAGAAATAAGGTAGGGAAAGAGTTAAGCTGGTGTTTGGAACATAACACTAGGTTCCAATATTAAATTATGGTAGGTTTAAAATAAAATTAGCAGTTTTGTATTTTTAGAAACAGGGATGATCTCTTTTTTTTCTTTTTCTTTTTTTAGGCTTTGGCAGAGGAAATAAAAGACATGCATGGTTTACGTATAAGTACACAAGTTCCTGCCATCTGAGAATCAAAAATACCAAGCGAGAAGTGTTAACTATTAAGGAAACAAAACGTTTATTTTATTAAAATTTTATACCCAGTAATGAAGATAGAAATGGTGTAAAGAGAATTATTACTCAGAATGTGCAAATATTTACTGACGATTTTGCCACTTCAGAAAAAAAGCAGATTTAAACAGATAATAATGGTTTCTGATTTAAATAACAATAATGGTTTAATAATGACGATGATTTAATGTGCATGTGACAGACTTTCTGATGTAGCATTAACCTTTTTAGCATTTAAACTGGCCATATCCGGTCAGAATTCTCTCATCTCTTTCTGTTCAAACTGGCTGTAACCGGCCGCTCATGTTTATTTTAAGGTATTGTTCTTAAAATAATATCATAATCTCATAGATTTGATATTATGTGAGATAATTATGTGAAATAAAGTGTTTACTGTGAAAATACAATAGTAAATATAGAGTAATGTAAATGCTAAAGGGTTAAGTTTTCATTCAACTGAGTCTGCATGTTGTGGTGCAGTATTAGATTCACATAAAACTGAACCTGCATAATTTGTAGTGAAGTATTAAGTTTTCATAAAGGTGTGCACACTTTGTGGTGCAATATTAGATTCACATGCAATTGGATCTGCATGTTTTATAGTGCAATATTAGGTTCACATGGCAACTGAATCTGCATACTTTGGTGTGTAATGCTAAATTCACATGTAACCAAATCTGTGCAATTTGCATTTCAATGCTAAGTTCACATACAACTGAATCTGCACAATTTGTAGTCCAATGCTATGTTCACATGCAACTGAATCTGCACAATTTGTTGTGCAATGTTAGGTTCACATGCAATTGAATCTGCAATCCAATTTTGATTCCTTATAGGGGTCTCGTCTTTTGTTACAAATTGTCTTGGGGAAATGTATGATTGCCACTAATTCTAATTTCCTCCACCGTATAAATCTGATTTGTAATGTTTTGGTAAAACATATTTATTCGTTTTTGAATTTGTTTTGCGAGATTTCTTATCTTAATAAAAAAAATATCTAAAAATTATTTTTATAAAGTAATTTATGTATTTCTTTAACTGCTGTGTTATTCGGAAGTTTGCTTCACAATCTTGTATTGTACCTTAAGTAAAATGTGTTGTGTGTGTTTGTCTTCATGTGTGTCTTTGCAATGACACATCTTAGACAAAAACAATATGTTACACAGCCCAGTGGTTTGATATGTAAAAATCAGTCGAATCTACTTTACATAACAACAAATAAAGATGGTATCAGGAATGACATCCAGTTGCAGAATACTGTCTGAACAAAGTCTTGTTCCCCACCCTCCCCAAAAAAGAGATTCTTCTTCTTCTTTGCCCACTTATTCCTGAGAGAATCGTGGGGGGAAGTCATCAAACACTCCCTCCAGTGGATCCTGTAAGAAGCAACCGTTTCCAAATGATCCAGTTGGATCCCCAAGCACGACCAGTGAAGCTCATGGATATTATCCAACCATCTTGCTGGGGGTCTACCTCTGGGTCTCTTGCCAGCTGGTTTTGCCCATAAAATCTGACCAGTGATTCTTTCCTGAGACATTCTAATTTTGCTTGTATTATAATCATCAATGAAGGTGTGGGGCTCAGTGGTTAACATGTTGAATTCCCAATTATACAGTTGTGGGTTTGATACCAGGATCAGATGTGTTCTGCACGTTGCTTTTCATGATAGGTCTGGGGACCTTATAAATTAAACTATCTGAAAAACTTCTTATGAGATGCAACCTGGTAAGAGGCCAGCTAAAGCTGTGTAGATGTGAGCTGTAACAACACTGAGGCTCTTTTAATACCAACCCACTTAAAGTTGTCTCTGATTATATGAAGAGAAAAATACTTGTTTTAATGTATAGATAGAGCTGTTAAAGCCAAGAGACAGGCATGGAAAAACTAGGAAAACTGGGGAGCAAAGATCAGTCAGTACTTGGTCGCCAAAAGAGAACCTAGATGACATGTATGCATAGCATACAAAGGAGCTGAAAGCAGGAAGTTGGCCTATATTCTGCGACTTAAGGATCAGAGATGTGAGGTGTTCTGCATAGCAAACAGTGTATATGAGTAAATCGATGTTCAAAATGACATCAATGGCATTAGTGATGCTCAAAAGAAAGAGGACTGTAAATTCTGTTATGAAAGATTAATGAATATGAAGAATGAATGGGAGGAAAAGAGATGAAAAAGGTTGAAGCCACAGTTCTTTTAGATATAATCACTGAGATGTGGATTCACCTGATGAAGTAAGTGATAGTTTCATATCCAATGACTGGCATAACAGTGTACTCATTAAAGGGAAAGGTGATGCTGTAGAAAGTTGTAACTAAAGAGGCATAAAACTGATGGACTAAATTATGAAAGTGACAGAAAGACTTTAAGCACAACCATTTAGGGAAAAGTAAAATTAGATGAGAGGCAATTTAGTTTTGTATAAGGAAGGAGCACTACAAATACTCTCTTAGTGAGACAACTACAATAGAAGTTCCTAGCTAAGTGTAAGCCACTATATCCAGCTTTTGTTGATCTAGAGAAAGCCTTTGACAGAGGACCATAATCTGTTATCTGGTGGATCTTAAGGAAATTGGGGGTAGATGAGTTGCTTGTGAGAACAGTCGATGTCATGTACAGAGGAGCTGTTAGTAAAGTGAGAATAGGTAATAAGTTTAATGAGGAATTCAGGGTAGAGGTAGGTGTTCTTCAGGGCTCAGTCTTCAGCCCACTCCTGATTATTATAATTCCCCAGGCCAGAACAGAAAAGTTTAAGACTGGCAATCCATGGGAACTTCTGCATGCCAACAACCTGGTTTTTATAGCTAAATCAGTGGAAGAATTGTGGTTGTAGAAACAACTTAGAATTAAAAGATATTAGACTCAACTAAGGAAAAATCGAAGTTTTAGTAAGTAGGAAAGAAGACAGTGACCTTAATATGTAGAAAAGGAATAGGGAGAAACAATATATGTTATACACAATGTAAATCTTGGGTACACAAGAGGTGTAGTAGGATAGCAGGCAGACTAACTGAAAAGCTAGACTTTGTATGTGGTAGAATAGTTGGTAGTAAGTGCATCAGGGAAATAAACGATTTCCTATAGAATCCATAGAAGTAGTTGAAATCTTTTACATACGTGATTTAATTGGCAATGGAGAACATAGTAACTGGTATATGAAGAGGATGGAAAAAGTTCAGGGAGCTATTACCTCTGTTGACAACAAAAGGTTTCTCTCTATGAATGAAAGGTTGACTGTGTGATGTTGGATGGTAGTGAGACATGGGCAGTGGATGCAGAGGATATGTTAAGGCTGGAGAGAAGTGAAATAAGCATTCACAAATGGATGTGCAATGTTATAAAGCATGGATGAGCTGATATAAGAAGAATCAGATGCAAGTATGGAGGAGAGAGACTACACTGGTATGGATATGTGGTGCATATGGATGATGACCGTTAGGTGAAGAAGTGCCAAGAAATACCAGTGGAGGGAAGCTGAAGTAGGAGACTAAAGAAGGAGTGGGTAGAGGTTATGAGAGCTGATCTCAAATCACTGAGATGATGAAGGATTGCATGAGTGGAAGGATGTTGGGGGTGAAAAAGACCTGTCAAACCAATGTAAGAATTGAAAAGTGGACATAAAACAGTGATGATAATGGTGGTGTGGTGCTTCTTTCTTTGAAAATATTTTTGTATTTTGGAGATTTTCAAATTTTAGATGAAGGATTAACAACTGTTTTTACCATACACACTAGCTGGGCCAATTAATCTTACAAAAGAAAGAAGAAAACATTCCAAACACTCTTCTTAATGCCTTATTTTTCTAATCTAAGATGAATGTTAATGTTTATAAAGTTTTAGTTTATTCTTTATCAAGTAAATTGCATTTCATAACGTTAGCTATTAAAATCTATAAATATATTTCATTTTATCATTTACTATGTGGAGTTTGTGTCCGTTGTTACTCCTATAACCACATAGCCATGCCTGCACTTGTTTTGGTTGAATTATATTGAAAGAGGCTATGTAGCCAGTAAGAGTGTCATACACCATGAGTTACGGCCAGAGTTAAGACAATTTGAAATCTTTTCCACCATCAATTGTTAACAAATTTAGTCGTCCATTCGCAACGTACGTTATACTTTAGTTACATACACACATTAGTTGTTAGGTCAAGAGTGCTTAAACTGTACGGTCATATCAAAAGATCAACTCGTGGTGTGAGTAGGTTATGCCTAGAAGGAAAGTTGGCTGGTAGAAGAGGTAGAGGTCGGCAGCCAAAAAGACGGCTTGATAATGTCAACTTATGGACTGAATTTGACCATTGCTCTTTAAACTCTGCCGTTGGTAATCGAACTTAGTGGGGAAAAATCTCTCATGTTGATGCACAGTCTGCAACTGACGGAGTTTAGCGTCGAGAGAGATCTACACGGAAATACATAAACAGATACATACAATAGAAGGGGCTGGTGAAACGCTATAGCGATGTGTGTTGCGTCCCTTTAGGGTTTACCGTCTACATAGCCTATTCGAATTAAATATTCTTCATCACAAAAAGTGAAAGTTGAAAATGTCTCGTTGATCGTTCTGGGGAAATAATGCAATCCATTATTAATCGTTGGATTCTGTAAGGCATATTTAATCTCATTCTCCTTATCCCATATGTGAAGTCCAACCATCGGAGATGGGTGTGCCTGGTAGAATACAGCGATTAATAAAGAACAAGAACGATCAGAGACATCAACAAGAGAACTTCTTGTAGCGTAAAATAAGATTCTACTTTTTTTTTTTGCATTTCCATTGTGAAAATATTTACAATCTCGATTATATCTCTGATAGCCTTCCATTTTAAAAAAATTCATGGGATTCGAGTTCGTTACTTTACGCCAGCATTAGGTAAGCTTGTTTGGGTTTACAAACGGGAGAACTGAAAACATAAACCTGAATATATATATATATATATATATATTTACATACACGCGTGTGTGTACGTGAAAGAGCAAAACATTATCTAATATTTTAATTAAGTAAATTTATTTAAAAAAAAGAAAGGAAATATTTATCTCATGTTCGTATTTTCGTTTAAAAAATGAGATCTCGTCAGAATCTCGCAAAACTACCAAAGGCTAGAGAAATTTATCGAATTATTTCAGAAAGAAAAAAAGTGAATTAATAATAGTAAATATAAATTTATTTACTAAAACATTACAATTTATTTACATTTTAAATAATATTTAGAAATGCTTAATAACATTTGATAATCCGCTACCGAAATTCTTTTAAGGACAGAACGAAAATCCATCTAGGTCAGGATTGGATACTAGTAAGATGATTATATAGTTTAGATGATTATATAGTTTAGCTACAATCTCTATGACTTATAAAACGCAATAAAAAATTTAAAAAAATTAGAAACTAGAGCAAAAAAAAAGAAATTGGTTTTGTATAATATATTAATAATAATTTTAGATGTCTCTGGCAGGATGGCCGCGTGGCCTAATGGATAAGGCGTCTGACTTCGAATCAGAAGATTGCGAGTTCGAGTCTCGTCGTGGTCGCAGTTTTTTTTTCCGACCTGTCTTGATATTTGTAAATAAAAAAGTGAAAAATTTTCATTTTGTTTATTATTTAAATCATTTAATCTGACCACTGGTCTGCTTACACTGCGAATAACATTAATTATTGTTATTCTTTTTCAGCCTTTTTTGGAGAAGGCTGGACAATTTTATTACCTATCTGAGGACTCAAAATAGTGACAAGCTACAGACAAACAATTTCTTCAGCAATTTTATTTTGGTAGGATAGTGACAGACACTTTTACCCCATGAGCCATCCATTGAGATTGAACTCGGAACTACAACCATAGCGCCGATATTATATATATATATATATATAGTGCGTGTATGTGTGGGAAGAGAGAGAGAGAGAATCGACTGTTACTTTTTAAAAATCGATAACGAAAGGGTGAAAAGCAAAAGTCGACCTAAGCGAGATTTCAATCAGTGTGTAGACACCTGGAATAAATACCAAGCATTTTATCTGACATTCTAACGTCATTCTATTTTTTCACTATTGCGTTGTAATCCAATGTCTTAATTATAACCTTTATTAATACGTCAAATATATATTTAGTGCATTAGTTTCGTATTAAAAAATTACAAAACACAGTAATAGAACGAAAGTATAATAATGAATCTGAAACTAAACACAGAATCTCAAATTAAATACTACACTATACACAATATAACATTTAATTAACGTATTAATACTAAAATAATACCCTAAGCAACAGTCAGTACGCAATTGTCGTGACGTAGAAAGCATAGTTTTATCTCAGCGAGAAGTTGAGGTTGTTTCAGTTTTGGTGTTGACTATTTATCAACTAATTTCTAGAAATGTTTTACCACGTGTCATTAGAACACGAAATTCTACTTCATCCACGATACTTTGGCCCCAATCTATTAAATATCGTACGCAAGAAATTATTTACGGAAGTTGAAGGCACCTGTACTGGGAAATATGGATTTGTAATTGCTGTAACTTCTATTGATAACATTGGTGCCGGTCTGATTCAGCCCAGTCGAGGGTTTGTTGTTTATCCTGTCAAATATAAAGCGATCGTCTTCAGACCATTTAAAGGTACTTTATTAATATATTCAATATTATTTAAGTTGTATCACCGTATACGCTATATTCATTTTGCCTGCTTTACTCACATATATATTCACTGTACATCCACAACAAGGGCATTCAAACCCTAACCCTAAAATACGCAATGGATCCGGCGAATCTGAGGGGATATTTTCGTTTTATTTCGTGCTCTTAGGAGGTAAATTGGCAGAGTTGTTAAGGCGTTGAATTAAATGTCTCAGTATTTTCCCGACTCACTGCACTTAGTTCCAGTTCCAATCCCACCGAGATCAACTTTGCTTTTCATCTTTTCGGATATATATATATCCGTGTTGCTGGACGACTGAGAGAAAGTACTCAATACCAGAGTATTAAGGATGAATAGTGAGTTGTCAATCTGGAGTTTCGCTTGTTTATCACAGGGTAGTTCATGACTATACTATTTCAAATAGTCTGGAACTAGCTTTTGAAATGGCAAGAGTTCAGCCGTCGGGTCCCGACTCCTTATAATATAGTCATACTACCCCAGGTATCAAGTAAGTTGAGTAATGGTTTAACCAGTTTCAAACTGATTCTATCCTGATACGTATGCAGTAGATGTACAGGTAAATTAGACAGTAGAAGTCGCATTGATAGACACATTTTTCAAATGCAGGCGGGTGCTATAGAAGTGGTGGATAGCTTCCGGTACCTAGGAGATCAGATTAGCATGTGTTCCGAGGCCATAGTATCTAGAATAACGACGGGTTGGAAGAGGTTTAGGGAGCTGCTGACGAAGAAGGGTTTCTCCCTGCGTACGAAAGGCCGGTTATATGATGCCTGTGTGAGGAGTGCGATGCTGCATGGTAGTGAGACATGAGCAGCAACTGCAGAGGATATGCGACGGCTGGAGAGAAATGAGGCAAGCATGCTCCGTTGGATGTGCAATGTCAATGTGCGTGAACGACCCAGCATAAATGTGTTGAGAGAGAAACTGTGTCTGAGAGGGATAGAATGTAGTGTACGGGAGAGGAGACTGAGGTGGTATGGACATGTGATGCGCATGGAGGATGACCGATGGGTGAAGAAGTGCCAGGAAATGCCAGTTGAAAGAAGACGTGGTAGAGGTAGACCACGAAAAACATGGGCGGAGGTGGTGAGAACAGACCTCAGATCGCTGAAGCTCACGGTGGAGATGAGGAAGGACCGTGACGAGTGGAGAAATGCTGTGCTGAATAAGACCCGTCCTACGCTTGCAAGCAGGGAAAAGCGGATGTAAAATGATGATATATATATATATATATCGGCATATAGTTACGTCCCTTTACATTCTGAGTTCAAATCTTGCCGAGGTTAGTTTTGATATTCATCCTTACGGGGGTCGATAAAATAAAGTACCAGTAATCCACTGGGGTCGATTTAATCGACTTTCCTCTTCCCCCAAATTATTGTCCTCGTGCCTAAATCAGAAGCCATTATTTGTAATGAAAGGGCGGTGGATTGGCAGTATCGGTAGAGTGTCGGACGCCATGCTTTCCAGCATAGTTACGTCCCTTTACGATCTGAGTTCAAATCCCGCCGAGGTTGACTTTGCCTTTCATCCTTACGGGGTCGATAAAATAAAGTGCCAGTAATGCACTGGGTAATTGCTGGCCTTGTGCCTAAAGTAGAAACAATTATTTGTAATGAAAGCTCAAAACTTTACAGAAAAACACTGTAAATATACCCAATATATTTGGCACCAGGAAAGGCATTTGGTTGTAAAACATTGCTTCAAAAAGAACTTCATGAATATAAGGCACAAAAATATGTGATCAAAGCAAGAAAAAAAGAAAAGGAAAGGAAAAAAAACCAAAACAAACAAAAACAACCATCAATTCCCCCACCAAATGCAACAATCGGGCGTACCCCACACCACATGGTTCGTCGGAAAATTTTGAAGCTAGCCAACACGCGCGCAGCATTACCGCGGATGATGCTGAGGGTAAGGCGCTGAAACAACCAAGTACCTTCACGAGTATCACCTGAAAGATTGGTAAGGCGAGCCGCTAACGATAGGAACTTTGCTGTCAGCGGCCCAGCTCCACCAAACGTCTTGAATGCCACAGGCTGAAAAAATAGTTGTTTCATCGTTCCAGGTATTTTAGGACGTCATTTGGGTATAAAGTCTTTCATGGGATTCAAGCCGTTAGCCCCTGTTTTAGAAAGGGAAAATACTCTTAAAATGCTTGCTCTTGCTGTTCATATTAAAAATTTAAACTTCTATCATAATTTTATGGAAGAAATTTTTGTCATGAGAAAGTTATATTATAATTTTTTATAATTTTCAAAATTAATAGGAAATCATAAGCAATATCTTTGATTAGAAATAGAATAAGAAAAGGGTAATAATTAAACACAGTGGTTCATTTTCACTTGGTCAAACTGCAGCTAGTATTATATTTGGTGGCATGTGGTTACCCTTTAATATTTACATTACTCTATAGTTCCTATTGTATTTTCATGGTAAACACTTTATTTCACATAATATCGAATCTATGAGATTTTGATATTAATTTTGAGAACAATACCTTATAAGCAGCCAGTTTGAATAGAAAGAGGTGAGAGAATTCTGGCCGGATACGCTCGGTTTAAATGTTAAAGGGTTAAACAACTATTTATTGTTTATCTAATTCAAAGAATGACAAAGGTATTCAGAATGTTAATAACTTCAGAATATATTAATACTAAACTTTTAAAAACATAGCTTGTTACTACTGTCACACTCCATTTTATTTTCAAAAAGGTATCCTAACCCTGAAATATGAAATTTAAGTTAAAAGTGTAAACTTCTTTTGTGTACTTTGTTTTAGTTTTCACTCCAGTATTTCTAACTTGCATTTTACTAGCTTTTCCAAAAAAATCCTAATTACATATTTTCCAAAGTTCCATATAAACTATACTAATTTATTTTATTTAGTAACTAAACTATTTTTTTCTTTTTTCTCCCATCTAATTTAGGAGAGGTATTTGATGCAGTTGTGACTCAAGTCAACAAAGTTGGTTTATTCACAGATATCGGACCTTTGTCTTGTTTTGTCTCTCGACACTCTATTCCTGCTGACATGGAATTTGACTCTAAATCAATGCCCCCCTGTTACAAAACCAAAGATGAAGATGTCGTTATACAACCAGATGATGAAATACGTATCAAAATTGTTGGTACGAGAGTAGATGCCAAGGATATATTTGCTATTGGCACATTAATGGATGATTTCCTTGGTTTAGTTAGTTAAACTATAGCAACTGTTGCTATTTAAACAACACACTACAAAACTATGTCATTACATCATATTCTTTCTTAGTACATTTTTTAACTGAATTTTTTTTTCAATTTCAAACACTTCATTATGAAATATCAGATCATATTTTATTAATCAAAAAAACATTAAATTAAATTATCAACCTATTTAAACATTTTTTTTTATTCATTTGAAAGAAATATCAATTTATTTATATATTCATTTGTGTATTTAACTCTACAGTAAAGCATGTCTACACTTATTGGCAGTACTCCCACCATTTCTTAATATGAATATTTGATCGGCTGTTCTGAGTCCAGGGCGAAAACCTCACTGTTCATTAGCTAGCTTGAACTTGACAATATCACTAGATCTCTTTGCCAGACACTTAGCATAGAATATACCAAGGAGGCTTAACAAGGAGATCTCTCTATAATTGGAGCAATTTCTCTTGCCTCTCTTTTCTAAAATTAGGATTATCACTCACGATTGCCATTGCTTAGGTGCCTTTCCAGAGATCAAGGTCACGAATCAGCCAGAGAATACCATCTCTATTTAAGGCTTTTAACATCTCAGGCCAAATTTCATCTTATCCAGTGGCCTTGCCATATTTGAGTGCTTTAACTACTCTTCTGACCTCAGCCTCCAAGAAATTAATCAAGTGTTCCCCAATGCACCTCGTGTACATCAGATGATGCTGTTGTGATCTGGTTTAGAAGATCAGCAAAGAGTTCTCTCCACCTTGCAAGAATGCACATGAAGAAAAGAAAATTTTAGATACGTTCCTGATAACAGGTGTGAAGGAGGACTTCTTATTACAAAGTCGGTGGATGGTGTGCCAGAACACTTCATTTGCTGATTTGAAGTCGGATTCCAGTTTAACTCCAAATTCCTCCCATGTCTTTATTGTCTCTGCTGTGACTTTGTGCCTGCTTGTCTAAGAAGGAGGACTTATTTCCAAGCCAACCTTTGTAGGCTTCCTTCTTTGCTCAGATGGCATCTTTGGTTCTGTAGTGTGTTTTAATTTAATTTTCTCATTTATTAAGTTATGTAACTAGAAGAACATAAAACTGGTGTGATTTCTGTTATAAAATGTTAAGTTTTTCTTTAATTTATAACAGCTTAATTACAGATGGACGTATGCAGTATGACTGTATGGTTAAGAAGTTTGTTTTACAATCAAGAAGTCCTAGCTTTGAGAAAGTGTCTTTTTTACTATACATAGCCTTGGGTCGACAAAAACCTTGTGAGTGAGATTAGGTAGATGTAAACTATTGAAGCTCATTGAATGGATGGTAGCTGTAATTCAAAGGTACAGCTTTGTTATGCTGAGTCTCTTTGAGGATTATGTTAAGGGCACACAATTATGTGGAATGCTCTACTTCTCTGGGCAAACATCTATAGCCTTTGATTGATCAATGCCTTGTGAATGAAATTGGTAGTGGAAGCCTGTTCTTTGGTTTTATGTATGTTTGTGTCTGTGTATGTATGTGTGTTTGTATACGTTAAGTTGGTGAACATTTACCATACCTAAAAGTATGGGTTGGTAGCTGGAGAAGCATCTGGCTTCAGAGATTTGCCATGGATAAAGCAGAAAGTGGAACTTGGCCAATTACACGTTAATTTAACAAGTACCTCAAACAATCGTCCCTGCCACCACCACCGCTTATTCATTTTTCAGATTCTCTCCTACCTCCCTGCTTATTAAACTTTGCTAATCTGTCTCCAGTGAAATTTTATTTTAAGTGGTAGCATTCCTGCGACAATTCATTTTTTTTTATACATGACAAAAAAGTACATTACTGTAAATCCCATATGTTATAAAATAAATAGGATGGGTTGGGGGTTGCAATATGTAAACTAAACAACTAATTCTGTTTTTTTTTTTTAATGTCAACGGAGACAACCTACAGAAACTACCGATTTTTTAACTCCCCCCCCCCACACTTATTCTAATCTCCATCCTTTATTATTTGGGACTTGAGAGTTGGCTGAACAACTGAAACACTCATCGTCGAAACTGATGAAGATCCATATGGGAAGTAACTCTGTTGACAAACATTAATTGGAGAGAGTTTCTATCATTCAAAACTACATAGTTGTGGTATCTTCTATTTTTTTTTAAAGAGCACAGGAAGTTTTGGCTGCTATTTCTAGCTGGTCAGATGACTACTAGAGGTGCCTCTTATATAACGTAGTCCAAGATATATAAAAAGAGGGAATGATTATGTCTCAAATGAATCATATGACTGCTGAAGTAGACACCAACAGTTTCTGATGTTTAGCCTCAATTCAGCATTGGTTGAGCAGACCTGTCATGAAATGTGTTTAATCCTTGATTGTCATGTCTTTTTTAAGGTATAATAACTAAGACTACATTATCATTATCTCACACTAATGGGGTTCTGTTGGTGTCACAACAAAAAGCACCCAGCCCACACTGTAAAGAGGTCGTGTAGGTGTCACAACAAAAATCACCCAGTACTCACTGTAAATGTGATTGGCGTTAGAAAGGGCATCCAGCCATAGAAACCAAGCCAAAATCAGTTCTGTAGGAGCAACTCATGGTCAACTGACCTGGCATTTCTCACAACAGGACAACTTGTCTAACCCATGCTAGCATAGAAAAATGGACGTTGAACAGTGATGATGATGATTGTATCTCTTTTAAGGCAACGGTATGTTTATAAATAGACTTGACTGCTATTTCTAACAACTTGATCGACTGCATATAGGCTCGTTTTCATTCTCCCATTAATGTTCTCAACAGAGTTATCTTCCCTATGCTATGATATTTTTTTTTACAGCCAGTCATGTATTTATCTGCATTGTGTCTCATCTCTACTTAGACAACTACAGTGAAGTTAATGTATAGCTAAGAAGCTTTAACCCTTTTGCTTCAACATTTTTAATGAAAGACATTATCTATAATTTTCAAATAATTTTGAAAATAATCAAAGATTTGTAACTAAATTTATTGTTAAGCTGGTGTTTGGATCATATTAAACATTTATTACATAAAAATATGTTGTAAGGTTTTAATTTACATATCAACACTTTAAAACAGGCAGTTGTGTATCATAAAATCAGAGGCAGTTTCAGGCTGGTTTGTATGAAAAGGGTTAATAAAAACTAAATATGTCTGAAGTTGTCTCTTGTACTTAATGAAAGGCTTAAAATAATGTCATCAAGCTAATGTTATCTTTTCCTCACCACATAAATATTGCTAATTAGATTTTTTATGCTCACTGTATTAAATCTATTAACAATAATTTAACTACAGATGTGTAGTCGAGTCAGCGATTGTTTGAAAAAAAAAAAAATCAAATATCAACAAAAAATATGGTATAAAAATTGATGGTCACAACTGGATTATGGATCTGCTTGATTAAAGCTGATCTGGGGTTAAACATCAACAATAGGAGAGCCTTTACACGAAGGACCTGTGAGAAGTAGTAGTTAGATTTCCAATAACTCACAAAGGAAGGCTAAATCAGATACACTGTACAAAAAAGTGAGATGGTCACACTGAATTAGGTTTGACCTGGGGATCTAACAAGAAAACTATATATTATTTTTTATTCCTATTTTTTATTTTATCTCTGACATTATACACATTTCTATTTGTCACTAAATGAAGCAGGCAACAGATATGGTTGTGTGTTTAAGAAATTCTGCTTAAAACATATATATATATGTGTAAGTAAGATGGTTGATCACTCTAATGCAGAGGTTCTCAATGGGGGCGTTGAGAACGTCCTGGGTGTGGTAGGGATGATATAATAGTATATTAAATATCAAATAATACATATATATAAATATGGTAAAATAAAAAAATATATAATATTTATTTATACATAGTATATATTATATTATTTATTATATATAAACTAAATTAGCGATTTTATTTATTATATATTTACGATTTGTGTTAGGCAGGATTCTCTGGAAATAGGGTGGGGTGGGGTTGGCGGCGCTGAGGGTATTATGAGGCCGTGAGGTGGTTGGTGGCCCAAAAAGTCTGAGAACCTCTGCTTTAATGTATAACAATATTCATCCAGAAAACAAAGCCAATCTCATTCCCATATATATATATATATGTACATTAAACCTCACTATTATTTTTCTCTCTATATATATAGTCTTGTATGTAGAATGATATTCCAAAAGAGGAAATACGACATTCCAATTGAACACATATTTCCTTGTCATTTATATTGTCTATTCTCATTACTCTTTAAATAGTTATCATCATTCACTATCTCAGCTTATGGCAGATTGTGTACTATAATAACTTAGTTTCTTCTAAAGTTTCTTATTCTGTGTGGCTTCATTTAGTTCATATAAATTTAGACCAGACCATTTATGGAGATTATCTTGCCAGCACCTCGTTGGCTTATGTCTATTTCTTTCGTTCTGAATCATACGTTCCATACATGTTTTAGAAAGACCCTTTTGTGAACATTTTACATGACAAAAAACTTCAGGACTTTGCTTTTGATGATGCATATTTTAGGAGCTAATTTTTAGCAGCTTCTAATAGATCCACAATTTTTATATGGTCGAGTAGTTTGTGGTTTGTCATGAATCTCATAATATGGTTTTGAAAGATCTCGATTTTACTAATCATGGATGATGTCCCGTTCACAAAATAGTACTGAATGTTAAGTTATAAAGTTAGAGTGACCTCCCTTATTTAGTAAATACATTTAGCTACTACTACTTTCTTTAGAATGAAGTTTTTACTAGTGGAAGTCTGCTAGAAATAGCAGCCAAGTTTCTCACATGTCACACCCTACCATCTTAACCCTTTCGTGACTGCATTTCTCATGAAATACATTCTATTTTAATTAATTAATGAAGAATTTTGAGGGATTTACTAAAATTATTCATTATTTTATTACTAAGATGGTAGAGAGTCAGACGCCATGCTTTCCAGCATAGTTACGTCCCTTTACGGTCTGAGTTCAAATCCCGCCGAGGTTCACTTTGCCTTTCATCCTTACGGGGTCGATAAAATAAAGTACCAGTAATGTACTGGGTAATTTCATAGTATCAGAGCCGGTTTTGACCAGGTTTGTAACTAAAGGGTTAAAATAGGAAGAAATAATTAGATAATATAATCCTATATAGAATATGTCAAATATAAAAAAAGGAAGACAAGAGAGTCACAGCTGGAATATCTTTGATCAAAGATCTATTCAATCAAAATTGTCATGCAACTGAAAAACCAATAAACAAACAAACAAACAACAACATAAATAAATAAATAAAGATATTTGATGCATCGGTGTGTATGTGTGAATGGGTGTGTATGAGTGTGAATGTGTGAATGGGTGTGTGTAGGAACGAAGCATGCATGCTCCGTTGGATGTGTAATAGTAATATACGCGAATGGCAAAGCATAAATGAACTAAGTGAGAAATTAGGAATAAGAGGGATCAGATGCTGTTTACTTGAGAGAAGACTACATTGGTATGGCCACGTGATGCACATGAAAGACGACAGCTGTATAAAAAAGTGCAGGGCGATCAAAATTGATGGAAGTTATGGAGTAGGTAGACCCAGAAAAACCTGGGGTGATCTGATAAATTCCGACCTTACACACTTACACCTCTCTAAGACAATGTCACTAGACCGAGATCTTTGGCGCCACACAGTAATTCAGAAGACCCGCGTTGTCTATGTACAAAGCAAAACCTACAGTCAGTAGGCACCTCTTAACCAAATATACACCCCATCCCACTACCCCTACTCCACCCTCCCACTTCCACCAACACGACCCTTTCTCTGTAAAGTTATGTTGGTACCACAACATCCAGTCCAAAATAAATGAAGTCGTGTAGGTGTCACAACAAAAAATACAGTCCACGCTGTAATGTGGCCGTGTAGGTAACACGGTAAAAACCTCCCAGTCCACACTGTAAATGTGGTTGGTGTTAGGAAGGACATCCAGCTGTAGAAAACTTGCCAGACAGTCCTATATGAGTGAGACATGGTCATCCAACCAATCTTGCCTCAAGTGGGACAATTCCCATCTAAACCCATGCTAGCGTGGAAGATAGATGATGATGATGATGATATATATATTTATTATTAAAATAACAGATTAAAGTTTAAGCAAAGAATCACTGCTTTCACCCTTAACAGGTTCTTCTGAAACTAAAAAAAATCCATCTGTGGATGCAGAAGTAAACATTTCGAAAAAACATTGTAACCGAAGGAAAACAGGAGGATGATACTTTGGTTCGTGAAGACGTTCCCTGGCAATGAACGGAAAAAAGTGAAGATAATTACGTCGTTATGTGGAGCGATGAGAACAATTACATACAAAGACAAAACCACATTTATGTTATAAATGGAGTCATTACACTGATATTTTACTTAGATATATATATTAGAAAAGGGAAGTAAGGTTCTATACAAAACAGTGGTTATAGGGAAAAGGTGAAGTTGGAAATAGCACAGAAAATATATTTTAGGGTCTTTTGGGGGGGAGGGGGGGTCTTTTGAATTTTAATAATACATCGAAACTGGTAATACTTTATATACTTTATATACATTATAAAACACTTTTTAAAAGAATTGTCCATCTCCTTTTTTCAATAATGTCACTTTAACAAATCAAAGAAAGGAAAAAAAAAAAGACCCTAAAATATATTTTCCGTGCTATTTCCAACTTCACCTTTTCTCTCTCTCTCTCTCTCTATATATATATAATATATATATATATACATGTATATATATATATATATATATATATATATATATATATATATATATATATATATATATACATGATTATATATATATATATATATACATGTATATATATATATATATATATATACATGTATATATCTATATATATATGCATATATAGATACATATATATAGATGTATATATATATATATATGTATATATATATATGTATATATATATACATATATATATATATATGTATATATATATGTATATATATATATACAGTGCGTCCTCGATATACGGTAGTTCTTTATCCTGTAAATTCACAGATACGGTTTTGGGTAATTACTACCATCAATTCTATTT
>OZ024742.1:293895754-293973254 GCA_964016885.1 Eledone cirrhosa | reverse complement strand
TCTCTCTCTTTGCCTTTTCGGCACCAGGTCAAGAGTCTTCTCATTTGGCTCTGCCATTAATTTGGCCAACAGGCGCCTGGCTAAGGCCAGGCGCCCTCTGCCAGCCGCGTTTGCCTGGCAATCAAAACGGTAACTACTAACTTTGTTTCATTCTAACATCTATCTTTGACATGTCAAGTATTCTATCTACCGTTAATTAAATATTATATACACAAACATTGTCTCGTTTTGTTACATTCATACAACCAGTAATATCGCTATATTGGTAACCCTGACGTGATACGAACACGCAGCCGTTCATCGCTATAAGTGGTCACCCCCAAAAAAAGAAAAAAATAGCACATCTGGTTTTGTGAGTAACATTACGAATACACAGCAAATTTAGCGACAAACTATGAAAATACTCAAGGACACGCACACACGCACATGTGGAATTCGCACAGACATACTTTTTCTCTCACGCATCAATTAACTGTCGCATTTCACCAATCGGTTGGCTACCTTGATATCTATCATTGATTTTTCCAAACATTCTTTTGTCGTAATTTTCATGCCTGTTACAACATTCTCGCCAACTTGCTACATATTTTCATTTCGATTTTTATACACTAAAATTCTGGCGGGAGGTTATGTAGCGGTTGTCTCCCTTGTTTTGATTAGGATCTAGACGGGAAGTGGAACCCTTTCTGCAACTTCCGGTCAGAGCCCTATAAAACTAACAACTTTGGGCTTCCTCTCTCTCTTTGCCTTTTCGGCACCAGGTCAAGAGTCTTCTCATTTGGCTCTGCCATTAATTTGGCCAACAGGCGCCTGGCTAAGGCCAGGCGCCCTCTGCCAGCCGCGTTTGCCTGGCAATCAAAACGGTAACTACTAACTTTGTTTCATTCTAACATCTATCTTTGACATGTCAAGTATTCTATCTACCGTTAATTAAATATTATATACACAAACATTGTCTCGTTTTGTTACATTCATACAACCAGTAATATCGCTATATTGGTAACCCTGACGTGATACGAACACGCAGCCGTTCATCGCTATAAGTGGTCACCCCCAAAAAAAGAAAAAAATAGCACATCTGGTTTTGTGAGTAACATTACGAATACACAGCAAATTTAGCGACAAACTATGAAAATACTCAAGGACACGCACACACGCACATGTGGAATTCGCACAGACATACTTTTTCTCTCACGCATCAATTAACTGTCGCATTTCACCAATATATATATATATGTTTCTCGTTTCTTACAACGAACACTTTCAAAACAAAAGAAAACATTTCACGATATATATATATATATGTTTCTCGTTTCTTACAACGAACTCTTTCAAAACACAAAAAAAAAAAAAAAAAGTTCTAGTTTTTTGTTTTTTTCCAAAGTTCACACCTATAATTATGCTGATTGAAGCCTTTCTTTTTCATCATGGTCACTTTCAAAATTGCACTATCATTTTCTCGCGCGTTAGAAATATTTTTTTTCAACCTTGTATTGGCACGTGTAGGCAGCATAAATTCTCGATTCACTGAGATGTCTCTTACTCACAGACAGCCGCACGCCAGAGATAGCATTTCTCCCCCAAGGATTCTTCAGCCTTAAGCTATATTCTTCTATTTGCCGGTTTATAAGTTTACAATGTAAATTTACCGTTGATAACCGCGCATTTATTAAGAATGCTTATTTCTCTGGTCGCTGGCCTCTGGACCCTTCCAGATCAACGCATTCTCAACATCGACCATCAACTTCGGCTGCTATTTCTAGCACTTTGCGCAACTCATTTTTTTCTAAAAAAAAAATTTTTTACTGTGAATTTAAACACCGAATACGCTCACTCAGCGAGACAACAGCAGCAGCAACAGCAATACATCAATACAGCTTCACCAAAGCCAGAGAATTCATTTTTGCAGCACTCTTCCTGTGAGAAAATCCATTCGGAGGTTGGAAATTTCACGATGTACCACAGAACAGAAACCACCTGCATTCATTCTCTGGAACACACTTTCTTTCCAGCTGTCATGTGATTGCACACCTGTGAACTATATTTTGAACTTTGAGCTCTTCTATTACTTTTACTTTATTACATTGTATCTTTGGGTGATGGATAGATGGATGTCCAGTCGTTCTCTGGCCAAGAGCGGTTGGCTACCTTGATATCTATCATTGATTTTTCCAAACATTCTTTTGTCGTAATTTTCATGCCTGTTACAACATTCTCGCCAACTTGCTACATATTTTCATTTCGATTTTTATACACTAAAATTCTGGCGGGAGGTTATGTAGCGGTTGTCTCCCTTGTTTTGATTAGGATCTAGACGGGAAGTGGAACCCTTTCTGCAACTTCCGGTCAGAGCCCTATAAAACTAACAACTTTGGGCTTCCTCTCTCTCTTTGCCTTTTCGGCACCAGGTCAAGAGTCTTCTCATTTGGCTCTGCCATTAATTTGGCCAACAGGCGCCTGGCCTTAGCCAGGCGCCCTCTGCCAGCCGCGTTTGCCTGGCAATCAAAACGGTAACTACTAACTTTGTTTCATTCTAACATTTATCTTTGACATGTCAAGTATTCTATCTACCGTTAATTAAATATTATATACACAAACATTGTCTCGTTTTGTTACATTCATACAACCAGTAATCTCGCTATACACCCTTTTCCGCCTCTTTCCCACACTTTCACACTTCGTATCGCTCTTTACCCCATTTTTTAACCTCTATTTCCCTATTTCTTTAACCTGCTGTCTTCCCCCCTATTTTCCATCCTTCCTTCCCTTGATGTTTTTCCTCCACTTAATCCACTTCTGCCTCTTCCAACCCATTCTTTCCCTACCCCCCTTTACTCCACTTCCTACCCTCTTTCTCCCTTTCTTGATTTCACTCACCACTTTACCTTTACCCACAATTTTACCCAATATTATTATTTTACCTACCACTTTACCCACAATAATTATT
This sequence comes from Eledone cirrhosa, assembly GCA_964016885.1. Classification (NCBI taxonomy): domain Eukaryota; kingdom Metazoa; phylum Mollusca; class Cephalopoda; order Octopoda; family Eledonidae; genus Eledone; species Eledone cirrhosa. Next base: position 293,970,307 of record OZ024742.1, on the reverse strand, counting down.
TATTATGTGTCCAGTGATTCTTTACTGAGACATTCTAACCACATGCTCATAATATTGGAGTTGTGATCTCTCAATTCGGAGAAGTAGCGGCTCTACCAGGAGTGACTCTCTGGTCTCTGAGATGCACTTTATTGAGTAACGTTACTCCAAAGACCCATTTCTCCACTTTTATTTGCAATTGTATTCTTTTAGTCATTACTCAAGATTCATGATCCTTGGTAAGAGTTGGCAGGAATACCAAGAAGACAGCGAGTTTGGCCTTTACACCTACCCTCCCCTTCATCTGATTGCTGAGGCTGGCGCATTACTGCATCAGCTTTTGAAATTCTTGCACTTAATTCAGCCTCCTGCATTCCATCACTCATGAACACGGCTCCAAGATACTTAAACTTCTCTAACTGCTTCAGTAGAACTCCATTCACATGTATATAAATTTGAGGGACTTCTGTTCACCCGTCCATCACACAATGTGTATGTGTGAATGTATGTGTGTGTAAAAGGAAGGAAAGGGATACACACATATATATGTCTAACTTAAAAACAGTGACATACTCACCCGTGTCTCTAATTTAAGAATGCCGACAAACTCACGCGCGTGCACATACACTGTCCTATTACCACTCAAGAGCTTTGGCCCGGGCAAACATCCCCTCAATTTTGGAACCATCTGGGTTGTCCTGAATTGATGGGAAAAGACTTGATGGTCTTACTCTGTGCTCCTGGTCAAGAGGCAGGTGCCTTACCTTGGACGTCACAGTTAGTGACTCTTTTGCTTCTTCCCACATTCTGGATGCAGCGGTAAGGGTGAGAGCTACACCATTCACAGCTGAACGGAACAACATCCTAAAAGACCGTGTTCTGTCAGCTAACTACATTATCCAGCCTGTGGCGTTCGAGACATTTGGGGGAGTCGGGCTACCGACAGCGGGATTCTTATTGTCACTGGTGGCTCACCAAACAGAGGTAACTGGTGATGTTCATAAGGGCACTTGGTTGTTCCAGCACCTCAGCTTCGCCATCACCCCAGGTAACGCTGTGAGTGTGCTGGCTTGCCTCAAAAATTATTAGAGAGGTTTCCTAGTGCTCCTCGCTAATTGCTATCTTTTGCTCTGGTAGCGGCTCGTTTTGCCACTCTTTCGCCTGCATATTGTTCTGTGGCCTAAGATGGGTATTACCTGCTTGTGTATTTTTTCCCTTTCTATTTTTCCTTTCCCTTTCCTTTGTATATATTATATTTGCTATTGTTTTCATTCTGTAACCATTATATTAAATGAGTTTAAAAAAAAGAGTTAATAAATAAATAAATAAAACATTATACTTGTTTTACCCTCCCATTTCCAATTTCATCAAACGCTGCTATCATGACTATGTGTGTGTTTGTATAAATGTATGTGTCACTGTATGTATGTTTGTGTGAAAGTATGTGTGAATGTATGTATTTGTGTGAATTATGTCCGTGTATTTTTATAAGTTTCAGTTTGCGCGATTATAGTTATATACTCATAATAGTTATATACTCATACATATAGATGTATGTATGTGCACACTCCTACGCGTCAGCGTGTAGAAAATCATAATCTCTCTATCTCTCTCATCACACACTCTCTCTTTCTATATATATGGTAGTTGAAGTGGCGGTGGTGGCGACGATATACCGGAAGTGCAGCTTTGAAAAGAGGTCAATTTTAAATTATTTATTTTTACGAAATTGTTTATGTTTACGAAATTTAGCACATAAATTATGTAATATTCATTCATTATTTATTCAAAGTAATCCAACTTATTTTACTAACTGGATTAAAAGAAATAAACTGTACGCAGTACAGCAGACCTTCCTTTATTATAGTTTAGATATATACTAACAGAATGGCCGGCGTTGCTCGGGATTCTAAACAAAGATTGGTATGTTTATCCCTCCTTTCTGAAACAGTTTCATCATATGTTTACCAATGGATGCAGAAGTCCTAATAAAAAGTCGTCTTGGGTGAATAGGCAAATCATTTTCCATTAAGATTTTTCAAAAGCATGTAATTGCGTTCCCTCTCTTTTTTGTTGTTGTTTTTGCAGCTGTTGGTGTGATAGCAGCCGTTGGTCGTACTACTAAAACAGTCTAGTCCTTCTTCAGCCAATCGTGTATATCCCCTTCTGCCTTGTTTACCTAAAAAATGATTGTAGCACCTCCTTGTACACAATGTACACAATGTTCCTTGTTCTTCCGTGTCGGGCATATGCAAAGAGATTTGTCTTCCCACTCTTGAGCAGCCAACGTATAGTTGCCTGTGTGAAAAACATATATTAAAATAGATTAAAGTTTAAGCAAAGAATCGCTGCTTTCACCCTTAACGGGATCTTCTGAAACTAAAAAAATCAATCTGTGAACGCAGAAGTAAATATTTCGAAAAATGTTGCAGCCGAAGGAAGACAGAAAGACGATACTTTGGTTCGTGAAGACGTTTCCTGGCAATGACTGGAAAATAGCGAAGATAATACGTCAGCAAGGAGAACAATATTTGTCATAATGTCGTAATGCAGACAGCCAAACATACAGACATATATTATAAGGGCGCGACGTTATAGCTATGTATCTATCTAAAAAGACAGACTAAAAAAGATAGAGAGATCGCTAATGGGGCCTAATGCGGTCCCTAGGACATTGAAAATTTGAAATATTTTTTGCTCAAAACACCCACACGACCATAAGTATTACATGTGTAAATTCTAAACATAGATTGGCATCTTTATCCCTCCGTTCTGAAACAGTTTCGTCGTATGTTCACCAATTGATGCAGAAGTCCTAATAAAAAGTGAAGTCGCCTTGGGTGAATAGGCAAATAATTTTCCATTAAGATTATTCAAAAGCATGTAATTGCGTTCCCTCTCCCTTTTGTTGTTGTTTTTGCTGCTGTCGAGCCTCGTGAAATAAATACGTTTGTTTATATTTTGTTATTGTGTATGCACAAATATCTGTACACTAATATATAATCTATATATCTAAAACAGAGAATGTCTCTGTCTGTCCCCCTAAAACTCAAGAACCACCTAACCAATCTTTTTCAAACTTTACACATGTAATACTTATGGTCGTGTGAGTATTTTGAGCATATTTTAGGCTTTAAAGGTTTTTATGAGGCATAACGCAACAATAATCCAGGCGATTTCTTCAAAATTTGCATTACTTATGTCGTTTAAAGTATTTTGAGCAAAAAAGATTTTCTCATTTTTTGCCCCAGGGACCGCATTAGGCGAAAATCTGATTATTTGAAGCATTTTGGTTGCGTTAGGGCCTGTAATTCGAGAATTACCCAACCGATTTCTTTAAAAATTTGCATATGCATTATTTATGTTTCACACATTTTCTTGACTGAAAAAGATTTCAAATTTTTGCCCAGGGACCGCATTGTTTAGCATTTTAGTTGCGTTAGGGCCTGTAACCTTAAAAGTATCCAACTAAATTCCTTCATGCTCTCCACCACTGCAGTCCCACATGCTTACTGCTCTGTAACTATTGCTTTCATTGTACCATGGCACAACAAATACATGTTCAGTTTGTCGAATGCCTTTTTACTTAACCCTATCGTCTTGGCTTTCGTGGGTTGAACATTTTACTCTCAGGCACCCAATTAAGTTAAACCCCTGGTAATCTACGACAATTTTTTTTTATAAGCACAAAATGTAGACACCATCCCCAGGCCGAGGTTTTCCGTACTTCTCTGTACTGTTTCAGAAAGGAGGGATAAACATGCCAATCTATGTTTAGAATATCCCGAGCAACGCCGGGCCATTCTGCTAGTTATATATATAAATGGGATCTTCTAAAACTAAAAAATCAATCTGTGAACGCACAAGTAAATATTTCGAAAAACGTTACACACACACTATATATATATATATATATATATATATATATATATATATATATATATATATATATACAGGCATGTAAAGAGTGAGCTGTACTGATGAAGGGTGATACCCAGAAACATTAGTGTTTGCAGTTCTGTTCACATGCCAACACAAGAGCAAGAATGAAGTGTTTCATTCTACTGACATGGCTACAAAATTGAGGCTTGTTTGCATAATTGCAAGCGAATCGAATGTTATTATTAATATTCTAAAAACTCAGATTACATTTATATATATATATATATATATATATATATATATATATATATATATATATAACGAAGGAAATGTGGTAAGGAACCAGGTGGACCATAACGCACCAAAGTACTCAATACTTAGGGTAGTAGAGTGGGTAATAGGAACGAGTAGGACCCCGACGGCTGAGCTCAAGCCATTTCGACGGCTAATTCTGGACGTCCAGCTCAGCCGTCGGGGTCCTACTCGTTCCTATATATATATATATATATATATATATATATATATATATATATATATATATATATATACATATATTTATTTATTTATACATCTCTCTCTATATAAAATTCTTTGTCTCTCTGTCTGTCTGTTTCCTAATGCATTCTCAAATGGCTTAACCAAATCAAATCAAATCAAATTTTAGACCCCAGGATTAACAACAGGTAATTTATATTTTCACTTGGATTAAAACAATATAACATTTTATCTAAAATATTCTACTATAGACTATAAGTAAACAACATTTTATAACATGATGATGACGACGTCACATTTTGTTATGAGTGTTATGTGTCTTTGAATGTTTGTGTGTTTGTGTATTCGTTACACATGTTATGCCTTAGTAAGTTACATACATCTTCAGCACACACATCTACACATACATATACATATTTCATGACTGACAAGTATATGTATTTGAGGTTGAATTTATGAGGCTTCAGTTACCAGTCAAACTAAGTTTTGTTGTTTCAATTAACAAATCTCAGGGTCAACCCCTCAAGGTAGTTGGACTTGATCTCTCTACTACATGTTTCTCCCATTATCAGCTTTATGTTGGTTGCTCACAAGTTGAAAGCAGCAACAATTTATTCATTTGGACACCAACAAAAAAATACACAATGAATATTGTTTATCCTGTGGTGCTTCAAGATTGACAGATTTTCATTTCTAAATTCTATTATCATTACAATTTTGATATTTTCTTTATAAAATGTAGATATTTTCAAATAATTATGAAAAAAAAAGAAATCTCCATATTTATTGTTTACTAGGCAACGCTGGGTCATTCAGCTAGTGTATATATATATTTATAACGAAACACATGTCAATTGCATAATAAATGTTGATCCTCTAACTGCGATGTTGTCATATTTATGTTACTTATATTATATACTAGCATTAAAGCCCAGCGTTGCTCGGGGTCAGTAAGTTACTAAAGTTAGGTTGCACCACCCATTTTATGGCAGCACTTTTTTGTCTGCCAGGCACTGGGTGAATGAATTGCAGACCTGGACTGCCGAAGCAGGAGCTGCACCAGCAATGACAATTGTAATTTCGCCTATGTGCAAAGAAGTGTTGAAATTTATTGTTTCACAGTACTTGCGCAACACGCGCGTAGACGATGCCAGCCGAACAACAGAGCTGCAATGGAGTTGTTCTGCATGGTTGTCTAATGTGTGTTTTCTAAATTTAAGACAGTAGGGAGGGGTGTGATATGGGGAGAGTTAGCTGCTGTTTCTAGCAGGTTTAGTGACCTCATAGAGGATATGTTTTCTAAATTTAAGACAGTAGGGAGTGGTGTGATATAAGGGAGAGTTAGCTGCTGTTTCTAGCAGGTTTAGTGACCTCATATAGGATATGTTTTCTAAATTTAAGACAGTAGGGAGGGGTGTGATATGGGGGAGAGTTAGCTGCTGTTTCTAGCAGGTTTAGTGACCTCATAGAGGATATTATTGTGTATAGTAAATGAACTGATACTTCTGTCTTCCACGTTCGTTGATAGATGTTTTAAAAAAGATTTATCGCTATTTTTTTTTGTTGTTGAATAAATTTATCTGTTGCTTTTGAATAATTGTTGTTTCGTATGAAATGTAATAAGTTCTCTTTGTCATTGAAGTAAATAAATGTTTGACCGTTCCACACTCAAAAACAAACGTTCCCCCTCTCTCTCTCCCTCTCACTCTCTCTATCTCTCTTAAAGTTTGTAAGTTTAATCGTATATAAGAGAAAGTTGCAGCATGTATGTAGTTTTATCGAATTTTAAGGTGAGTAGAGAGAGTAAATCAGATTGTATTAGAGGGATAAAGTGTCATGTATTTAGTTTGATCGATTATTTCCGTAATTGTTGGTGAGTTTGAATGAAATAAATAGTCGTTGACCTAAGTTAGACCATTTACAACATTCTTACAGACTTTGAGTCGAATCGGTTTGAAATTGTGCCAATGTATAAACATGGAACGTGCACACACACACACACAACAACAATCTGCCTTTTATAGATAATTGTTTATACTTTTTGGCACAATGCCAGCAATTACCCAGTGCATTACTGGTACTTTATTTTATCGACCCCGTAAGGATGAAAGGTAAGGTTAACCTCGGCGGGATTTGAACTCAGAATGATACATATAAATACACACATACACATATATATAAGATATTAATTTAACAATGAAAATAATAACAAAGTCAAGTTATTTAACATATTCATATCATTGTTTTATGATCGTTTTGGAGGGTTGATCATATTGACATATCGATTGATCTATAGCAGTTATATAACTGTATACTATCAGACATCATATATATAGGTTCGATCAGACATTGAGTTCTATCTACAGTACGGACCCTACCATGAAGGGTAGACCACATAGAAAAAAAAAATATATATGGAGGTACATGGCTTCGTGGTTAGAGCATTGGCCTTGCAATCGAAAGGTTGTGAGTTTAATTCTCAGACCGGGTGATGTATTATTTCCTTGAGCAAGACACTTTATTTCACATTGCTCCAGTTTACTCAGCTGTAGAAATGAGATGATAAGACTGGGGTCCATATCATTCCACTGCAAAGTGGTCGTGGAGGTGCCACGGCAAAAAAGCCCCCAGCACTCACTGTAAAGTGGACGTGTAGGCACCACGGAAAAAAAGCACCCAGGAAAAAAGCACTCACTGTAAATGCACTCACGGAAAAAAAGCACTCACTTTAAATGAGGTTGGTATTAGGAAGGGCATCCAGCTGTAGAAATCAAGCCAGAATCAGTTACCATCCCACCCTTGCAAGCAGGGAAAAGCGGACGTAAAATGATGATGATGATGATGATGATACATATATGGAGACGGTCATCTGTTCTGGCTTGGCTCATATTTGGACAACTCATCTAACCCATGCTAGCATGGAAAATGGACGTTCAATGGTGATGATGATACATGTATACACACACATATGCACACACACATATGCACACACACACACACACACACACACATGCATGCACACACACACACATGCACACACACACATATATATAAATATATATGTGTGTGTAGGTATGTGTGCGTGTGTGTGTATATATATATATATGTGTGTGTAACCAGTGCAATCAGTGTTATTGATTAGTTATAAGGCTGGTTATTAAACAGGGAGGGAATGTTGGCTATAATGGATATTGTTTAATATATTTATGAAGAACAACTTTCAGAACCACATTATTGATTGAAGAACACAGCTTTTGGAACATGGTAGAACTATAAAATACTTCACATTATTCTGTTTATTGTAAGGAGTATAGCTTGGTAGAAGCTCAGACAAAATGTCTTGCAATGTTTAGTCCAGAGGTTCTCAAAGTGGGCGCTCTCTCCTCCGAGTGGGGTGGGTGGGGGTAGGAGTGAGAAGTTCTAGGGGGCGCTGTATGCAGGTCTCTCTGGAAATAGGGTTGGTGGGTGCTGAGGGTGTTACGTGGCGGGGGGGGGGGGGGGGTCGGAGGGCCCAAAAGTTTGAGAACCTCTGGTTTAGTCCATCTTTTTACATTCTCAGTTGAATTCTCAGTGAGTATAATAATAATAATAATAATTATTATTATTACTATTAAATAAATTAATAAATAAATCCTTATTATTATTATTATTATTATTATTATTATTATTATTATTATTATTATTATTATTATTATTATTATTATTGCATAGGTGCCAGTGGATCACCCTGCCCATCACATCATGTCTCCAGCCTTTATAGTGAGTCTGGGCTAGGTGTTTACACTCGGATACAATGTGAGCCACAGTCTCCTCTCTCCACAGATCCTACACAGTGGGCTAGCCTCCTCCTTGTAAATATGGTGTTTCACCCACTTTGTTCTGAGGGCCTGCTCTTGTGCATCCATTAGCATTCCTTCTGTAGCCCTTTTAAGGTCTCCTCTTTTTAACCAGTTCCATGTCTGTGGATCTCTAAATTCAGTTTTCTCAAAGAACGTACTATAAAGGGATTTTTCATGAAGGTTGCTCTTCCTCCTTGTTATTTCCTCCTTGGACATCCCCTAGTCTATTGTCTTCTCCTTCAGTACAATTCTGAGCATTAGCTCCCTTCTGTCAGTCATGTATTTGTGCAGGTTGTTTTTCTCCATCTGAACACAGTCCTCTATGCTGATAAGACCTCTTCCACCTTCAGATCTCCTTAAGTAGAGTCTATCGACATCACTCCTCTTGTGGAACATGTTGTAGATAGTCAATAGCTTCCTAGTCTTCCTATCCATTTCTTTTTGTTCAGCAACATTCCGTTTCAGAATTCCCGCACTGTACCTAATAATAGACACAGCTCGGGAATTTACTGCACTTATGACATTCCTACTATTTAGATGTGATTTTAGTATGTTTCTTACTCTCCTTATGTATTCAGATCTTATCAATTCCTTCATTTTTTTTGTTCTTGATGTCATCTGTCTCCAGAACACCTAAATATTTCTATCCCTCTTCAGTGTCAATTTCCTTTATCATCTCACATGTTGGTACCTGGATTCCGTTGCTTCTGATCAATTTACCCCTCTTCATCACTAGGATTCCACACTTATTAATACCAAATTGCATACATATATCATTTATTATTATTATTATTACTAGCCAATCTCTTCGGAAGAACTTTCGGGCCGGGGCCCATGGACAACTTCCAGAAATCCCTGGCCTGGCAGTGCTACCGAGGAGCTTTGCCAGTTCAGGATAAACTCTACAGGTATGGAGGTGCCGTCAGCCGGGCATGTCCGAGATGCACGCAGGGCGACGAAACCATCCTGCATGCACTCGTCCAGTGTCCGAGCATTGCTGACTTGTGGGTTTATGTCGAACACCTGCATGGACAACGGATCCGACTATCAGCCGAGACCATCGTGAGGATTGCCCCGCCCTCTTCCTTTAGCCGGGAAGGGCAGGCAGTTTTTATCTGTCTGGTGGCCATGGCGAAAGAGATAGTATGGTGGACACGTTTGAAAGGGCTGAAGACGAGCACTTACCTCTTCTGTGATGCCCTGATTAACTTTTTCTAATTTCATTTGATAAGGAAAATCAGGGTAGAGAGGGAAGTGCTCTCTTCCCAGCTTTTTGTTGAAAGATGGGTGAGAGAGGCAAGAATGGCCCGAGTGAGTGGACCTACTCTGAGTATATGCCCGTAAATTGAAGGTGGAAAACTGGGAGAGGACACTTGCCCTGGTGGTCAGGGTCACCGTGGCTTTTTTTTAATGGGCTTTCTCCACGATGGGGAATTTTTCATTGTTCTTTTATTACATCCTCTGTTTTTTGTTTTTTTACATGCAGAAATGCCCATTTGTACCGTCCTGTATTGTCCTGTACTGTCCTTAATGTCCACTTTGTGTAAATACTTGTGGTTAATAAAGAAAGCATTATTATTATTATTATTATTATTATTATTATTGGCGACCTACGTAGTAAATCGTATCATCGTGAGCTCCGCAAAGGTTTGTTATTTCCGTTTGTTAAAAATTGCCATTTATGGAAAATTTTATTGTTAACTGTTTATAAGCACACATACATTGTTTTCCGAAAAGGACACCCAAAAAGATTGGGGCCTTGTGCCCAAAATTTTAACTTTTATTATTATCCAAAAATTTCTTTGAAAAAAAATGGCTAATTCCCCTCTGCACGAAGCAGCTGAAAGCCTTCCTCACAAAATAACACCTCACACCGACACCACCATTGTAAATGTTACTACGTTTGCCAACACAAAAAAAAATATAAGCAGTAGCAATATTTTAAATTTGTCTCAAGCAGACATTCATTTCCCGCCATTACCAATGACTGCAGGTGTTAAAGCCTCCACCACCACCACCACCACCGCGACAACCACCACCCCCACCACCACCGCGACAACAGAAACAAAAGAAGAAAAAAATAAATTAACTCGTGATATCGAAATGAAATCAAGCAAAATGGACTCTTCCGCACCAAAGACGACTGACGTCACCACCACCACAACTGAAACTAAAATTAATATTAACACAAATAACGATAGCAACAACAACAACAATGACATTATAAAACCGACCCTCAGTTTCGCCATAGTAGCAAAACAATTCGAAGCATTCACGGTAACTCAAGAGGATTTATAAAATGCCAAACAAATGGTAAAGAAAGATGGGTACAGGGTCAGCCTCCCCCCCACCTAATAAAATGGAGCATCGGCGCCTATGCACCGTGTCGTATAGAACAATAAATGTAAAATCGCGCCGAGTGGAACGGGCATCCGAGTCCCAAATCCAAAAAGCTTTGGGACATGTGTGGGCAAGAAAAACCCACATCAGACGTGGGCAAAAGTATGGAACCGTGGATGTGTTCTTTGAAACACCAGAGGAGGCTAGAGAACACTCCATGGCCCCATTAAAAAGTGACGACTTCACACTCGTCCCAAGCTATTGTGGCCAGAGACTCGTAAAGATCAGGGTGACCCACGTTCCACCGGCCATCGAAATTCCCTGGCTAATAGCGGTTGTCCTCGCCGGCATCGAAGCCAACACGAAAATAATAGCAATAGCAAAAGAAAAGCAGGAAAACTGGTCCGGATCTGGGATGGAGCTCCTGATCCAAGCGGACCAAAAAAGCATTGAGGAGATCCCAGAGGTAATAGACCTCACTGACGGCAGCCACCTCACGGTAATTGTCGAGGGCAGAAGACCTAGGTGTGTCGTTTGTGGTGAAGGAACCCACCTAAGGGTTTTCTGCCCTCAGGCTAAAAGGTTGAGGCCACCTCTCCTACCCACCCCAGTGACACAACCATCAACACCACCAGTAGCAGAGATGGCAGCAACAACTGTAGCAGCAACAACAGAAGCAACTATAACAGCAACAACCCCAGCAACAGTAGCAAAACCAACACCACCACCACCCAACGCTTCAGAACTAGCACCAGCGCCTACACCATCCACCACACCACAACCAAAACTAACGGCTGTGCAGGATTTACCACTCCCCGGCCTATCACAACTGGAGACAGATTGTGACGACGAGGAGTGGGAAACGATATCCGGAAAAAAAAAGAAACCAAAAAAGAAAAAAAATTCTCTTCCTTCCCCCTCCAAAAACAAAATACAGAGGGAAACAAATAAACTAAGAAACAAAAAAGTTAGGACAGATATGCCACCATCCACACCAGCATCACCAACCCCATCAACCCAAACACCAACACCATCACCATCATTAACTCCAACACACCATCACCTACACCACAAAAGTCACCAAAATGCGAAACAGAAACAAACCCACAACAAACGCAAACAAAACAAAACAACCAAAACGATACACACTACACAGCATTAAATTTGAACAACAAGCAATTATTACACTACATCCAACACAACACCAGCATCACAGAAAAAGACTACACAACAACCCCAAAATTCACACCACCGCCACACATACAAATCACTCGCATCACACAGAAAACGTACATGACACTAAAACAAAAATTCCCCAAAGACATCGGAGACTTCCGACAAGCACTCTCCAGGAGGATTTATAAGGACATCCTTCCTGAGGAGGCCACAAGCAGTGAAAAGGATGGAAAAACCGTCCTTCCCCTACGAGAAGTAAGGTAAGTGGTCTTTCCCATCTTTTCCACTCCTTTTCAACATGACCTCACTCAGAATAGGCAGCATAAATGCGCGTGGCTTGGGGTCGTCATGGAAGCAGGGCCACCTGCTCAACGACCTCAGGTCACTAAACATAGATGTAGTGGCCATCAGCGAGACCAGAATCTCCAAGCACAGGCTTTCGCACCGATCTTCGGCGGCTACGATGTGTACGCATCTCCCAGCCGTCCGGGATCGGGGGGAGGAGTTGCTGTGCTTTTTCGGAGAGGTTTGGATCTTGCCATACGGGCCATCTTCCTGGACCCAGAAGGTAAGTTGGTGGTGCTGGACGTGACCAGCGGAGACGGGCAAGCTTTCAGGTTAGTGGCCGTCTATGCCCCGACAGGAGCAGGGCGGCCTGATTTCTTCCGGCGTCTGGAGACCTTTCTTGGAACGTCCCGCTCTTTAGTGTTAGTGGGCGACTGGAACGGGATCTTAGATGCACGCTGGGATTGTGTGGGATTAGTGGATAGGGAAGGAGGGTGCAAGAGTCTCACCAACCTGCTCAGACGTTTTGAACTGTCTGACAGGTACCGAATGGATTTCCCGAATGTACCAATGTGGACTTGGACAAATCGCATAGGGTCATCCAGATCATATCTAGATAGAGTATTTTGTAGGGAAATAGATAGGTCTAGCATAGGCTGTCCACAATTCAAGATAGTCAGCTACACGGACCACAAATTCGTGATCTGTGTGCTTGACTTAGATAGGCTTCATAGGCGAGGACCCGGCTACTGGAAGCTAAACGCGTCCTTACCATCGCGCAAGGCCTACAGAGACCGGATTAGCGAACTAGTTAAGCGGGCGTTGACGGGGGCCATCGTCAACAACAAGTGGTGGTTTGCTCTGAAAAGAGCAATTAGAATAGAGTCCATTAGGTTTAGTAAGACTTTAGCAATAGAGAAAAATAGAGCAGAGGGAGAACTAGTTAGAAAATTAGACGAGGTGCTTAGCAAAGGCATCGCGACCGACGTACTTGCAGCGAAATTGGCCCTTGACCAATTCTTCAATGCAAAGCACGAAGGCTGCGTTGTCAGAGCTAGGGTGCGTGCTCTCAGACACGAGGGGACGAAAGCCGTTCAATGGGCCCGAGTGGCGGAGGCGCGTCGTGGCACCAAAGCCACGATCCGGTCTTTGGTGGACCACGACGGGCGCATGCTACTCGATCCCGGGCAAATGTGTGAAGCTTTTCAGCGACACTTCGCTCAACTGTTCGGGGGGCAGTGGCGGGCCGGATCGAGGGATGGACTTTAGTGTCTACCTCGACGGACTGCCGCGGCTTTCGGCCACTGAGGCGGAGTGTTGCGAAAAGCCGATAACAACCGCTGAAGTACGGGATGCAATGACTAGTTGCACAAGGAGTAAATCGCCTGGTTTGGATGGTCTGCCCTATGAACTTTACGTACAAATGCCAAACTTGTTCGGAGGCCTCTTGGCGGACGTCTACTGCAACTGGCAACAGAACGGGAGAATTCCCAGCTCTGTGAGCCGAGGAGCGGTGGCGCTGCTGAGAAAGGATCCGAACAAGGGGGATAACATAGATAATTTTAGGCCCATAACTCTGCTAAACACAGAGTTCAAGATTTTGGCCAAGGTGCTAGCAAAGAGGTTGGCGCTTGTCGTTGGTGGTCTGGTGGGAGAGGCACAGGCATGCGCCATTCCCGACAGATCCATCCACGACAACCTCCACCTCATGCGATACATCGTAGAGAGGGTAGCTAGGGAACCTGGCAAGGGTGGGTCTTTGATCAATTTAGATCAATCGAAAGCCTTCGATAGGGTCGACCATCGTTACCTAGCGGCAGTCCTGAGGGCGGCTGACTTTGGGCCCGTCTTCAGAGGCTGGATCGCTGCCATGCACAGCGATATCTGCTCTGAAGTGAGAGTGAACGGTCACCTTTCGGAACCGTTCAACATCATGCGCTCGGTCCGCCAAGGATGTCCCCTCTCGTCCCTATTGTACGTATTGACTCTCGAGCCATTACTCCACAAACTGGAGACGTTGAGGGGGGTCCCGCGCGAACTAGGATGCGGAAGATCCGTGTCAGCATATGCCGACGATGTCACCGTAGTGGTGTCGAACGCCAAACACATCGAGGCGATCGGCACTACACTAAGAGAATACGAAGCGGTGACAGGAGCAATGATCAACCAGGAAAAGTCAGTGGGCCTGCAGCTCGGCACCTGGAGAGGCAGGTCCATGCCGTCCAACAGCGTCGTCGGGCGCTGGACGGACGGACCGGTTAAATTGCTAGGGGTCTGGTTCGGTCCAGACCTCCAGACGGACAAAAACTGGGACGAGGTGACGAGCAGGGTGGCTTCTCTCACCCAGAAATGGGCCGAGAGGAAGCTATCCCTGAAAGGTCGAGCGGAGGTGGCGAATGCGTACATCGCATCCGTCATCTACTACCGCCTGACCGTCGTACCTTGTCCTAAGCCCCGCCTGACTGCGCTGGAGCGATGGTCAGGCGGTCCATCTGCTGTCAACACCCGCTACGTGGAGGGCTGGGCATGCCGTGGCTGATGATGCGCAGACACGCGCTCAGGCTACGACATCTCCACCTCTTCCTCGACGGTGATCAGGTGTGGTCGCCGTTTGCTAGACACGTTTTTCCCCAGCTCGTCTCCTTGACGGAGCTGCAGTCCTGGGTCAAGCGAAGACCGAGAGGGAGCGCTTGGAGACTGGAATGTCTTCAGGCGCTCACAGCCCTCGACCAATCGGGCAATGTGATCGGTGGAAACTCCACCTTGGCGTTCTATAGGGGATTAGTGGAGGGGAAGAGCGACGACGTACTTGGAGAAACTCTAGGCGCCGACGAAAATCAACTAGCCAATCTCTTCGGAAGGACTTTCGGGCCGGGGCCTATGGACAACTTCCAGAAATCCCTGGCCTGGCAGTGCTACCGAGGAGCTTTGCCAGTTCGGGATAAACTCTACAGGCATGGAGGTGCCGTCAGCCGGGCATGTCCGAGATGCGCGCAGGGCGACGAAACCGTCCTGCACGCACTCGTCCAGTGTCCGAGCATTGCTGACTTGTGGGTTTATGTCGAACACCTGCTGTCACGTGTAGGACGGATCCAGCTATCAGCTGAGTCCATCGTGAGGATTGCCCCGCCCCCTTCCTTTAGCCGGGAAGGGCAGGCAGTTTTTATCTGTCTGGTGGCCATGGCGAAAGAGATAGTATGGTGGACACGTTTGAAAGGGCTGAAGACGAGCACTTACCTCTTCGGTGATGCCCTGATTAACTTTTTCAAATTTCATTTGAAAAGGAAAATCAGGGTAGAGAGGGAAGTGCTCTCTTCCCAGCATTTTGTTGAAAGATGGGTGAGAGAAGCAAGTATGGCCCGAATGAATGGGCCTTCTCTGAGTATGTGTCTGTAAATTAAAGGTGGAAAACTGGGAGAGGGCACTTGCCCTGGTGGTCAGGGCCACTGTGGTCTTTTAATGGGCTTTCTCCACAAATGTCCCTCGGAAGTCTCCCCCCTATTGGGGAATTTTTC
Organism: Eledone cirrhosa; assembly: GCA_964016885.1. NCBI lineage: Eukaryota > Metazoa > Mollusca > Cephalopoda > Octopoda > Eledonidae > Eledone > Eledone cirrhosa. The sequence goes on along the minus strand of OZ024742.1, from coordinate 293,954,796 downwards.
TTTGTTATTTTATTTCAACCTCTGTTTTTTTACACGCAGAAATGCCCATTTGTACCGTCCTGTATTGTCCTGTACTGTCCTTAATGTCTACTTTATGTAAACCCTTGTGGTTAATAAAGAAAACATTATTATTATTATTATTATTATTATTATTATTATTGCGCATCATTACTGCTTTACCAAGCACAGCTCTGTGCACCTTGGGTATGAGCAGTGTAATTTTTGCTGATGTTGTTTCTATTGTAATTATAGTACTTTTCGTAATGTGTGCAGTGTCTAGTAGTGCTATCTTTTGTATGCTGTATATATTTGTAAGTCCTGTGGTTTTGGTTATGTATTTGTCTGTGTGTTTTCTTATCGTTCCTAGAGCACCTATTATTACAGGTATTGTTTCTGTTTTCCTTTTCCCATTCAAGTTATTTCTATCTCTCTGTATATGTGTATTGGCATATCCCAGAGTGTTTTTTTAATCTGTCTCAGAGCACCTATTATTATAGGTATTGTTTCAGTTTTCATTTTCCACATTCAAGTTATTTCTATATCTATATCTTTATTATATTTGGATTATTATCATTATTATAACATTTTCCTTTGATATTGCTTTATATGCAATGTCTACCAAGTATCAACCAGAAACTTAGGGCAAGCATCATTGGTTTTGACAGTTTTTGATAGCTTTGTTTTTATTGTTTCTTCCTCACATTTACTTACCAAGTCACATCACAAAAGTTGATAGGTAAATAAGTTCTCAAGGGTGGGATTTAGACCTTGGGGGACCTGGGGCACTTCAGGTTTGGGGGGCCCCTCATACACAAAAAATTAGAATACACAGTAACCCCCCCCCCCATTTTACATATTAATGGTAGCTTGGCACAGGTATTAAATTTAAAAAAATTCTAACCATCCTAAAACTAAAAAGCGCAGCTGAGGGCACTAATAAATTGGTACGGCTGTCACTGGTGCCCCCCCCCACACTGCAGGGGGCCTGGGACAATTGCCCCTTTTGCCCCCCCCCCCATTAAATCTGGCCCTGACTATATCTCTGCATGTCATGAGTGGGTTGGTGGCAGAAAAAGCATCTGGCAGTAAAACATGATGAGCATGAATGATGAGCATGAAACTTAAAATGGAGCGCATGAAGTTAGCTCCTGCTTTAGTAGACCCCCCCCCCAAAAAAAAAAAAAACAAAAAAACAAAAAAACAAAAAAAAAAAACAAAAAAAACAAAACAACAACAACAACAACAACAACCATAAAATGCTTGTTGCTTCCATAAATATTTGTATATTTGCTTGATTATCTGTTGTGACTAAAATGGGAAGTTCCAAAAGAATTAATGATGCAAGGAAGTTAGAAAAGCATCCATCAAACATATTGAGAAATCAGCACTTGATTTTGAAGACAATATATTTTGGTACCTAATTCTTTAACCTTTCATAATCTTCAAACTCTAATGTTTTGAAGATATATTTGTGGAGAAAAGACCTTTTCTCAAAACAGATATAGATTGTTATTGATTATAGATATAATGGACAGATTGATGTCTTATATAAGTGTACATACATACACATGTGAGTATGTTTCATCATCATCATCATCATCATCATCGTTTAACGTCCATCTTCCACGCTTGCATGGGTTTGGACGGGAGTTTTCCCACTTGAGGCAAGAGTGGTTGTCTTGCTCGCATAGGACTGTCTCGCGGGTTTTCTACAGTTGGATGCCCTTCCTAACACCAACCACATTTACAGCGTGGGGCTGGGAGGTTTTTACCGTGTTGCCTACACAGCCACATTACAGCGTGGACTGTCTGGCGGGTTTTCTACAGCTGGATGCCCTTCCTAACACCAACCACATTTACAGTGTGGGACTGGGAGGTTTTTACCGTGTTGCCTACACGGTCACATTACAGCGTGGACTGTGTGTTTTTTTGTCGTGACACCTACACGATCTCATTTGTTTTGGCCTGGATTTTGTGGCACCAACATAACTTTACATTGAAAGGGGCGGTGTGGATGGGGTGGGGCTGGTGGGACGGGGGTGTATTTTGTTAGAGATGCCTACTGACTGTAGTAGGTTTTACTTTGTATTTAGGTAAGGCGGGTCTTCTCTATTACTGAGTACCGCCAAAGATCTCAGTCCAGTGACATTGTCTTGGAGAGGTGTAAGTGTGTGAGGTCGGAATTTATCAGTTCGTCCCAGGTTTTTCTGGGTCTGCCTAGTCCGTGGCTACCGTCTATCTTTATTGCCCTGCACTTTGCTATACAGCTGTCGTCTTTCATGCGCATCACGTGACCATACCAACGTAGCCTTCTCTCGAGTAAACAACATCTGATCCCTCTTATTTCTAATTTTTTCCTTAGTTCGTTTATGCTTTGCCGTTCGCGTATATTACTATTACACATCCAGCGGAGTATGCAAGCTTCATTCCTCTCTAGTCTGCGTATATCCTCTGCACACAATGCCCAGGTCTCACTGCCATGCAACATTGCTGTTCATATGCAGGCCTCATACAACCTGCCTTTCATTTTTAGGGAGAACCCTTTAGCGGCTAATAGTGGTATAAGCTCTCTGAACTTTTTCCATCCAGTTCTGACTCTAGCTACTGTACTTTCAGAGCACCCTCCCCCACTACTGATTTTGTCACCCAGGTAACGGAAGCTGTCCACTATTTCTATAGAACCCGCTTCGCAGTTGAAAGAGCTAGTATTCTGTGGGCACTTGCTGCTACTTATTGCACCAGAGCACCGGCCACATGTAAAATCTGTGTTCTTAGTTAGCTTACCTGTGATCCCACTACATCTTTTATGCACCCATACTTTGCATTTGGGACATAAAATGGAGTTTCTACCTACGCCTTTCCTACACACTGAGCATGGCCATTTCCCGGAAGGGACCGGCGCCTTATTTTCTTTCCTACAAACTAGAACTTTAGTCTTAGCCAGGTTAATTTTAAGGCCTTTTGATTCTATGTTTGGAATTTCTTCTCTAGCTCGGCCATTGATTCAGCTATGAGCGTTAAGTCATCTGCGTATAGGAGTTCCCATGGGCAGCCGGTCTTGAACTCCTCTGTTATAGCCTGAAGAGCAATAATAAATAGTAGGGGGCTAAGAACAGACCCCTGATGGACACCAACTTTTACGCTAAACTCTTCACTATATTCGTTGTTAATTCTAACCTTGCTCATTGTTTCTTTATACATGGCTTGTATAGCTCTCACAAGCCATTCGTCAACACCTAGTTTTCTAAGAGCCCACCAGATAATGGAACGGGGGACTCTGTCGAAGGCTTTCTCCAAGTCGACAAAGGCTAAGTATAGGGGTTTACTTTTAGCTAGGTACTTCTCCTGTAGTTGTCGTACAATGAAAAGAGCGTCTGTGGTACTTTTGCCTGACACAAACCCGAACTGCATTTCATCTAGATCAATTCTCTCTCTGATTAGTTGCACTATTACTTTTTCCGTGACCTTCATGACCTGATCGATTAATTTAATGCCTCTATAGTTACTCCTATCTAGGGCGTCTCCTTTACCCTTGTAACAGTTAATGATGATGCTGCTACGCCAGTCCTTCGGACAACCCCATTCTGTATGACTTGGTTTACTATCCGGGTGACCATGTTTATGTGTGTATATCATCATCATCATCATTTAACATCCATTCTCTCTGTCAGCAAAGATTGGATACACACACATGCACTAATATATCTTTTATATATATATATATATATATATATGTGTGTGTGTGTGTGTGTAAACGTGGTTGGTGTTAGGAAGGGCATCCAGCCGTAGAAAACCCGCCAGACAGTCCTGAGCAAGACAACCAATCTTGCCTCAAGTGGGACAATTCCCGTCCAGACCCATGCTAGCGTGGAAAATGGACGTTAAACGATGATGATGATGATGATGATGATGATGATATATATATATCATCATTATCATAATCATCATCATCTTCGTTTAACGTCCATTTTCCACGCTAACTTGTGTTAGATATATACAGGGTGCGGACGATATTTGTTCGCAATTTTCAACTGCTAATTTTATGCAATTTTTTTTTACTTCCGTTGTCACTCTTGTCTTCATAAAAACAGTGACTATATTATTTTCAGAATAATTGATTATGAATAATTTTAAACCTCCAAATTTGTGGAAGAGACACGGAGTTCTTCTTGGAATCCGCGCCGGGAGGACAAATAAGGACCAGAAGATCAACTCCCAGAACAACAGGTGGCTCGCTGTCTCATCCAAAGACGTGCCCAGAGTCATGCAGACAAAGTTTCCAGCGACAACATTGGTCTTAGGTGTCGTCAGCAGTCAAGGTGATGTCATGCCACCCCACTTCTTCCCTGAGGGCCTCAAGCTGAATACCGATGGCTACATCTGCGTTCTGAGTGAGGTAGTAAAGCCCTGGATGGACCAGGTAGCTGCAGGTAGGCCGTATGTGTGGCAGCAAGACTCAGCGCCCTGCCATTACAGCCGAAAGACCCAAGCCTGGCTGTCAGAGAACTTCGTCGACCACACTTCACCTGACATCTGGCCTCCCAGCTCGCCTGACTGCAACCCCCTCGACTTCTTTGTGTGGGGCGCAGTGGAACGAGACACCAACAGATCTAGCTGCAATACGAAAGACGATCTGAAGGCCAGGATCACAAGTGCCTTTAGGGGCCTAAGTCGGGAGACAGTGACGAAGGCCTGTAGCCGGTTCCGAGGCTGCCTTGAGGCTGTCATCAAAGCCAATGGCGGGTTTATCGAGTGAGATCGAAAGAACAAGTCATGAAGACAAACTGACCCAAGTTTGATAAATAAATCTTAAAAAATAAAACTACTGTATTATTTTTTCCTAGACAGTAATCTTGCGAACAAATATCGTTCTCACCCTGTATATGTATATATAAATATATATATGTATATATCGACCTGAACTGCAGCATACAATGTGACCTAACCTACCTTTCCCCTTCCACTAGCACTCTCTAACAATTATTCTCAACTTCCTACCCCCCCCCCACCCCCCCATCGCCGTGGCGTGATTGGTGATAGTAAGGGCATCCAGGCGTAGAAAAAATGCCGAACAAAGAGCACGTATATATATATATATATATATATATATATATATATATCATCATCATCATCATTGTTTTTACACACGCAAACACGTATATATATATGATTTTTAATGCGATGAAATACCAATGATGGTTGGAAAATCACTGACGAAGGACTATTTTTATCATATGTAACCCATGTGCAACCACGCAGTATTCTTCTTTCTTCTCATGTTTTTATATATATATATATTGGAAAATGTGTGAGATCCTTGGTACAGTTAGGTATATTTGAAAAAAAGGAAAAGAATGACTTCACTTGTAGTGTTAAAAAATTTGATTTAATTTTATAATATTATAATATTATGAACGGTGGATTGGCAGTATCGGTAGAGGATCGGACGCCATGCTTTCCAGCATAGTTACGTCCCTTTACGATCTGAGTTCAAATCCCGCCGAGGTTGACTTTGCCTTTCATCCTTACGGGGTCGATAAGATAAAGTACCAGTAATGCACTGGGTAATTGCTGGCCTTGTGCCTAAAGTAGAAACAATTATAATATTATGAATTGGTAGATCTAGTAAGTTCTTTGTTAACTTCCGTGGGAAGAATTTTAAAGATTCCTGGTTTACTTGGGTTGGAGAACCTTCTCGCATTCGTCTGTGGCGATTGTCAAACTGAGATCAGGTTGTGTTGAGATGTGTGACTATATATAAGAGAGATTTGGATGTGTCTGGGGTGTGGGGTGTGGTGTTAATGAGTGTTGATGATGATGAAGATCCAGAGGAATTAAAGCATACATACGCACACACATACACACACACGTACACACACACATACACACACACATATATACACTCAGAAAATGGTGAGGTCGCAAGATAAGGGTGTTTGGGAAGGTCCCACCGAAGTTAACGAAGAACTTACTAGATCTACCAACTCATAATATTATAATATTATAAAATTAAATCAAATTTTTTAACACTACAAGTGAAGTCATTCTTTTCCTTTTTTTCAAATATACATATATATATATATATAAATAGCTGAGCAAGCGGTTATCAAACAATTCTCTAAATAAATTAAAAAAACGATTTAAATAATCATCTGTTCTATTGCTGTTACCGACGGTTTCATCATTCCAAAAGATTGGAAATCCAGAGAATTTCCAATGGAAAGAAATGAATCTTCAGACAGCTTATTTCCACACTATAAGGTTGCCAGCCCTATAGTAAGTAAATATTTCGCTTCCTGCCCAACGCATGCGGTCAGGCCGTTAAAATGACACACACGCAAAATCAGGTCGCAGATAATAGCTGTTTATTATAAACATGTTGATATTGCCACTAAAATTAGCAGCATTATTCAACGTTTTGTACTCTACATAAGGAGAAAAATTATATATATATATATATATATATATATATATATATATATATATATATATATATATATATATATATATATATATATATATATATATATATATACACACACATGGTGCCCTAGTATGGCCTCAACTTGTCTGCTGGAACACAAAATAAATATAAATGTGTTTACTTTGAACAGCACAATGTTGGGAAGGGCAATCCTGGTGAAGACATGCTGTAACCTGATTGCATAATATCTGCTGATATTAGAAAATTCTCTGCAACTGTTATAAACAGAATGTTGTGCAGAAACGTGATCCAACTAGGAATTTTATAAGGAAGTGTCATTACTAAAACATGGCCATCTTACTGATTAACTATTGTGTACACCCTGACTGATAGCCAACATTTTCTCACTTAGAAACTTGTTAGCTCAATGAGTGAGTGACCAGGGGCTGGAGCTCATTGAAGTAAATTCAGTGATATTTGTAAACTGTGTGTGTGTGTATATATATATATATATATATATATATATATATATATATATATATATATATATATATATATATATATATATATATATATATAGATAGATAGATAGATATGCAAAAGGCAAACGACAGTCAGTTTTACGCTTGATATAGTAGAAAAAGAGTCTTAACGTTTCGGATGCTAGTCCTTCATCAGAAAATAGAATGAGAAATTAAAGGAAAAATAGAAAGATTGGGAAGATGGACAGTGGCAGAAACAAAAAATATTTTTTTTAGAGAAAAAACAGGTCTATTCAGGTTGGCATCTCTAGGAAAACTGTTGATGCTGGCGTTTTTTGTAAGATAATCTTGTTTGGAAAGGTGGTGATTGAATGGATCTAACTGTATATGTGTGTGTGTGTATACATGTGTGTATTTGTATACGTGTGTGTGTGTGTGAGATTTATTTGTTTGGACGAAGCTAAGAGGATATGTGTTTGTGTTTTCACCCACATTTTCTAAATAATATTTACTAGCTGACGTACCCAGCTTCGCCCGTGCCGTTTGTGCATAGTATATGAACAATTCTAGGTGCTCCCACCTAGAATAGTGACCTCTGGGAGATGGTTCATCTTCTGCCTGACTGTAAAACGTGTATCATTGCATAGACGTGGTTGTTCCACGTTTCTCAAAAGGATGATGGAAGTTCCAATCTTTTATATTATATGTAGATATAGATATAGATAATTAATATAAAAGATGATGCTCAGCCAGTTCGTCTTCAACCATCGCAGCACGCCGTCGCTGCTTGGCTCCAGTGTTTCGTTGGCGTTGTTCAGCCAGCTCCTCTTCATTTATAGCGACACGTCTTCGCCTCTGAAGTTCGGCGTTACGATGGCGTGGTTTCAGCCCGTTTTTCTTCATTCCTGGCTGCACGCCGTCGCCGCTGTAGTTCACTGTTTGATAAAGTCGAATTGCTTTTATTATCAGTATTCATTTCGAGCAATTGTCAAAAAATGACACAATAATAAATATAAAAGATGTCCGTCAATGTAAAAAAAGGTCCCTGTTTACTCCCTTCACAACTCTGTGTATGTTAGACTGACAGACAGGCACACAGACAGATAAACTGCGTGGCGATTGTAGAACGCCCCACGTACACACACATACACGCATGGAAACGCGCACACGCACGCAAACTTACACACGCACCCGTGCACTTACACACACTTACACACTCACACATGTTGATAGTTTTTACTTTCTGTGGAACACTGCACGCACGCACACACACATAAACATACGCGCAGGTACATACACACGCACACATGGTAATAGTTACAGCGTTCACTTTGCCTCTCTGTTTCTTACTCTCCCCTCTCACTCCCTCATTGGCATTATGCGTATTAATTTAAGTTTGGCGTCGTTGAAGTGGGCGGAGTCGTTTGAAACCTATGAACCAATGATAATCGAGAATTATGACACACAGAATACTGACGTTCTTGAAATTAATATATAGACTAGCTGACGTACCCAGCTTTCCTCAGGCAAACAGATGATAAGAGAAGACAGGTAAAATAGAAAATGACTGTATTGGATGTTTGTCTGGTTACAGTATGAGGCGTGTCCGTGGTGTCTGTGTGATACCAAAAACAGTAAAAAAAATCTTCTAGATTTACCAGATTCTTCATTGTACCGTTTGTGCATAGTATATGAACAATTCTAGGTGCTCCTACCTAGAATAATGACCTCTAGGAGATGGTTCATCTTCTGCCTGACTGTAAAACGTGTATCATTGCATAGACGTGGTTGTTCCACGTTTCTCAAAAGAATGATGGAAGTTCCAATCTTTTATATTATATGTAGATATAGATATAGATAATTAATATAAAAGATGTCCGTCAATGTAAAAAAGGTCCCTATTTACTTGAAATGGTTTATACAAATGCTAAATTAATATGGATATGGATAACATGCTTATCTATAAGTGGTCAGCTATAATAATAAAACAACAAATTATATGACACAAAAATTTATTCAGTATTTTCCAGGCTCTTGGCCACTCAGTAATAGACAGTCAATATTGCCCAGAGTTCAACTCGGGGAGGTGGCCTGGTTTGAACTCCAAATGGCGGATCCTTCTACTTCGAAAATAGAATCGTTTTTCAATATTACTCTAGCGCTGGCCGGCCATAGGCACCAAACTTTTTGCCTGACTCAGCATATGATGAGGTTTTATTACCATCGCTATCAGAAGCGATAAATTTGAAGGCAATTTCTACCAATACTTGTTGGTTTTTATTGCTCATTATCGACAATAAATGACATTGAACAGAAATGATAACTCTGTCAAAACTCACAATACTGATCAAAGGACACCAATGTCTGAATCATTTACGTTGAATATTCATAGCAGTGAAGGCAATTTCTACCAATACTTGTTGGTATTTATTGCGCAACATAGCAGTGAAAGCAATTTTTACCAATACTTGTTTGTTTTTATTGCTCATAACGAAATTAAATGACATTGAACATAAATGATTACTCTGTCAAAGCTCACAATACCGACCAAAGGGCACCAATGTCCGAATCATTTACGTCGCTTATTGATAGCATTAAAGATATGCATACATCAGCTCAAAGCTTCATTATAGACAATATTCAGGGTTGTTCCTCTGTTAGTTTTATCAATTGCAAATTTTATACCATCAGGATCGCACACTCGAGATGCAGCAACATACAGTTGCCCATGGCTGAATGCTGGATCATTCAAGTAGACACCGACTCGCTTGAAAGTCTGTCCCTTTGCCTTGTTGACAGTCATGGAGAAGGCCAAATTGACGGGAAACTGTCTCCTTTGCCAAATGAATGGCAGCAGATCGTTACTTGGTCTCAGCATGATCCTCGGAATGAGAACCGATTCCTCTCTGCCTAAGAGTTTAGCTTCTAAAATTCTTCCGTTAATCAATTTCTCAACAATCAATCTGAAACCATTGCAAAGACCCAATTTATGATTGATATTTCTAAGCAATATAATCGGCATACCCTTTTTCAACCTCAAAATATGTGGGGGAAATCCGGGTATTTGAAGTGAATTCAGATACTCAGTCGGAACATCCATATTGTTCTGCTGATTAGGCTCCATTGCATCCGCACTGACGGTCAACCATTCCTCTCCAGGAAACATTCCGGCTACTTGTGAATTTATTTCATCGACCGTTGCATTCGTATGAGTTAGAATAACGCGTTCCGATATCCCGGAGATATTCTGCCAAAAAGCATTCAAATTAGGGAACACCCAATGCTTGGCGGTTCAGTGGCATGACCAAATAGTCTGGGATTCTTACAGTCTGATTATCACCAATGTGTGGCAATTCATCGTTTCCCAACTGCATCAACCATCGGCCGTATGAAGTCGCATATTATCGTGTAATCGCAAAACTCTGAAATGACGCCTCAACGGGGACTTTTTCAGACATGCATCAACAATTTGCGCTCTTTGAGCATTCCTAACAATTGGTAGCACCTGTCTGAAATTGCCACCAAGAACTTACCACCGAATGGCAGGTCACTACCGCAGATATCTCTCAAAGTTCTGTCCAATGCCTCCAGTAAATATCTGTGTACCATTGGAGCCTCGTCCCAAATAATCAGAGACGTATTGCGTATAAGGCCCGTGCGTTCACTTTGTCCTGTAATGTTACAGACACTCAACTCATCCGGAGCCAATGGAGCCTTGAAGCATGAGTGGAAGGTCCTTCCACGGCTCAGCAAAGTGGCAGCGATCCCACTGGTGGCCACAGGGAGAGCAATCTTCCTCTGAGCTCTGACTGCCGATAACATAGTGTTGAAACAGAATGTCTTTCCGGTGCCTCCTGGAGCATCTATGAAAGCACAAAGTTGCTCATTAGTGGAAATCAAGTGGAGAACGCCATCGACCAATTCTCTCTGAGATTGGGTCAACATTGGTATACGTTCATCCACAATACATTGCTGTTCCAGTGGTCAAACTGAAATACTTCCCTCCGATCGAGTGGCAACCGTCTAAGCTGCAATCCCATGTTCAATGCTAAGACACGTTGCCGCATTTCTTCATCAGGAATTGGCAAATTGAAATCTGTTAAACATTTGAAATGAACTTCAAGCAGTTGCTCATCATCGACCTGAAGATGATGCCTAAAATCATCAGCCATAATTCCCCAATGGCGTTCAAATAACTCTCTTGGATCGGCAAGATTGCAGAATCCTAGAATCATGACAAACAACTGCCTTATTTGAGCTGGCATCTGTGTTGTTCTTGCAGCTTCCATGGCGTTATTCCATTCAGCGTCATTCTGAAGGAGTCCCAGATGCTGACACACAGCCTGGTATGTTTCATATTCCACGCCATTGATTGTTTTCAAATCAGCGAAGCTCTGTTTACCTCTCGAAAAATCACTATGCAACAGAATTTGGAGATAAAACACATCACTAGTTGCTGGATGGACATTACAAACCCGTCCAATAGTCATGAATCTCAACTTTTGTTTTCTATCATTCCATTTCTTTCCCTTCTTATCCCACGTATAGTGCGAAGGAAAATCGCAGTAGAGCTGTTTTTGATCCGGGTTCAAAGCATGTTCCCTATTATGCTTGAACCACTCAGTCAATTCCGTCTCAGGAGGTGGTGCGTTAGCAATTCTTTCGACACCTCTTCTAGTGTCTTGAAAACAGAGCATTTGCCTATTCTCTAAGTGAACCGTCAGTTTCTGAACGCTGGGTTTGCGTTCATTGAGATGAAAATCGAACAATCTCCAGCAAGCTTCGCTAGATCTAATCGAGCGAACATCCTGGAACCTGCCAACTTCATCTCCTTGGTTCGCTTCCTCATTCCTGACATTGATCATTGCCCGATCATGACCTTTGTAAACATATTTGAATAGATATTTGCAAGCTTTCACTGAGCTACAAATTTCCACATTAATATGACAACGATATTTCATAATCAAATATGGATTGTATGGCACAACCCATTGTTTTGTAACTTGTCGACCGTTTACATTTTCGACCAAACCGCCATCTGCAGGCGACCGTCTTCTGTATGAGGGATGAGCATCCCCATCGTTCCAGGAAGTGTTCGTGACAAAAGATTTCGGAAAGTGCTTACTGCATTAGCCATTTTTCATGCAAGGCGCTTTCCGATTTGCCACTCCGCATTGGTTGTGCACCATTGACTTTGCCACCAAGTTGCGTAGTGCCTCATTTCCGGCAGTTCAGCACACACAATGCTGTCGACATGCTCAGCACATCTCAATTTGCAATCTATATGTAAAATGATCAGCAAATGTGCATGTGGCAATCCTCTTTTTTGGAATTCAATTACGTATGTAAAAGCAACTATACCTCCAAAGATTCCCTCTTTTTCCACATCATCCATTATCTTTTTCAGATATCCTTTGAATACTCTTGCCACAATATCAGGACGGTCCTTTGGCTGTTGTCCTGGCAAAAGTGCATCCTTAATATCAGTCCATTCAGGATTGCATGTAACCATTATAAACAAATCTGGCTTTCCAAACTTTCTGACAATAGCCATTGCATCCTGATAGCGAATGTTCATATATCTCGGGCCGCCGATGAACGACGATGGTAAAATGATGCGTCGACCAATTTGCTTGTAATTGGCATCATCGGCTGTTATCGCATCCTGTATATTATACAATTCAGCTCTGATATGTTGCTGATGTGTAGCTATATAATTTAGCCTTTGATTTTCGATCTTTGCGAATGCCATACAACAGTATTCCTGGAACAATCTGCTGGCTTGAAATAGTGCATTTCTCTGTTGATTCCTCTCATTCAAATGGAACGCGTGAAAGTCGCGAATCGAATTATTGTGTCTATTGCCACCTCCCTGTTGATGCTGATTCTCATGATCATCTAAATGAACAGACATGTTCCATCCATTTTCACCTTTTGGGAATAAAAGAACATAGTGCAATGGATCGTATGCCCTATTTGACTCATTGATAGTCTTGAGACCACTATCTCTGCGATTGAGGGCGATATCTCTCGATCCAAGCTTATCGTCCATCAACACAGCAATTTCACGAAATCCTCCAGGGGCATTATATCGCGGTTCGTGTTGATTCCTTGGCACTGCGTCAGCCTTAATCACCAATGTTTGCTGCTGAACATTTTGCAGTTCAGCCACCAACATGAAATCCATAACATAAGGATTACACTGTCTAAGCCATGATTGCAAATCACGGATCAAATCACTTAACCTTTGCCGTTCAAGTTCAGTTATATTTCCTGGCATGCAACCGATCCTGATATCCTCCTCCGATTCACTATAATCTGGATCGTTAACGTAAATTTGAGCGAATCGAGGCCTCTCTCCTGGGGTAACTTCTAAATTACTGATACAATGATACAAACGGCCTTGAATGACTACATTCGGTTGCCATGCTCCACTCTCAAACATCTCACTAACTCTCTGCGATGCTAAAGCTAATGAATTGTTAATATGCCGCGAATATTTGCGCAGTAATATACCTCGGTCTCCTTGATCACCCCACATACTTAGTATTTTAAACTCCGGTGACTCCTCATCATCCAGCATTCGCAAGGGTTCTAGTTGAACTGCTTTTTTATGACACCACATTGTGGTCCACGTCTTTTCGTGCCTCCAAAGCAATGCTCCACAATGTGGACACTCTGCTCGTCCACCAATCTGATATTGGTAACTACACAGCCCTCCTCTCTCTCTTTTTTAATTCCACACACACACACACACACACACACACACACACACACACACACACACACACACACACACACACACACACACACACACACACACATATATATATAGTGCAGCGCGACTTATGTCGGACAGACGGGACGTCGCCTGGCGGACCAAGTCACGGAGCACCTCCGGGATATTCGTCTCGGGGGCAGTTCCCCCATCGCCCGCCACTTTGGTGGCCCTGGACACTCCGCACGCCATCTCACAGTCTGTGGCCTACTCCAGTGCCACGGAACACCCGCCCATCGCCTTACGGTCGAACAACGAACCATCTTCATCTTACAGACCCACACTCCCCCCGGCCTGAACTCCCCACCCTTATTCCTTTAGCGTTCGACCGCCCCCTCCCCCACACTTATCCCCCACTAATACCACTAACACACCCCTCCTTTTCACCGCCCACCCCACACTAACAATACTAACACCTCCACTCCACCCCTCATCTGACCACCCTTCCCCAACTAACATACTAACATCCCTTCCCTCCCCTCTTCTCCTCCTCCCTTCTCCTTATCACACGCACACACCCACCGGCACATATATACACGCGCTCACACTAAACACACACCCTACTACCACCACTAACCCTCACCCCCACACCTCTCACCCCCACACCTCCATCCCACCACCCCGCAACTAACCTCACTAACACCCCCTAACCCCAAGCACACGAACACACGCACCCACTTACACCACCCACCCCACACGCAACTAACATCACTAACACCCCCCAACCCCACGCACACGTACCCACACACCCTCGTACACCACCAACTCTACACACCCTACCACCACTAACCCCCACTCACACCTGCATTCAACCCCTCCCCACCTCCCGTATACTAACACCCACTAACACCTCTTCATCAAACTACACACACACCAGTACACCACACTCCCTCCATAGAACCACACACACCCTTCTCTCTCCCCGCTCCACCCACACCCTCCTCACTCCAACTTTCACACCTACCCATCCTCGCCCCCTTACCATTCCACCGACTGCTGCTATGCCATCTGACCACCTCCCAGCACTAACAGACCACAGCACTCCCACTACTGACCACTTCCTGTTGCGCGCGCACCCCACATCTCTCCTCTTCCGACCACCGCTTCATGGATTACCCACACGCAGAATTTGACTTACAACCAATCCACTATACATCCTTGGAACTTACCAACTTTTCAACCATCCTCTTACGTAATCACCTATATAACTCCCCCCCCCAAAAAAAATTCTTTTTCTCCACACGCCACCCACACCCACAACACGCTTAAACCCCACACACACGTGCTTCCCACCATATATTTACACCCTCAGCCTCCTGATTCCTCCCCTCCCACACGCACAGACCCTCCTACCCCCCCCCCCCCCACACACACACCTCTTCCTGAACATGCAACCCCGTTCTTCCCCCAACCCTTACTTTCACATACACACACACACACACACGCACACCTACACACACACACCACCTTCAGCCCTCCCCACTCCACCCGCCACCACCCCTACTCACCCCACACCCTTCCACCACCTGTTTACCCCCCTTTTAATTTCAGTTAATTTTGATTATGCCTTTATTTTTAAATTTTCTCATTCCTTGTATTTTGATCATTTGATCATGCTTTATTTTTATTTTTTATCTTTATTTGTTTTTTTTCATTCGCACCGTTTCCTTTCGTTATATGTCTCTCCACCACTCCCCTACACACCTTTTGAACTCTGTTCCCACACACTTCTCACCTGAGGAAGGGCTTATGCCCGAAACGTCGTCCCCCACCTACCCCCACTCTCCCGAGCGTGAAATTAATAAACATTTATTGTACTGCCTCTCTGTTTTGTCCCTGTTCAAAAAATTTTTTTCCATTATATATATATATATATATATATATATATATATATATATATATATATATATGTGTATATATATATATATATACACAGTAATAAAGATATTTATATTTATATATGTTTAATACAACTATAAATATGAAGGGTAGTACTAAGTACTAGCTGGTTACCGGTATGACAAAAGGCTCAATGCAAATTTTCAAGTGTTTTACAGAGCCGAGATACAAATGTGTGTATGATTGTGTATAGAAGGTTATGTGTATGATTGTGTATAGAAGGTTATGTGTATGATTGTGTATAGAAGGTTATGTGTATGATTGTGTATAGAAGGTTATGTGTATGATTGTGTATAGAAGATTATATTAATAAAAGGAATTCCAACTTTGTCTGATTTACTCGTTTTATTTACAATCCTTTAAAATTTCTAATGGTATTAGACTGAAATAGTATGGTAGAATATTAAATGTTAAATGTTAATTGAACAAGTACTCTCATGCTTTCACAATCTTCAGGTTCATATTCAGTGGTGACAGTCAAGTTTGCAATTTTCAACAGTTGAAAATTGCAAACTTGACTGTCACAACACAATTTGAACCTGAAGATTGCGAAAGCATGAAAGTACTTGTTCAATTAACACTTAACATTTAATATTCTACCATACTATTTCATTCTAATGCCATTATAAATTTTAAAGGATTGTAAATAAAACGAGTAAATCAGACAAAGTTGGAATTCCTTTTATTAATATAATCTTCTATACACAATATAATCTTCTATACACAATCATACACACCCGTGTATATTTATCTATATATATATATATATATATATATATAAAACATGAGAAGAAAGAAGAATACTGCGTGGTTTGCACATGGGTTACATATGATAAAATTAGTCCTTCGTCAGTGATTTTCCAACCATCATTGGTATTTCATCGCATTATATATATATATATATATATATATATATATATATATATATATATATATATATATATATATATTTATATATATGTATATATATGTATATATGTATATAAGTTTATCCCAAGTTCAATTGGGGGTAACCACAGTAAGTAAGGTACTCAATACAAAGTAGAGTATAAATATTTAATATAGAAAAGGTTCTACAGGACTAGAACTGTTTCATTTGGGAGAAATCATCAGGATGATTTCTCACGAATGAAACAGTTCTAGTCCTGTAGAAGCTTTTCTCTCTCTCTCTCTCTCTCTCTCTCTCTCCCTCCCCCTCTCTCTCTCTCTATATATATATATATATATATATATATACACACATACATATATATATATATATACATATATATATATATATATATATATATATATATATATATATATATATATATATATATATATATATATATATATATATATATACATATATATGTATATATACATATATATGTATACTAGCAGTGTATCCCGGCGTTGCACAGGTAAGAATAGTGGTAATAGCACCTCCAATGAGAAATGTTTATTTGTGAGTGCCTGTTAAAAGCTCACGAAAATATACCGACAGGAAACTTGTTTTATTTGGAGAAAATTAAGAAGTTGAAAGTACAGTTTAGCTGTCTACGTGCATTGTTATTGTTCACAGAAATATTGTTGAACCCCTTCTTTTCATACTCCTCTGTTTTGGCCTATTGGAGAAAATGGGAAAGAGAAAGTCACAGGTTAAGTTGACAGAAGATTCCAGTGCAATAGCAGTAAGGCGTAGGCTACTTACCTCAAAAGTTCATTCGCACTCTTGTCACTAAGTTACTCTTTCTCTCTATCCCTCTCGGTGCAGTCCCTTGCAAATTTCTCGTGTAGGCCTGGTGTAGATTTGCACCCGATCCATCTGCCCGATGTACATGTCCGCTTTGTACGGCTTTTTGAAGGAGTGACCAGCAGTACGTTGTTCGGTATTATTACGAAAAGGTGTAGCAGAGAATCCCACATGAACTAACAGCTCGGAAGGAAACTGCTTACCTTGAATATTCATTTGCTATCGTCGTTCTTGACAATGCTCCGTTTAGTTGGTATTTGTTGGTCTACAGTTAGATGAATGGCGCACAAAGGGTTAATGTTTATTGGCAAGAAGTGGCAACTGGGCTGGCTTGCCTCGCTTATATTATATATTAAAATAACAGATTAAAGTTTAAGCAAAGAATTGCTGCTTTCATCCTTAACGGGATCTTCTGAAACTAAAAAAAATTAATCTGTGAACGCAGAAGTAAATATTTCGAAAAACGTTGCAACTGAAGGAAAACAGGAAGATGATACTTTGGTTCGTGAAGACGTTCCCCGGCGCAATGAACGGAAAATAGCGAACATAATACGTCATCAATGTTTGTCATAATGTTGTAATGCAGACAGCCAGACATACAGACAGATATTATAAAGGCGCGACAGAGATCGATAACCGGCCCCTAACACCCCTTTAACAGCAGAAAATTGAAAAATAAAAGCAGCACTTAATATCTTTAGACCGCAAGGAATATATAAATGCAAGTTTGAAGTCAATCGGAGTAGAAATGTGGATTTGTATAGACTTTGCAAAAATGAGGACACAAACACACAGACAACTACAGTTTTATATATATGTATATATATATATATATATATATATATATATATATATATATATATATATATATATATATATATATATATATATATATATATATATATATATATATATATATTTTTATAGATAGATAAATAGGGTTGGTAAAGAGAGATTCTATGGGAATACACTTTGATTGTTAGTTTGTTTAACAACAAGCTATCTATTTACATTGTGTGTGTGTGTGAGTGAGAGGGAGAGTGAGAAAAGTTTACTAAGGGATGACTGTTGAATATTAACAGAACTAATTGAATTGCCAAGGGAAATTAATGTTTCTTTCTGAATCAGAAAACTGTGAAGAGATGGCAAATAAAGAGTTATTATATCAATGTCATATATAACAATCAATTATAGTCACATATATATATATACACATTGTCTCATTTTGGTGTAGCATCATCATCATCATTATCATCATCATCATCATCTTCATCGTCGTCGTCGTCATCATCATCATCATCATCGCTGTCATCATCATCATCATCATCACCATCATCATCATCGTCATCATCATCATCATCATTATATAAAGTATTTATATTTATCTAAAAAAAAACCTTTCATCAAAATTGAATATAAGAACCTTTCTTAATCCTTTTGACATCAAATCACCTGAAACCACTCCTTGTTCTTGATTACAAAGTTATTTATTTGAAGTGATCATATCTATCTTGCGGCGACACTGAAGTTGAGGTTGCGGGCAGATCCTGTCACCATGTACCAGCCTTGTCTTGACTCATCCTGTCTCTGTGATCTCAACATCACCTCTACATTTGCATGCTCCATCAACAATTGTTTCAGTGCCCCTCCTCCACCTCCCACTAGATCATCCTACCAGAGCCTTACTCTCAGTCGACACAGCAGCTATAGGCTGGAAAAGTTCCTGTGGCAGACCCCAAACCAGATGCCTGGATTTGATTAAGGAAGATCTCCAGAGGCTCCACATCACCTTGGAAGATGCAGAGAGACTGGCACTGGACTGCCAGTGATGGAGGGCTCTGGTAGATCTGGTTGGCTCTATGCACAATGACGCCTTTGAAATCACTGACCTAGGATGACCACCAGTCCCATCGGGCGAGCACAAAGAAGAAGAAAGAAAAAATATATTTAAAACTCTTCCATAATTATATATAAGAACCCTTATTAGGCTATGTTCCAAACACCAACTTAATATACAGGTAAAATTCTGTTATAACGAATACCATTATACTGAATTTTTCAGTTAATGAAAGTTTTTCAATCCCCGAGGATTGTTTCAGTCAATCTCATTATAAAAAAATTTTTCGTTACAATGAAATTTTTTATACCCTGTGAATTTCATTATAATGGAATTTCACTGTATTACTAAATTCCTGAAAATTGTTGATTATTTCGAAAATTATCTGAAAAATCATAAGGCAGTGTCTTTCATTTGAAATATGGTCATGAAAGGGTTAAATCGTTTTGAAAAATTTCCACTGTGAATTGTCATTGAAGTATTACATTAACTATCATTTGAAATATGGTAATGAAAGGGTTAAACTGTTTTGAAAAATTTCCACTGTAAATTGTCATTGAAGTATTACATTAACAATCTCTTGATAGATTCCAGGAGGGAAGAAGTAGGCTGTAAACAAGAAATATATTAAGGAACACAGTCACCATCTTTAATCAATGATTCATCTATACTTTTTATAAAGTTGTCTTGATATGTGTGTGAGTGTTTGTGTATGTGTGTGTGTGTATGTGCTTGTGTGTTTGCATGTGTATGTATGGTGTGTGCATGTATGTGTGTTTGTGTGTATGTATGTTGGTGTGAGTATGTGTGTGTGTGTATGTATCTGTGTGTGTGCGCGCGCGCGTGTGTGTGTGTGTGTGCATGTATGTGAGTGTGTTTGTATGTGTGTGTGTATGGCAGTAAAACTAATAGAAAATATAGATGTTGGTAAAAATAGAAAAGATAGAGAAAAGACTTGGTATGAAGTTAGAATTTGTAATTTAAATTAATCTGGCAGGATATAATCACTAAAGAAGTTAAACATATTTTTATTCTCTGTCTTTTGTGTGCAGTTCTTGACAATATTCCAAGGTCTATTCATTGGAAAAAATATATGAAATGAATTAGTTTTCAGAAAAGTTAATATTTTTTTGTTGTTGAAATATATTAAATGTAGGATACAAAAGGTATAAGAATGATGTATTACAGTGTAGTATTATACAGGATATGGCTGACAACAAAGGGATTCTCCCTCTGAGAAAAGGGTAGATTATATGTCTGCCTACAAAAAGCAATGTTACTTGGCAGTGAGACATAAGAATTGAATGAAGAGGATGGATGTGTAAAGGTTAGAAAAAAAATGAGGATGCTTCCATGGATGTGTAATGTTAGTGAACATGAATGATGAAGCATAGATGTGTTGAAAGAAGAAAAATCTGGTGAAGAAGTGCCATGAGTTCCAAATGAAAGAAGCCACAGAAGTGGAAGACTGAGGAAAAGTTGGACAGAAGTGGTGAGAGATGAGTTCAAAATACTGAACCACAGAGAGCTGATGAAGGAACACGAGTAGCTATACTAGAGATGACCCATAAAAGAGTGATGAAGATGATGATGATGATGATGATAATTTCAATTGAGATATTATAGTGTGTGCATGGGTTGAAGTATACATCCAGTACGTAGCACTCTCCCCTCCATCAGTTCCTCTCCTCTTCCATACATTTCCCACATTCTAATACTTCACCTTTCACCCACGACTGTACACACCTCCTTGCACCATTCCACACTGTAAATTGGTCGTGTAGGTGTCACCATAAAAAGCACCCACTACACACTGTAAACATGGTTGGTAAAAGAAAGGGCATCCAGCTGTAGAAACCAAGCCAGAAACAGTTCTGTATGAGTGAGACATAGTCACTTGATCTGACTTGCCTCAAATGAGACAACTCGTCTAATCTATGCTAGCGTTGAAAATGAACATTAAATGATGATGATGATGATGTTGGTGGTTGTGGTGGTGGTGGTGGGGGTGATATAATAGTGAGATTACTATTTGATGTCACACTATAAGATAAAAGATATTAAAGTATGATATAAAAGATATCATGATATTACTTGTTATATAAAAAATATAATACTGAGGTATTACAGTAAGATATTACGATGTGATATACAAATTATTACCATATGATATTATGGGACCTGCTGAGAGGAGTGTTTGAGGACTCTGCTGAACAGATTTTATGGGCAAAACCAACTAACAGGAGACCCAGGGATAGACCCCAAGCAAGAGGGTTGGATAACATCCATGAGCTCACTGGTCTTGCTTGGAGATCCATCTGGATCAATTGGAGATAATTGCTTCTGGCAGAAGCCAAACTTCTCAGGAATAAGTGGGTGAAGAAGAAGAAGAAGAAGAAGAAGAAGAAGAAGAAGAAGAAGAAGAAGAAGAAGAAGAAGAAGAAGGATGGTGATGATGATGATGTTGAGGAGGAGGAGGAGGAGGAGGGAGGGGAAGGAGGAGGGAGGAGGAGGAAGAGGTGGAGAAGATATTACAGTGAGATATACAATAGATAACAATGAAATATTACAGTATGTGATAAAAGTTATTACTGAGTGATAGAAAAGATATTACATAGAAAAATCTAAAAGAATGTTATAAAAGATAGGAGTAAAATCTTCACTTGAACTTTATCGTCCACAAATCAGTAATGGTTTGAATAGCATTGTCAGGAATTATTAATGGGAAGTGTTTAAAATGAAATATTTTACCATTTCTATAACAATTTGTAAGCCATACAGCTTTTACATTGATGTAGTTTGTTGAGAAAATACTACTACTACTCTGCTGTTGCTACTACTACTACTACTGCTGCTGCACTGCTGCTGCTGCTGCTGCTGCTGCTGCTGCTGCTACTACTACTACTACTACTACTACTACTACTACTACTACTACTACTACTACTACCACCACCACCACTGCCACCGCCACTGCCACTGCCACTACGGCCACAGCCACCGCCGATAAGGATAAAATATAATATTAAAGATTATGATGATGATGATGATGATGATGACGAGGACAACAAATGGAATGCGATGGTTGAGTCATGTGTTGAGGAGGGATGAAAGTGACTGGGTGGGAGGAGTGATGGAAAAGAATGTGAAGGGAAGCAGAGGGAGGAAGAGACCTGGAAAGAATTGGTTAAAGATATTGGAGGAGGAAATGAAAGTTAAGGAGGTTGGTAAAAGGGGATAAAGACAACAGAACAAAACGAAGAAGCTTATCATAGGGTCCCTGCAAAGCTAACGTCTGATTTAGCAGGGAAAATGGTCTTAAAATGCTTGTTGTTGTTGTGCTGTTGATTAAAATAAAAAAAATGGGAAGGCCCTTGGCTTGGATGAAGTCACTGCAGAAACGATCAAGGCTGGAGCCATAGTGCTCCTTGAAGGACTCCTTGCACTCATCTAAATGATATGGTGATCAAATATAGCATACATTCGAGATGGAAGATGACCATCATTATTCCCATCTATAAGAAATTAGACAGCAGGAAATACAAAAAGTACCATGAAGAAGTGCTAGGAGATGTCTGTGGAAGGAAACTGCTGTAGATGATGATTGAGAAAAATCCGGGCAAAAGTAGTCTGAGGGGACCTAAGAAAGCTGAACCTCACAGATGAGATGTAGGAACACAATGAATAGATGTCGACTGAACTAGAAAGGACCCATTCAACCCATGAAAACATGAAAAAAAATGGACATAAAATGATGCTATATATATATATATATACACACACACACTAAATATGCTCAATATCATTTACAATAACCCTTTCGAGATTGCATTTTTAATGAAATACATTCTATTTCAATTAACTAATGAAGAATTTTGAGGGATTTACTAAAACTATTAATTATTTCCTTACTATGATAGTAACTTAATGTAAGGTTCTTATATAAAATTATGCTGAAAGATTTTAATTTAAAATGGAAACCTTTAAAATGGGTGGTTTTATTTCATATAATCAGAGCCAGTTTTGGCCGGGCTGATAACAAAAGGTTTAAAAAAAGTATGCAAGCATTTTACAAGCATTTTCTAAAATACTTCTATGCCAGATTTCTAACAAACATTTTTTTTCAAAATTAAAGTAGTTTCAAAATTCAAAAGTTAATTTAAAAAAAAAAAAAATTTACATATGTTGTAATAATTCTGAGCAACAATTATCAATTATAATTATAAGGAGTTAAAACTAATTAGAAAAGTCATTGATTAAAATTATTAAATTAAATATATAGTAAATTGAATTCAATGGGCAGTAAAAGGAAAAGCAATATAGAAATGACTAATAATAGCTTGACACGTCACAAATAATGGTGGGGTGGGGGAAGTGCAGTTAGATTAACACTTTTGATACCAATCCACATGACCAGCCCCTGGTTCTCATCAAGATCACTGTTTTATATCCTCTTTTCTATGCATGCATGGGTTGGATGGATTCTTTCTAGTATAGCATCTCTCCACTTGACTCGGTCCTTTATCATCTCCTATATACAAAAAAGTTTGTTTAAAAGTGTTCATCATCATCATCATCATCATTATCACTGTTTAACACCCATTTTCTACAGTTGCTGTGCGACAAGCCAGGTCAGATAACCGTGTCTTGCTCATACAGAACTGTTTCTGGTTTGTTTTCTATGGCTGGATGCCCTTCCTAACGCCAACCACATTTACAGTGTATGCTGGGTGCTTTTTGTCATGACTCCTACACAATCACTTTGCAGTGTTGACAGGGTGATTTTTATTGTGATACCTACATGAACACTTTACAGTGTGGACTGGGCACTTTTTGTTGTGTCATCAACATGACCACTTTACAGTGTGGACTGGGCACTTTTTGTTGTGTCATCAACATGACCACTTTACAGTATGGAGTGGGCACTTTTTGTTGTGTCATCAACATGACCACTTTACAGTGTGGACTGGGCACTTTTTGTTGTGTCATCAACATGACCACTTTACAGTGTGGGCTGGGCACTTTTTGTTGTGTCATCAGCATGACCACTTTACAGTGTGGGCTAGGCACTTTTTGTTGTAACACTCCTTTCAATGGGTCCTGTCAGAAGCAACCATTTCTGAGTGAGACCAACTAAGCTCATGGATGTTATTCAACCATCTTTCTCGGGGTCTACCCCTTAGTCTCTTGTCGGTTGGTTTTGTAGAAATATAGTAATGAAAGAGTTAATATTTGTTAATATTCAGAGTAAAATACTTAAGAGAGAAATGATTTAGTTTGATGAGATTGAAAATATGGACGCCAGTTTTGGAAGGAATAAAATCTCAGAGTTCTGGAAATAAGGAAATACTATCATGATTCTAATCATTTTAATTCACAGAGCAGTAGAGATGTAATCTGTCTCATTTTGGTAGTTTCAGTTATTTATTTTCTGTGAGTAGAAAGGATGTATTGGAACAGAGTTTTTTGAAGCTGAACTGGGTCTATATATATATAAGTATATGTATGTATGTATGTATGTATGTATGTATGTATGTATGTATGTATGTATGTATGTATGTATGTATGTATGTATGTATGTATGTATGTATGTTCAGTGCATTGGTAGGGTTTCTCCTACATGGATATAAAGTAGTGGCCGTACTCGAAAACGAGTTGGAAGCCACCATGTATGTATGTATGTATGTATGTATGTATGTATGTATGTATGTATGTATGTGTGTGTGTGTATGTGTGTATGTATATGTGTATGTGCATATGCATATGTGTGTGTATTCATATATGTATGTACAGGAGTGCATATGCATGTGTATGTGCTTATAAATGTGTGAATGTGTAGATTAGTATACATGATATGATTGTATGTGTATGATTGGGAGTGTGCATGTTATTGTGCATGTGTGATTGTGCATGTGGGTGTGTATAAATTTGTAGATAAGTATGCATGACTGTGTGTGTCTATATGCATATCATTATGTGTAATTATATGATTTTGTATATGTGTGCGTGTTTGTATGTGCATATATATGTGTGTGTGTGTGTGTTTGAATGTACATATATGTATGTTTGTAGCACTGCATTAAGTGTGGAATTAAAAGCATATATTTTGCCTGAGTCACAGATGTTATTTGACTTAACCAGTTCTTCTTCTTCCTCGTATTTTACAAGAATGCCTGAGCTAATGTGTTTTCATGTGGTACAGGATGTCAAAAGTTAATATAGTTGGTGGCAGGGCACCACCCAGTGAGTTCCAGCAGAAGCAAGGGGAACTTACCAACAACTGTTTCTGACCTATTGGCTATTGTCAAGGTAATGCAGCCCTCTACCTTGCTTCCTGCCGGAACTCAAAATAGGCACTAACATATAGTTTTAATGCTTAGGAATATGGGCTGATTAACCTCATTTGCATATGGAACTGTACAAGAAATAGCTGTCGGTAGTTTCCTCTTGCTTCTGCTGGAACTTGATAGGTGGTGTCCTGCTACCACCTTTTAAAATTCATAGCTAAAGGCTTTCAAATGTTTATTAGTAAACATATTGTATATTATCCAATATACAAAATTTATATACATATATACAGTTATGTTGGAGTGAACACCTTAATTCTATATTTTGTTGAGGCTGAGCTAGCCTACAGCTCCATATACAAATGAGGCTAATCCCACTGAGCTTAGCTTTGCCTTTCATTCTTATAAAGGTGATAAAATAAAGTACCAGTAACGCACTGGGGTTGATTTAAATGACTTTCCTCACCCACCAAATTGTTGGCCTTGTGCTTAACCCTTTAGCACTTAAACCCACTGTATCCAGCCAGAACTCTCTCATCCCTTTCTGTTCAAATTGGCTGTAACTGGCTACTCATACTGATGTTAAGGTATTGTTCTCAAAATAAATAACATAAAAATCTCATAGATTTAATATTATCTGAGATAATTATGTGAGGTAAAGCCTTTACTGTGAAAATACAATAGTAAATATAGAGTAATGTAAATATTATGTGAGATAATTATGTGAGGTAAAGCCTTTACTGTGAAAATACAATAGTAAATGTAGAGTAATGTAAATGTTATCTGAGATAATTATGTGAGGTAAAGCCTTTACTGTGAAAATACAATAGTAAATGTAGAGTAATGTAAGTGTTATCTGAGATAATTATGTGAGGTAAAGCCTTTACTGTGAAAATACAATAGTAAATATAGAGTAATGTAAGTGCCAAAGTTTAAATCTGAAACCATAATTCCATGCTTGCATGGGTTGCACAGGTCTGCTTAAAAACAGCATCACACTAGTTGGTGTGTACATTTGTCATTTTCTTCATGAGGTTCATCATTCTATGATAAACTTTTTCACTTTTGCTCATATCTTCCTTGGTCTTCCTGTCACACAGCTTCATTCCACTTGAATATCCTGACATTTCTTTTCCAAACTGTCATTATCCATATGCATTACATGTTTGCACTATGGATTAAAAATAAAAAAAAAAAAAAACATGACTCATATTATACTATAAAGTATTTATTTGATTCAGAAAACTATTTTGAACATTTGCCAAGATACTAAAATGTAAAAACTGAATATATATATATATATATATATATATATATATATATATATATATATATATATATATAAGTATGTTATATGTACATACATATATGTATACAGACGTACAGTAGTATGTATATATATATACACATACATGCACACATATATATGTACGTATGGATTTACCAAACATTTATTATAATGCTCGGTGTGTTTGTAAACAAACATCCCGATTTAAGCCATACAGTGTTTAGCAACCATCGTTGCCCTTTTGTTCAACACTGACAAAGGAACGATGTACTAGTTTCAAGCTTATTAGCTATCATCAGCACCGTATACCTTCCTGCCAGATGATTGAACGTCTGAAAGTATATACTTTCCTTATGCATATTAATGGCTGAGCAGCCTAATTTGCATATCGAGTGAGTTAATCGGCCGGGCGCACCGAAAACGATAAACGGAAAAAAATGAAACAAAATTTAATTTCTCACTCTTAGTACGGCTGTTCCTTAAATATAAGTATGTTATACGTACATACATATATGTATACAGACGTACAGTAGTATGTATATATATATACATGCACACATATATATATGTACGTATGGATTTACTGAACATTTATTGTAATGCTCGGTGTGTTTGTAAACAAAATCGGGATGTTTGTTTGCAAACACACCGAGCGTTACAATAAATGGTAAATCCATATGTACATATATATATGTGTGTATGTAAGTATATATATACATACTACTATACGTCTGTATAGATGTATGTATGTACGTATAACATACTTATATTTAAGTAACAGCCGTACTAAGAGTGAGAAATGAAATTTTGTTTCATTTTTTTCCGTTTATATATATATATACATATATATACTGTATATATATATATATATATATATATATATATATATATATATATATAATCAAAATATTAATAAATGGAAACTATATTTATAACTATCTTTATAACTATATTTATGACTATCCACCGAACCTTCAACCGTCAAGGTTGTTTTTCTACGGGTATGTCAACATTTATAAAACAAATTTTGTATTTTATCTGATGAAAGCGCACCAAAACTGCCTTGGTTGCCCTTGAAATATATATAATAAAATAATTACGGTTTTATAAATATAGTTTCCATTTATTAATATATTGAATATTTACTCCAGTAAACTGTTGAGTGCTTTATATGAGTTATAAAACTTTTAAGCTTGTTGAATCCTAACACATTAAATATAACTTCTGCATATATATATATATGACGAAGGACCGTGATGAGTGGAGAGATGCTGTGCTGAATAAGACCCGTCCCACCCTTGCGAGCAGGGAAGAGCGGACGTAAAATAATGATGATGATGATAATATATATATATATATATATATATATATATATATATTTATATTTATTAAAGTTTAAGCAAAGAATCGCTGCTTTCACCCTTAACAGGATCTTCTGAAACTAACCTTTGGATTTTAGTCTTCAAATTTATTATTATTACTATTATATATATATATATATATATATATATATATATATATATATATATATGTGTATGTATATATGTATGTATAAATGTATGTGTATGTATGTAAGTATATATATGTATATATAAAACCAAGAGTGAAAAGAAAACCAACCCAAAATAAAATGGCTTAATTTATTTCAGGAAGAATTTGGCATTCTATTCTAGCAAAACTGAAATGTTTTGATATTGATGGAGTTGCCGAGTGAAGGACCCTACTGAAAAAAAGAGCTATATAAGAACTAAATTTTTAAAGTTCTTTAAAAAAAAAATACAACATTGTGAGAAGGAATTCATGGTTGCAGAGATGTTACCGCCAAAACAAAAGGGAAAAATTGTTCTAAGTTTTTCTTTATTTTTCTTCGAAAGAAAAGTTAATCTTTAAATTTCCAAGTGAATGGGTGCTTTATTTTACCTTCAAGTTAAACCAAATGACAGTCACATATGTAATTTTGCATGTATGTGATATGTGGTGTATGATGGATGGGCTACATGGCATCATAATGTCTGTGTATGTCTACCAGTGTGTTTATGTGCCAAAGTATCTGTGTAAATGTGTGTAAATGTGTGTGTGTGTGCATGTGTGTGTCTGTATTCCCCCACTCCCCAGCATATGATGAAACTATATGTATATCATCATCATAATCATTTTTTTTTTTGCATCCATTTTTCTATGTTGGCTTTGTATGTATGTATGTATGTATGTGCATGTATCTCTCTTTACGTATATATGTGTATATGTATATGCGTTTGGGTTGGGCAATAGCCGTTACAGCTTAGGACTGTGATGTCGCAACTCATTTCTACAGCTGAGTAATCTGGAGCAACGTGAAATAAAGTGTCTTGCTCAAAGACACAACTCATCATCCGGTGCAAGAATCGAACTCACAACCACCCAATTGCAAGCCCAATGCTCTAACCACTAAGCCATGTGCCTTCACATTACTTCAGCACTTATTACATGCCGGTATTTTTTTACAATGACAACTACGACCCAGGAGCCAATGTCATCATCTGTGAGCTGGATCATGGCATTCTATTTGACATTCTAGTCATAACTGAAGCATATAAATAGTATGCGCCACCCCACTCCACCCCACCCCATCCACTGCCATACATCTCTCATTAGGACAGGCTGAAGCATACACCCAGTGAAGCTTCCAGCCCACACTGTAAAGTGGTCATGATGGTGACACAACAAAAAGTACCTGGACCACACAGTAAAGTGGTTGTGTAGGTGTCACGACAAAAAGCACCCGGTCCATACTGTAAAGTGGTTGTGTAGGTGTCATGACAAAAAGCACCCAGTCCACACTGTAAAGTGGTCGTGTAGGCGCCATGGTAAAAAGCACCCAGTACTCACTGTAAATGAGGTTGGTGTTAGGAAGGGAATCCAGCTGTAGAAACCAAACCAAAATCACTTCTGTATGAACATGACATGGTCACCTGACCTGGCATTGCTCACAAAAGGATAACTCATCTAACCCATGCCAGATTGGAAAAATGGATGTTAAACAGTGATGATGATGATGATGATGATTCTAATGGCTCTACTAACTCACTGCCTTGTAAAATTATATGAACATTCATGAATATGAAATATATATATGTTTACACACAAAACCTTTGTGTGTTTAAGGGTGTGTGCATTTGTGTGTATGTGCATATATGTGTGTGTATATGTATGTATTCTGTGTGTGCAGGCATGGGTTAAAATACTCATCTGCACACAAAACACATACGTACATAGACACACACACACACATGCACAGAGACATACACACAGAGACACACAAACACATATACATACACACACATAAACAGATACATGTGCATAGACACATGGGTACATTGAGGTGTTCACATTCATGACTATGAACTATATAGATATACATACTAAACATCTTTGTGTATGTATGTATGTGTGCATGCATGTGTACAAACACCCGACCACACTCACACACAAACACACACATACATACACAAACCCACACATGTATGCAGGTGTTCTCATTAGGTATTTAATGGCTAATTTCCTGTCTATATTTACACAGTGTTAATTCCTCATATAGTTCCATGTTATCTCACTATGAAGTAAATCACCTGAACCACTGCAGAAATTAACCTCCTACTGGGGATAATTACTTAGTTTTACACTTCTTACCTGAGAAGAATATTTAGTGTTCCTTGTATTCCTGATACCACATTAACATACATCCAGTACATTCTGTAAAGTAGTAGTGTTGGTACCATAATAAAATACAGCCAGTCTATTCTTTAAAGTGGTAGTGTTGGTACCATGATAAAATACGGCCAGTACCACTCTGTAAAGTGGTAGTAATGGTGTCACAATAAAATGCACTTAGTACCTTCTGTAATGTGGTAGTATTGGTACCATGATAAAATACACCCAGTCTGTTCTTTAAAGTAGTAGTGCTGGTGCCATGATAAAATACTCCAGTACCTCTCTGTAAAGTGGTAGTTTTGCTGCAATGATAGAATGCACTTAGTATACTCTATAGAGTGGCAATGCTGGTGCCACAAAATAATGCATCCAGTACAGTCTGTAATGTGGTAGTGTTGGTATACTATATATATATGATATATATATATAAGGTAGTATATATTATTTAAGATGCTCGATTTGGCCAATTCGATAGAGAATTGGATGTTTGTTCTTAGTTTTTGTGTTCTGAGTTCAAATCCCATCAAGGTGCTGGTGTAGTCCTATCCACTTTCAGCTGTCACATTCACAATTTTCTGATGTATCAAAAAGTAATGGTTAAGAGTATGTCTGTTTGTGACTGTATTGTAAATATTATCATGTCATACTCAAATAATAACTGAAATAGTTTTATGCATATACATGTATGTATGTATATATATATATATCACACACATATATATAGATATGTATATACATCCACACACAGCTTTATCTGTCAATTGAAATGCAGATAATGTTTTTTTATAGAATTTTAAATAACAACACATTCTTTTTCTATATTTTCTATATCTAATAAATATGGTTCCATGTTCTTTTATATAGAATCTTTGGTAAACTTTGTCTCCCAAAGGTTTACAGAAGATAAATATTTTAGTTTTTAATTCAACAAGAAGTTTCATCTATCTTTTTTTTAAATTTTACAATGAACTTAAAGTGGTGTAATATTTAAAAAATATTAAAAAAGTTGTATTCACAAATAAAACTGATTTAGTTTGAGTCTTTTCAACAGATATTCCTCATATTTCCCTGTCGTGATGTATACAACAATTTCATATTTAAAAATATAGACCTAGAGGAAAAATCAAAAGAGAAAGCTGAAAGTTAATAACTTTAAAGAAAATATAATTTTAAAAAGAAACAAAATTAAATATAATTTTATATTTTTATGGCACATGTAAGTTAATAGCATTAAAAACGGAATAACACAAGAATATTTGTCACTGAACTCAAAATCAAAGAGTGACTGATATTTAAATGCTATTTAATTTTGAATAAATGTTTTGGAGAAATTTAGGTTTGTATTTTACCAATTTTTAACCAAAATAATTTTCAAGTGTGCTTTCATTTACTAATCTCTCTCTCTATATATAAGTGATAGTGCTGGTCTTATGATAAAACACACCCAATTCACCCTATTATGTGGTAGTGCTGGTGCTATGATAAAATGCACCCAATAATCTCTATTAAATGGCAGTGCTGGTGCCACAATCAAATACACACAATACACACTGTAAGATCAGTACTGAAAAGACCAAAGTGATACTTATTTCGAAGGCACAATTGCAGCATGGAGACTGTTCATAACTTTGCACATCTGGGTAGTATTCTCGCTAAAATTTACAACTCAAGAACTGATCTGGAAAAGTGACTCAGCAATACTGCAGCTATCTGTCAGTGCCTGAAACCTGTATGGTCCAACCCCTTCATTAGCCAAAAAGACACAAATCTTTACATGTATATGTCAATCATTGTGCCAATGGTGACTTATGTTTGTAAGACATGGAAAAAGACTTGTAGAACTGCAGATGTCTTCCACAGACGTTGCCTTAGGATTTCTTGTGATCACATCATGGAAAGGGCTTGGCTGAGTAATCTGTGGAACATCATCACAGTATGATGGTGGAAGATGCTTCACTATGTGCATTGCATGCCCAAGAAGTGGCAAGGGAGGGCCTCCCTTAAACTGAAAGTGGGCATAGGAAGCAAGACAAACCCATGAAGACTTAGTTGAAGTATGTGAAGGAAGACCTAGCAGAGATATATACATATACCAACCAGCTTGGTATATGTATATCTCCATTGAGAGCTTGTTGGTAGAGATTGATAAGATGCCTCTGATAGAAAACCAATTTCTTGTACCAGTAGCCAACAATCAAGTCTCTTTTTTGGTACTTTCTTATCTTGAAGTTTTTCTATCACAGTCACCAGCAGGGCTGGATTTAATGGGGGCCAAAGGGGGCAATTGTCCCAGGCCCCCTGCAGTGAGGGAGGGGACCAGCAACAGCTCAGCTGTAGCAATTTATTTGTGCCCTCAGTTGGGATTTTTAGTTTTAGAATTTTAGAATTTAATATCTGTATGTATAACTTTTCAATTCCAATTACTTGTGCTAAGCTAATTTTGATATGTAAAATTGGGGGGTTTGCTGTGTATTCTAATTTTTTGTCTAGTTTCACGAAGATAATGCCTTACAGTTATTGCTAGGCCATATAAACAAGTGTTATTTTGCCAAAATTTAGGGGCATTAATTTACCATAAAAGGCGGTGGATTGGCAGTATCAATAGAGTGTTGGACAACATACTTAAGACATAAAATTACAGTCCTTTACGTCCTGTGTTCAAATCCTGCTGAGGTTAGCTTTGCCTTTCATCCTTATGGGGTCAATAAAATAAAGTACCAGTCACATACTGGGGTCAATTTAATCGACTTTCCCTCCCTCCAAAAATTGTTGGCCTTGTGCCTAAATCAGAAACAATTAATTTACCATAAATATTCACTCTGATTTTGTTGATAGTGTGTAAAATCTCTATATTCAGTCTTTTGTTTGATATCATCATATGTAAACATGTTTGTTATTCGTTTAGCTGCAGTTTGAAATGTTTCATTAAGGATACATTACAATTGTTTGTATTCTTCAGTTTCACAGTTAATGAGAGACTTCTTATCATTGATGGTAGTTTGATGTTGATGGTTAACTTAACTGTTGACACAATATAACAGTCAGAGTAAAGTCTGCTGCTGCTGCTGCAGCTGTTGTTGTTGTGGTTGTTGTTGTTGTTGTTGTTGTTGTCGTCGTCGTCGTCGTCATCGTCGTCCTTCTTCTTCTTCTTCTTCTTCTTCTTCTTCTTCTTCTTCTTCTTCTTCTTCTTCTTCTTCTTCTTCTTCTTCTTCTTCTTGTTACAATGTTAGACTCGTGATCATAATGTCATGGGTTTGATTCCTGGACTTTGAACAAAATACTTCATTTACATTGCTCCAGTACACTTAGCTGAAAATGAGTACCAGTACAAGCTGGGGAGTTGACACTATGATAGACTGGCATCATGTCCAGGGGAAGTCATGTACTCTTTGTCATTTAACGCCACTTAATGTATTACTGCACCAGCTCCTACAATTTTTACACTTAATTCAGCCTCCTGCTTTCCATCACTTATGAACATGGCCTCGAGATACTTGAACTTGAGTGAAAATCAAAATATAAATTATCTTAGTTAACCTGACTCAGAAGTGGGTTGGGTATATAAATTGTGTTTTGAGGCAGTTTTCATAGTATTGGGATAGTATAACGATTGGAAATTATTAAAACATCCAAACATATAAAAAATGAAAATTTAGTGTTTTATTCAGAATTTTTAGAATAATTTAGGATCTGTTAAAATGCCTAAACAATTACTTTATTACTCTATCACATGTTCCAGCCGATAGGCTGAGCCCATGCTGGGGCACCACCGTTTTTATAGATGCATATAAAAAATTAAAATGTAATGTTTCATTCAGAAATTTTAGAATAATTTATAATCTAACAACTTTTGGCATGTCTTCAACCAAAGTTTCTAGTTTCTCAAACTTTGACCCTTACCCAAAGCTAAAAAGTTCCTGGCATGAAGAAAACAAAACAGTTCTTATATTTACTGATGAGAGTCTCTTTAGACTGAAAATTCTGAATAAAAAACACTGCGCTTTAACTCTTTATATGTATTGTTTAACCCTTTAGCATTTTCATTACTCTACATATACTATTATATTTTCATGGTAAAGGCTTTACCTCAGATAATTATCTCACATAATATCAGATTTATGAGATTTTGATATTATTTATTTTGAGAACAATACCTTAACATCAGTATGAGTAGCAAGTTATGGCCAGTTTGAACAGAAAAAGGTGAGAGAATTCTGGCTGGATATGGCTTGTTTAAATGCTAAAGGATTAAGCTTTTTAATCATTTCTATAACAGATGAGGAGCAGTTCCTCAATAAAGTACGAGTCTAATGCTCTTTCACCCATCCATCCATACCTACCCACAAATCTACCCCCACTCACTCAGACATACACCAACCACCCCATCCCACTCACCTCCTTCTCACCCAGCCATACACCAACCATTCCATCCCACTCACCTCCTTCTCACCCAGCCATACACCAACCACTCCACCTCACCCAATCACCAATCAACCTCCCTCTCACCCAGCCATACACCAACCATCCCATCCCACTCAACCGCCACTCACCCCCTCACTCAGCCGTACACCAACCACTCCACCTCACCCCATCCCACTCACCCCCCTCTTACTCAGCCATACACCAACCATCCCATCCCACTCAACCGCCACTCACCCCCTCACTCAGCCATACACCAACCACTCCACCTCACCCCATCCCACTCACCTCCCTCTTACTCAGCCATACACCAACCATCCCATCCCACTCAACTGCCACTCACCCCCTCACTCAGCCATACACCAACCACTCCACCTCACCACATCCCACTCACCTCCCTCTTACTCAGCCATACACCAACCATCCCATCCCACTCAACCGCCACTCACCCCTCACTCAGCCATACACAAACCACTCCACCTCACCCCATCCCACTCACCTCCCTCTTACTCAGCCATACACCAACCATCCCATCCCACTCAACCGCCACTCACCCCCTCACTCAGCCATACACCAACCACTCCACCTCAGCCCATCCCACTCACCTCCCTCTCACCCAGCCATACACCAACCATCCCATCCCACTTAACCGCCACTCACCCCCTCACTCAACCATACACCAACCACTCCACCTCACCCCATCCCACTCACCTCCCTCTCACCCAGCCATACACCAACCACTCCACCTCACCCCATCCCACTCACCGCCCTCTCACTCAGCCATACACCAACCACTCCACCTCACCCCATCCCACTCACCTCCCTCTCACTCAGCCATACACCAACTACTCCACCTCACCCCATCCCACTCACCGCTCTCTCACTCAGCCATGCACCAACCACTCCACCTCACCCCATCCCACTCACCTCCCTCTCACTCAGCCATACACCAACCACTCCACCTCATCCCATCCCACTCAACCGCCACTCACCCAGCCATACACCAACCATCCCATCCCACTCAACCGCCACTCACCCTCTCACTCAGCCATACACCAACCACTCCACCTCATCCCATCCCACTCAACCGCCACTCACCCAGCCATACACCAACCATCCCATCCCACTCAACCGCCACTCACCCTCTCACCCAGCCATACACCAACCACTCCATCCCACCCAACCACCACACATCCATCCATCGATCCCCATCACCTGCCCCCTCCATCATCATCATCATCATCATCATCACTATTCTATACATCACAATCAGCAGAACATCCTATATGTAAATATACTGTATATGTATATTTCAATATCCAATTCTTCACATATACATCCATCAATAGACCAGATCAAAATCAAATCAGTTAGAGATAGATCAATAAGATGGGATGTAGATATAATAAATATACCCACCCATTATATGTTAGCCCCCCCCCCACTACTACTACTACTACTACTACTACTACTACTACTACCACCACCACCACCACCACCACCAACAGCACCACCACCACCACCACTACTACTACCACCATCACCACCACTACTTCTACCAGCAGCAGCAGCAACAGCAGCAGCAGCACCACCAGCACCAGCACCAGCCACAGCAGCACCACCACTCTTTGGATTGTTTTTTTTTGCAACACAGCCTACCTCAACTTATTGCATTCTTTTGTCATCTCCTTAGTAAGGTTCAGGTTACCAGTTCTGCCCTGTTTATCCTTAGTCTTCCATTACTGCAGTGTCGTTCTACTGGGATCTCTTGGCACTTCTTCATCCCTCGATCATAATCATTCATATGCACTACATGCAATCCTCTTTCTTGCACACTACATCTGATTTCACTGATGCTCAGTTTTTCTTTCACCTCATCCACATTTCACTGTTCATACACATTACACCAGCACAAACAAGATCATTTTAAATATATATAGATAGATACATTTGAAATATCCATGCTAGTGCAATCTTCTCTTCTTGCCATTCATACACACTAGCCTTGCACATATCTGATAATTTGTTCAAAATGAATAATCTTTACACATGCTTTTAGATTTTTTAGTATTAGATAAATCAAATATTTTATATTTCCACATAAAAATAGATGGCATATTTTCCTATAAAAAATTTTATGATAAAAATAAACAATGAAATTATTGTTAAATAATAATTTTATTGTTAAAGAAAAGAAATTTCTAGAGAAAAAAATCAATATTAAATTTGTTTACAGAACCTTTTGATAAATATTATATATGTTTTTAAAAAGTTTTTTTTTATTCAGGAAAATAAATTTATATATTGTGAGGGTGGATTAATCTGTGTGCGTACATCTATGGACAAGTGTAGAGAGATACGGGTATATATGATAATATAACTATTATTGAAGATTCATGTATATGGGTATGATTCCATCAATGTATATATAATTCTGTATGTTTATGTTTATAAACATCTGTATGTCTATATATATGTGTCTGTCTGCCAGTGAATTATACAAGAATCAAACTACTGGTTTTGCTAAGTAAATCTATAAATAAGGCTTTGTTTTTAATTTTGGTTTTATTTTTATCTTTATATTCATCTAATATGGAGCCTGGAACTAGTTGTTGAAATGGCAAGAGCTCAGCCGTCGGGGCCCTGAGTCTTTATAATATAGCCATACACTACTGTCCCAAGTATCAAATACTCTGTTGAGTAATAGTCTAACTAGTTTTAAACTGGTTCTATCCTGATATAAGTTTATCTTAGGAACGTGATGCACTGAGTGGAGAGATGCAGTGTTGAGAAGGACCTGTCCAACTCATGCAAGCTAAGAAAAAGAGACATAAAAACGATGATGATGATGATAATTTATCCCCTCTCATCTCCTTCACTCTAAATGTCCCACCCTCATACACATTGCTCCATAATGCTATCTACTTAACAGCACATGAGGAATGTCTTTAGTTCTGTCCATTTTGATTCCCCCCCCCCCCTCACACCGCTGATCTTATGAGGTTATGTATGAGCATCACATCTATTTATGCCCATACATCTCACCACCACACTATGGTATCTGTCTTCACTCCTCCCCAATGACATTTTATAATCACTCTGTCTCATCACCTATCATTCACTCTCCCATTACCCATCACTTGCTCTTCTCACCCCAATCTAAAACTGTTCCTGACTCACTTCTATTAACCCCTACTTCATTGTCTCTCTTCCTGGCTCTCTTCTCTGCCACCCTGTCATCCCAATTCACACTTCATAGACAAAGGGAGAACTAATTTGGGGTTGGAATAACTGGAAGTTTCTGTTGCTATGCTCTAAGCAAGAGAGGTAAGTGGTAGGGGAAACAGGATCCTATATAAATGTAGGTAGGGAAAAGAAAGAAAAGTAGCTGATCATTAGATCCGACCAAAGAAACAATGCTTTTATTTATCTCTCCATTGCTGATACTATCTGTCTGTTGCAACTCCTGGTAAAAAGAGCAATGTAAAAGAATGGATATTTATTATTCATAGTTGAATAAATAACAACAAATTGTGCATATGAATATTTAATACACAAACACACATGTTTAATATACACACATAGCCCCCCCCCCCTCCATATATATATATATATACACACATATATACATACTGAAATTTTGTATTGCATAGCCACGGCATTTCTAAAGAAATGCCGTGGCTATGCAAAACACGTGGGCTATTGCCCTCTGGTGGTGTCCAGCAGAAGCAAAGGGGACAACCGTCAATGATGCATTTTGAACTTAACTGGTCCTCATCAGGAGGATACCTCCCACTCTTGCGACTGCTGGACTTGAAAACAGGTGAGAATATATGGTTTTCTTGTCTGTAAATGAGGTGATTAATCTCATTTGCTCAGGTGTTTAGCATAGCTGTCCTGACTCTTTCTCTCTCTCTCTCTCTCTTTATATATATATATCTATATCATCATCATCATCATCATAATCAACGTTTAACGTCCGTGTTCCACGCTTGCATGGGTTTGGACGGGGGTAGTCCCACTTGAGGCAAGAGTGATTGTCTTGCTCGCATAGGACTGTCTGGCAGGTTTTCTACAGTTGGATGCCCTTCCTAACACCAACCACATTTACAGTGTGGGTCTGGGAGGTTTTTACCGTGTTGCCTACACGGCCACATTACAGCGTGGACTGTGTGTTTTTTTGTCGTGACACCTACACGATCTCATTTGTTTCGGCCTGGATGGTGTGGCACCAACACAACTTTACATAGAACGGGGTGGCGTGGATAGGTTGGGGGTGGCGCAACGGGGGGGGGGGGGGTATTTTGTTAGAGATGCCTACTGGTTGTAGTAGGTTTTACTATGTATTTAGGTAAGGCGGGTCTTCTCTGTTACTGAGTACCGCCAAAGGTCTCGGTCCAGTGACATTGTCTTGGAGAGGTGTAAGTGTGTGAGGTCGGAGTTTATCAGCTCGTCCCAGGTTTTTCTAGGTCTGCCTATTCCGTGACTACCGTCTATCTTTATTGCCCTGCACTTTGTTATACAGCTATCGACTTTCATGCGCATCACGTGTCCATACCAACGTAGCCTCTCGATTAAACAACATCTGATCCCTCTTATTTCTAATTTTTTCCTTAGTTCGTTTATGCTTTGCCGTTCACGTATATTACTGTTACACATCCAGCGGAGCATGCAAGCTTCGTTCCTCTCTAGTCTGCGTATATCCTCTGCATACAATGCCCAGGTCTCACTGCCATGCAGCATTGCTGTTCGTATGCAGGCATCGTACAACCTGCCTTTCATTTTTAGGGAGAACCCTTTAGCGGCTAATAGTGGTATAAGCTCTCTGAACTTTTTCCAACCAGTTCTGACTCTAGCTACTGTACTTTCAGAGCACCCTCCCCCACTGCTGATTTTATCACCCAGGTAACGGAAGCTGTCCACTATTTCTATAGAACCCTCTGCGCAATTGAACGAGCTAGTATTTTGTGGGCACTTGCTGCTACTTATTGCACCAGAGCACCGGCCACATGTAAAATCTGTGTTCTTAGTTAGCTTACCTGTGATCCCACTACATCTTTTATGCACCCATACTTTGCATTTAGGACATAAAATGGAGTTTCTACCTACGCCTTTCCTACACACCGAGCACGACCATTTCCCTGAAGGGACCGCCGCCTTATTTTCTTTCCTACAAACTAGAACTTTAGTCTTAGCCAGGTTAATTTTAAGGCCTTTTGATTCTAGGCCGTGCTTCCATGTTTGGAATTTCTTCTCTAGCTCGGCCATTGATTCCGCTATGAGTGTCAGGTCGTCTGCGTATAGGAGTTCCCATGGGCAGCCAGTCTTGAACTCCTCCGTTATAGCCTGAAGGGCAATAATAAATAGTAGGGGGCTGAGAACAGAGCCCTGATGGACACCAACTTTTACGCTAAACTCTTCACTATATTCGTTGTTAATTCTAACCTTGCTGACTGTTTCTTTATACATGGCTTGTATAGCTCTCACAAGCCATTCGTCAACGCCTAGTTTTCTAAGAGCCCACCAGATAATGGAGCGGGGGACTCTGTCGAAGGCTTTCTCCAAGTCGACAAAAGCTAAGTAGAGGGGTTTACCTTTAGCTAGGTACTTCTCCTGTAGTTGTCGTACAATGAAAAGAGCGTCTGTGGTACTTTTGCCTGACACAAACCCGAACTGCATTTCATCTAGGTCAATTCTCTCTCTGATTAGTTGTGCTATTACTTTTTCCCTGACCTTCATGACCTGGTCGATTAATTTAATGCCTCTATAGTTACTCCTATCTAGGGCGTCTCCTTTACCCTTATAACAGTTAACGATGATGCTGCTATGCCAGTCCTTCGGAACAACCCCATTCTGTACGACTTGGTTAACTATGCGGGTGACCATGGTGTGTCCCACCGTGCCAGATGCCTTCAGCATCTCAGCAACTATTTCCGAAGGCCCAGCCGCCTTACCCGTCTTCATATCCTTGATTGCCTTACTTATCATACTCCCCTCGACTAACACTGCTGGTCCCTCTATTGGGTCGATATGGGGGAGACTGTCTTTCTCCCATTTATTCTCCTCATTTAGTAGCCTTTCATAGTGACACTTCCAAGCTACCTTCTTATCAGCGTCGGTGATGGCAAGTGTGCCATCGTCGTTTAGTACACACTTCTCCCCGACAATATCACGGTTTTCCTTGACGCATTGCCTAGCAATCCTGAACACCTCACGTTTTTAGTCATCGCGTTGTAGAACATGCTTGAACTTTCTTTCCTCAGCTTCCCTTCTTGCTAAGTACACTTGTCTCCTAGCTTCCCTCCTGGCCACTTGATAGTCTTCTCTACTTCCCCCATCCCGCCATACTTTCCAAGCCTGCTTTTTGGCCTTAATTGACTCCTCCACCTTACTGTTCCACCACCATGTTACTCTCCTCCTGCCTACAGGCCTGCTCCAGCCACAGACTTCGTCTGTCGCCAACAGCAGGTTTGCTTTCAGAAATTCCCACTCTCCCTCTATATTGTCCGACTCTAAAAGTTCTTCCTTACTGTCGAAAGCATCAAGTAATATGCTTTGAAATTTATTCCTGGCTGTGGGGTCCTTTAGCTTCCATATTTTTCTCCTGAGGATAGTCCTCTTCTGTTGTCGAGTACGTCTCGTCCTGACTATGAGGTCGCTAATTATCAGTCTATGTTGGGAGGTGCATTCTTCATGGGGAAGGGATTTAGTGTTTACAACAGACACTCTGTCACGTCTTCTGGTAAGGATATAATCTACCTGGCTTGTGTGTTCCCCGGATCTATAGGTGATCAGGTGATTGTCACGTTTTTTGAAGTTAGTGTTACAGATAGTTAGGTTATTTGCATCACAGAATTCCAGGATTATATATATATATATATATATATATATATATATATATATATATATATATATATATATATCTATATATATATATATATATATATATATATCTATATATATATCTATATCATCATCATCATCATCATCAACGTTTAACGTCCGTGTTCCACGCTTGCATGGGTTTGGACGGGGGTAGTCCCACTTGAGGCAAGAGTGATTGTCTTGCTCGCATAGGACTGTCTGGCAGGTTTTCTACAGTTGGATGCCCTTCCTAACACCAACCACATTTACAGTGTGGGTCTGGGAGGTTTTTACCGTGTTGCTTACACGGCCACATTACAGCATGGACTGTGTTTTTTTTTGTCGTGACACCTACACGATCTCATTTGTTTCGGCCTGGATGGCGCGGCACCAACATAACTTTACATAGAACAGGGTGGTGTGGATGGGGTGGGGGTGGTGGCGGGACGGGGTGTATTTTGTTAGAGATGCCTACTGGCAAGGCGGGTCTTCTCTGTTACTGAGTACCGCCAAAGGTCTCGGTCCAGTGACATTGTCTTGGAGAGGTGTAAGTGTGTGAGGTCGGAGTTTATCAGCTCATCCCATGTTTTTCTAGGTCTGCCTATTCCGTGGCTACTGTCTATCTTTATTGCCCTGCACTTTGTTATACAGCTATCGACTTTCATGCGCATCACGTGTCCATACCAACGCATCCTTCTCTCGAGTAAACAACATCTGATCCCTCTTATCTCTAATTTTTTCCTTAGTTCGTTTATGCTTTGCCGTTCACGTATATTACTGTTACACATCCAGCGGAGCATGCAAGCTTCGTTCCTCTCTAGTCTGCGTATATCCTCTGCACACAATGCCCAGGTCTCACTACCATGCAACATTATATATATATATATATATATATATATATATATATATATATATATATATATATATATATATATATATATATATATATATATATATATATATATATATATATATATATATATATATATATATATATATATATATATATATATATATATATATCTATATATATATATATATATCTCTATCTCTATATATATATATATATATATATATATATATATATATATATATATAGAGAGAGAGAGAGAGAGAGAGAGAGAGAGAGAGGGGCACATGGCTTAGTGGTTAGAGTTTTTGCCTTGCAATCGAATGGTTGTGAGTTCAATTCTCAGACCGGGTGATGTGTTGTTTCCTTGAGCAAGACACTTTATTTCACATTGCTCCAGTTTACTCAGCTGGAGTCCCTATCATTCCACTGCAAAGTGGACGTGTAGGTGCCACGGCAAAAAAGCACCCACCACTCACTGTAAATGAGGTTGGTGTTAGGAAGGGCATCCAGCTGTAGAAATCAAGCCAGAATCAGTTCCCGTCCCTATAAATAGTATTATTATTATGTATATATATATATATATATATAAGTAGAAGTGGTATTTAATTTGTTGGAAGTCTGACAAACATAAATGTTTATAACTGATTTAGAGCACTTAACAGATTACTGGAGTGAGTTAATGAGACTATCCAGTGAATTTCCAACCGATAAGGTATGATTTTCATGGGTATGTCTCTATTTATAAAACAAACTTTGTATTTTATCTGATGAAAGCGTACCAATGTTGTCTTGGTTACCCTTGAAATATATATAATAAAATAAATATGGTTTTATAAATATAGTTTCCATTTATTTAATATCATTGTATATATATATTTATATATATATATGTAGATAAATTTACCAAAATATACGGTAGTGTCCAATCCGTATGAAAAACTCAATGTAATCCAAATAACATGAAAAGAGAAGATGCATTCAAACATTTTCGATAAAAATTATAGGAAAACAGAGTCAAGATAAATTAATAAAAACAATGAAATAAAAAACAAAGAACAAGTTCCTTATATTAAAAAAATCATCATTTTACGATCGTTTCTGGGGTGTATATGTGTGTTGGTATGTATATCATATAGATCTATGTAAAAATATTTTTACATAGATCTATATGATATACATACCAACACACATATACATCCCAGAAACGATCGTAAAATGATGAATTTTTTAATATAAGGAACTTGTTCTTTGTTTTTTATTTCATTGTTTTTATTAATTTATATATATATATATATATATATATATATATATGTACAGCCACCGGAAATAATATCTGTGAAATATACAGCGCCATCTACCTGTTAGCTAGCTACCTCAACGTGAAACAAAAGAAGCCTTAAAACCTATCAGAATAAACGCCTACACAGCGGCTAAACATCAAACGATTATTTCTGTATAAATAGAGTGATTCCAAACACTTCAGCAGTCGACATTTGGCAGAGTCAACCCGCGTATCGTTCCTCGCCTCTGCCACGCTTTGTCACTCACACACGCCTTGTACCTCGTATCGTCGCTTTATGTGAAAATAAATAGCTGATCGAATTTACATCTCGCCTTGCTTCGTCCTTTCAACTTGTGCTTTCGCCTGTCCATCCTCAACAGTTCTTTTAAGGGCTATATGCGACAACAGTCCCTTTAAGGGCTATCTTCAGATCTGATCAGACCGTATGCGATAACAGTCCTTCTAAGGG
Source organism: Eledone cirrhosa (assembly GCA_964016885.1). Classification (NCBI taxonomy): domain Eukaryota; kingdom Metazoa; phylum Mollusca; class Cephalopoda; order Octopoda; family Eledonidae; genus Eledone; species Eledone cirrhosa. Next base: position 293,910,492 of record OZ024742.1, on the reverse strand, counting down.
CTATTCTCGGATCTGATCAGAAGTAGTGACCAGACAGACTAACCACGTCGCTACAATTGGTGACCCGAACGTGAGTCGAACGCGCAACCAGACAGTACCTAAGAAGATACCAACACGGACATGTCGCAACCAACGACAGAGGCCGAGATTTCAGAGTTGCGGGCTATGATCAGAGAGCGGGCTGGTCAAATTAAAGCCCTCTCGAATCAAGTAGAGAACTTGACCTTTCAAACACACCGGCGACGCAGCAACAGTCGATCCAGGCCTTTTCACAGTCGAAGATCCAGAAGTCCCAGTCAAAATCGCTGGTATCACTCAAATTTCGGCGCACGGGCATCTAAGTGCAAAGCCCCGTGCTCTTTCCGGAATACCACCCAGGGCCTAGCGACGACGTTCACGCCTGGTACTGAAAAGAAAAGTCGTCTATTTTTTATTAACGACCAGGCGACAGGCATCCGTTACCTCGTGGATACAGGAGCCCAGGTTAGTGTTATTCCGGTTTCACTAATCTCGGGCAAAAGACACCCAACACCGTCCTTTCTGCAGGCAGTGAACCGATCGTCAATTCCCACTTTCGGGGAAAAATCCCTGACCCTTAATTTAGGCCTGAGGCGGCGTTTTCAATGGGTGTTCGTCGTGGCAGACCTGCCGACCCCTATCATAGGAGCCGATTTTCTCCACCACTTCAACCTCCTGGTGGATATGAAGAACCGGAGGCTTATTGACACCACCACAAACCTCACTGTGAGAGGTATATTTACCACGCAATCCACAGTGAGCCCTGTAATTTGCCAGTCAGAGCCTTCGCGGTACAACGGCATTCTCCAGAAATACCCAGACATCACTCGCCCGGTATTTAAGGATGGTCCTATTAAGCATAGTGTCACGCACCACATCGAGACAAAGGGACCACACACAGCCGCCCGATCAAGGAGACTGCCTCCAGACCGATTGAGAATCGCCAAACAGGAGTTCCAACACATGCTGGACCTCGGAATCATTCGCCCTTCCTCCAGCAACTGGTCTGCACCCCTATACCTTGTTCCAAAAAAACCCCCCGAGAATGATTGGCGACCATGTGGGGATTATCGTGCACTTAACAATTCTACAGTGCCCGATAATTACCCTGTACCTCACCTGCACGATTTTTCTGCCTCTCTGCAAGGCGCACGCATCTTTTCCAAGGTAGATTTGGTGCGTGCATATAACCAGATACCTATGGAGCCTGCAGTCGCAACACCGTTCGGTTTATTCGAATTCCTGCGAATGCCGTTCGGTCTGCGCAACGCTGCACAAACTTTTCAGCGGTTTATTGACACCGTGTTACGCGATCTACCCTTCGTATACGCGTATATTGACGACGTGCTGGTAGCAAGTACTTCCGAGCATGAACACGAGAAGCACTTAGATCTCCTTTTCCAACGTTTGGCTGAGTACGGTATCATCATCAACCCCAGCAAGTGCCTTCTCGGCGTTCCTTCACTGTCCTTTCTCGGGCACATCATCGATAAAGACGGCATTCGTCCACTTCCCGAGAAAGTAGAAGCTATCCGCAGTTTTCCCGCACCTACATCACTTCGGAAACTGCGTGAATTCCTCGGCCTAGTGAATTTTTATAGGCGGTTTATCCCTCATTGTTCCGACGCAACCAGACTCCTCACGGACCTTCTTCGTAACCGGACTCGCAAAAACGAAGAGATCACTCTAAACGAGGAAGAATTAACATCTTTTAACCGCCTGAAGGAAATGTTGGCAAACGCTTCCATGCTCGTTTTCCCCAGGTCTGGCGCTCCTCTTTCGCTGCTAGTGGACGCATCAGACACGGGGGTTGGAGGCGTTTTACAACAGCATGTCGACAGCGTGTGGCAACCCTTATCCCTCTTTTCTAAGCGGTTGCAACCGGCAGAAACGAAATACAGTACCTTTGGCCGCGAACTCTTGGCAACCTATCTTTCGGTTAAGCATTTTTGGCACATGCTCGAAGGATCAGATTTCGTGATCTACACGGACCATAAACCACTAGTTTATGCGTTCCGTACCAAACCTGATCGACATTCACCGAGAGAACTCCGACACCTGGATTTTGTCTCCCAATATTCAACTGATATTCGGCATATCAAGGGAACAGACAACGTAGCAGCCGACGCCCTGTCCCGAATCCAGCTGAACGCAATACATGTGTATTCAGGCATCGACCTTCAACAGATCGCAGCTGACCAAGAGACTGACGAAGAGTTTATCAAGTTCCGAGATTCGCCATCCCTCAAGTTTCATCAAGTTCCCATTCCTTCTTCTCCGGGACAAATTTGGTGCGACTTTTCTACCGATCCTTCTTCTCCGGGACAAATTTGGTGCGACTTTTCTACCGATCATGAACGACCTTACGTACCACAGATGCATCGTCGACAAGTTTTTTTCTGCTTTACACTGCTTGTCTCACCCGGGAATCCGGGCTACACAGAAACTCATCTCTGCTCGTTTTGTGTGGACTAACATTAACAAGGACGTGCGCGACTGGTCCAGGAGCTGCATTGCCTGCCAGAAAGCCAAAGTCCACAGACACATCAAAACTCCACTCGGCACATTCGCGCAACCTGATGCACGTTTTCATCATGTGCATATCGACATCGTCGGACCTCTACCACCATCACAGAACTACACACACTTGCTCACCTGCATAGATCGATTTTCTCGTTGGCCTGAGGCTTTTCCCATAAATGATACCTCAGCGGAAACAGTCGCTAAAACTTTGGTTTTACACTGGGTATCACGTTATGGCGCCCCAGCGAAGATAACAACGGACAGAGGACGCCAATTTGACTCGCACCTCTTCAGGGAACTGACTCGCCTGTTAGGATGTAAACACATCCACACGACAGCTTATCACCCGCAAGCTAATGGTCTCGTGGAAAGATTCCATCACCAATTGAAAGCTGCAATAAAAGTATATCCAGACAAGACCCACTAGTTTGAATACCTACCACTCATCCTTCTGGGCATTCGATCCACCGTTAAGGAGGAATTCGGACACACACCTGCAGAATTAGTGTACGGCACCATCCTGGTTGTACCTGGTCAGATGATTGCTCCCATCTCTCCTCAGGATGTTCCAGACCCAGAATCATACGTACACCGTCTTCGACAATATATGTCTCACTTTGCTCCTGCAAGCACCCGTCAACAGAACACGGCCACACACGTACCTTCAGACATTAAAGATTGGACACACGTTTTCGTTCGAAACGACACCATCTTAGCTCATCTTCGACCTCCATATTCTGGCCCTTATCGTGTTCTAAAAAAATATCCGAAATATTTTATTCTCGATCTAGATGGTAAACAGAATTCTGTCAGCGTGGACAGATTTAAAAAAAGCCATCATGGATACTGTTACAGTCTCTACACCAGAAACTCCAACAGATTGCTGTTCCAGCGAGCCACCTGTTTCATCTCCAGTCACGAGAAGTGGACGACATGTCCATTGGCCCGCCAAGTTGGCACAATATGTGAATTACCGTTAACCTCAAGTGAGTTTCTTAATCATTCTTCGTGCAAAACATTTCCATTTTTCTTGTGTTGACTATTTCCAGTTTCAAATACAATGAACTTTCTGCTTGAACAATTGCAATTTTTAGTGACCATGTGCTCATGTCACGAAGAACATTATTTATTACAAACACTATTTAAGAACAAACATTGTGTATATCATTGTGTATAACATTTTTTTTCTTCTCTCTCTTGTTTTGCAAACATTTTTATTTTTCTTGTTCTGTAACATTGATTGTGTAATTGCCATAATTTTTATATACATACAAGGCGTGTACATATTCTGTTTTTCATGCACACTACAAAACCACGTTTGTTTGACCTTTTGGTTCATACACGGAGCAATAGATATTTGTGTCCCTCTAACTCTTACACTACAAAATGTTTTCTCTTTGTTCACGCATTTCACAAATCGCATCCTCAAAGCTCGAGAATGCCTCGCTATTTTTTTTACCACATGCATTCACTCAAGTCATATGCTGTGGAGCAAACTGTTACTTTTAGGCAGCATCCTTACGGCCATTCAGTTCACAATTACTGTTATCTTCACTTCCCAGTTAGACTTTTTGTCACGCAATTCACAGGATCTAATCAGAAGTAGTGACCAGACTGACTAACCACGTCGCTACATATATATGTATATACATATATATATATATATATATATATATATATGAGTGGAAATTGGTAGACAGAAACGTTTTGGAAGCCTGTTGTTATGTATACACACACACACACACACACACACACACACACACACACACACACACACACACACACACACACACACACACACACACACACACACACACACACACACACACACACACATACACACACACATATATATATGTAGAAGAGATATTTAATTTTTGTTGGAAATCCAACAAATATAGATGTTTATAACAGTTTCAAAGCACTCGACAGTTTTCTGGAGTAAGTATTCAATGATATTAAATAAATGGAAACCATATTTATTCTATTATATATATTTCAAGGGTACCAAAAATTTTGGTATGCTATCATCAGATAAAATACAAAATGTTTTATAAATATTTGACATGACCAAGGATAATATACCTTAACGGTTCAACTTTCCAGGGATAACTTGAACCGTTAAGGTATATTATCCTTGGTCATGTCAAATATTTATAAAACATTTTGTATTTTATCTGATGATAGCATACCAACATTTTTGGTACCCTTGAAATATATATAATAGAATATATATGGTTTTATAAATATAGCTTCCATTTATTTAATATCATTATATATATATATATATATATATATATATATATATATATATATATATATATATATATAAATGCAAGTATGTATGTATACGTACATACATATATGTATACAGACGTACAGTAGCATGTATATATATATACATACAGGCACACATATATATATATGCACGTATCAGTTTACCGAACATTTATTATAATGCTCGGTTTGTTCGTTTGTAAACAAACAAACAGCCTGAATTATGCCGTACAGTGTTTAGGCAACCACGTCACCTTTTTGTTCAACACTGACACAGGAACGATGTACTAGTTTCAAGCTTATTAGCTATCGTCAGCACTGTATACCTTTCTGCCAGATGGTTGAACGTCCGAAAGTATATACTTTCCTTATGAAAATTAACGGCTGAGCAGCCTAATTTGCATATCGAGTGAGTTCAGTCGGCCAGGCGCACCGAAAACGATAAATGGAATGAAACGAAATTTCATTTCTCACTCTTAGTACGGCACTTACTTAAATGCAAGTATGTATGTATACGTACATACATATATGTATACAGACGTACAGTAGCATGTATATATACAAATACAGGCACACATATATATATGCACGTATCAGTTTACCGAACATTTATTATAATGCTCGGTTTGTTAGAGTGAGAAATGAAATTTCGTTTCATTCTATTCCATTTATCGTTTTCGGTGCGCCTGGCCGACTGAACTCACTCGATATGCAAATTAGGCTGTTCAGCCGTTAATTTTCATAAGGAAAGTATATACTTTCGGACGTTCAACCATCTGGCAGAAAGGTATACTGTGCTGACGATAGCTAATAAGCTTGAAACTAGTACATCGTTCCTGTGTCAGTGTTGAACAAAAAGGTGACGTGGTTGCCTAAACACTGTACGGCATAATTCAGGCTGTTTGTTTGTTTACAAACGAACAAACCGAGCATTATAATAAATGTTCGGTAAACTGATACGTGCATATATATATGTGTGCCTGTATGTATATATATACATGCTACTGTACGTCTGTATACATATATGTATGTACGTATACATACATACTTGCATTTAAGTAAGTGCCGTACTAAGAGTGAGAAATGAAATTTCGTTTCATTCTATTCCATATATATATATATTTAAAGGTTAAACAAGGTTCAATAAATCAATCAAAGAATTTGATTACCATGACTGGATCTTAACCATCTACTATGTCAGGGTATGTCATGCATCATCTTATTTTATCTGATGAGGACGTACTGTTGAAGTTAGCTCAGTACCTCTGAAATATGTATAATAAAATATACTTGATCACAAGAAGTTCTAGTTTTATATATATATAACGAAGGAATTGTGGTAAGGAACCAGATGGACCATAACACACTAGAGTACTCAATACCTAGGGAAGTAGAGTGGGTAATAGGAAAAAGTATGACCCCGACGGCAGAGCTCAAGCCGTTTCGACGGCTATTTCTAGAAATAGCCGTCGAAATGGCTTGAGCTCTGCCGTCGGGGTCATACTTTTTCCTATATATATATATATATATATATATGTGTGTGTGTGTGTGTGTGTGTGTGTGTGTGTGTGTGTGTGTGTGTGTGTGTGTGTGTGTGTGTATACATAACAACAGGCTTCCAAAACGTTTCTCTCTACCAATTTTCACTCACAAAGCATTGGTCAATCAATAGTAGAATACATTTTCTCCATACAGTGGGACTGAACATGAAATCTCACGGTTATGAAGTGAACTCCTTACCCACAAAGCCATGCCTGCATCAAATGTGTATAAGTTTGGATGTATATTTGTGTATATATGCATATATGGCATATGTAGTTGCTAGTAGTGTCAAAGACATGACAATGCTGTCACCAAATTATACATGGTATACTTTGTTGAGTGGAGTGAAAATGTACATGTAAGTGAGATGCAGTGTCTGGCCTCTCTGAGAGGTGAGTGGCTGGGTATTGGCATAGTCAGTGATGACCCTTTCAGATGGTGGTGTGATGATGTTAATGGTGAATATGATGATGATGATGGTGGTGGTGGGGCTAATTGAGAAACTGTAAGATGAGGTGAGGTAAGGGAAGTGGGGATGGGTGGGTGGTTGCTTAATTAAAAAGTAAATATTTGAAGTTGGACCAAGGAGACGATTCTTTGTAATTTGGTTTCTTTCAAAACACTGACACACAGAGAAAAATACGGATACACACATACACACAGATGGACATATTCACATACACATAGATATGTATATATATGTGTGTGTATGTAAGTGTGTTAGTGTATGTATGTGTATACACCAGAATTCCAGATTAAATATATCATCATCATCATCATCATCATCTTCGTTTAACGTCCATTTTACACGCTAGCATGGGAGTTGTGCCACTTGAGGCAAGGTTGGTCGGGTGACCATGTCTCGCTCATATAGGACTATCTGGCAGGTTTTCTACGGCTGGATGCCCTTCCCAACACCAACCACATTTACAGTGTGGAACTGGGAGGTTTTTACCGTGTTACCTACACGGCCACATTACAGCGTGGACTGTGTGTTTTTTCTCGTGACACCTACACGATCTCGATCTCGATCTCGATCTCATTATCTCATTTATTTGAACTGGATGTTGTGGTACCAACTTTATAGAGAGAGGGTGGTGTTGGTGGGAGTGGGAGGATAGGGTAGGGGTAGTGGATTGGGGTGTATATTTGGTTAAGAGGTGCCTACTGACTGTAGGTTTCGCTTTGTACATAGACAACGCGGGTCTTCTGTATTACTGCGTAGCGCCAAAGATCTCGGTCCAGTGACATTGTCTTGGAGAGGTGTAAGTGTGTGAGGTCGGAGTTTATCAGCTCGTCCCAGGTTTTTCTAGGTCTGACTATTCCGTGGCTACCGTCTATCTTTATTGCCCTGCACTTTGTTATACAGCTATCGACTTTCATGCGCATCACGTGTCCATACCAACGTAGTCTTCTCTCAAGTAAACAGCATCTGATCCCTCTTATTCCTAATTTCTCACTTAGTTCATTTATGCTTTGCCGTTCATGTATATTACTATTACATATCCAACGTAGCATGCATGCTTCGTTCCTTTCCAGTCTACGCAGGTCCTCTGCACGCAATGCCCATGTCTCACTGCCATGTAGCATTGCTGTTCGTATACAAGCATCATACAATCTGCCTTTCATTTTTAGAGAGAAACTATTTGTGGCCAACAGTGGTATAAGCTCTCTGAACTTTTTCCATCCTGTTCTGACTCTGGCTACTGTACTTTCAGAAGACCCTCCACCACTGCTGATTTCGTCACACAGGTAACGGAAAGTGTCTACTATTTCTATAGAACCATCTGGGCAATAGAAGGGACTAGTATCCTGTGGACACTTGCTACCTATTGCACCTGAGCATCGGCCACATATAATATATACATAATTATGTATATAAGGAAGAATAAGTGTTTGCGTATAAATCGTAATGTAAATGAATATATATAGACAGGGTGTCCCCCTAAAAATGTATACACACTTCAACAACATCCTAATAAATATTGCCTGTACAGGTAATTATAGTATGTATACATTTTTGGGGGGACACCCTGTATATATATATATATATATATATATATATATATATATATATATATATATATATATATATATATATAAGTATGTATACGTACATACATATATGTATACAGACGTTCAGTAGTATGTATATATATACATACATGCACACAGATATATATATATATACGTATGGATTTACCGAGCACTTATTATAATGCTCGGTTTGTTGTAAACAAACAAACATCCCGAATTAAGCCGTACAGTGTTTAGCAACCATCGTTGCCCTTTTGTTCAACACTGACAAAGGAACGATATACTAGTTTCAAGCTTATTAGCTACCGTCAGCACCGTATACCTTCCTGCCAGATGATTGAACGTCTGAAAGTATTTACTTTCCTTATGCATAATAACGGCTGAGCAGCCTAATTTGCATATCGAATGAGTTAATCGGCCGAGCGCACCGAAAACCGAAAATGGAAAAAATGAAACAAAATTTTATTTCTCACTCTTAGTACGGCTGTTACTTAAATTTAAGTATGTATACGTACATACATATATGTATACAGACGTACAGTAGTATGTATATATATACATATATGCACACATATATATATGTACGTATGGATTTACCGAACATTTATTATAATGCTCGGCTTGTTTGTAAACAAATATCCCGAATTAAGCCGTACAGTGTTTAGCAACCATCGTTGCCCTTTTGTTCAACACTGACAGTAACAGCCGTACTAAGAGTGAGAAATGAAATTTCGTTTCATTTTTTCCATTTATATAATATATATATATATAGTAATAATAATAAATTTGAAGACTAAAATCCAAAGAGGGCTCGATAAGGATAAATATATATCAAATATATAAGAACCGTAGAGCAAATATTTATGAAAATGACAGATTAAAGTTTAAGCAAAGAATTGCTGCTTTCACTCTTAACGGGATCTTCTGAAACTTCGGTTGAATCCTCCTTCGGTGGCAACGTTTTTCGAAATATTTACTTCTGCATTCACAGATTGATTTTTTTTAGTTTCAGAAGATCCCGTTCAGGGTGAAAGCAGCGATTCTTTGCTTAAACTTTAATCTGTTATTTTAATATATATATATATATATATATATATATATATATATATATATATATAAGTATGTACAGATACATACATATATGTATACAGACGTACAGTAGTATGTATATATATATACATACATGCACACATATATATATGTACGTATGGATTCACCGAACATTTATTATAATGCTCGGTGTGTTTGTAAACAAACATCCCATATTAAGCTGTAGTGTCTAGCAACGACCGTTGCTCGTTTGTTCAACACTGACAAAGGAACGCTGTACTAGTTTCAAGCTTATTAGCTATCGTCAGCAACGTATAACTTCCTGCCAGATTGTTGAACATATATACTTACCTTATGCATATTAACGGCTGAGTAGCCCAATTTGCATATCGAGTGGGTTAATCGGCCGGGTGCACCGAAAACGATAAACGGAAAAAAATGAAACGAAATTTCATTTCCCACTCTTAGTACGGCTGTTACTTAAATATAAGTATGTACACATACATACATATATGTATACAGACGTACAGTAGTATGTATATATATATACATACATGCACACATATATATATGTACTCAGCCGTTAATATGCATAAGGTAAGTATATATGTTCAACAATCTGGCAGGAAGGTATACGTTGCTGACGATAGCTAATAAGCTTGAAACTAGTACAGCGTTCCTTTGTCAGTGTTGAACAAACGAGCAACGGTGGTTGCTAGACACTACGGCTTAATACGGGATGTTTTTTACAAACACACCGAGCATTATAATAAATGTTCGGTGAATCCATACGTACATATATATATGTGTGCATGTATGTATATATATATACATACTACTGTACGTCTGTATACATATATGTATGTATGTGTACATACTTATATTTAAGTAACAGCCGTACTAAGAGTGGGAAATGAAATTTTGTTTCATTTTTTTCCGTGTATCGTTTTCGGTGCACCCGGCCGATTAATCACTCGATATGCAAATTGGGCTACTCAGCCGTTAATATGCATAAGGTAAGTATATATGTTCAACAATCTGGCAGGAAGGTATACGTTGCTGACGATAGCTAATAAGCTTGAAACTAGTACAGCGTTCCTTTGTCAGTGTTGAACAAACGAGCAACGGTGGTTTAGAGACACTACGGCTTAATACGGGATGTTTGTTTACAAACACACCGAGCATTATAATAAATGTTCGGTGAATCCATACGTACATATATATATGTGTGCATGTATGTATATATATATACATACTACTGTACGTCTGTATACATATATGTATGTATGTGTACATACTTATATTTAAGTAACAGCCGTACTAAGAGTGGGAAATGAAATTTTGTTTCATTTTTTTCAGTTTATCGTTTTCGGTGCACCCGGCCGATTAACCCACTCGATATGCAAATTGGGCTACTCAGCCGTTAATATGCATAAGGTAAGTATATATGTTCAACAATCTGGCAGGAAGGTATACGTTGCTGACGATAGCTAATAAGCTTGAAACTAGTACAGCGTTCCTTTGTCAGTGTTGAACAAACGAGCAACGGTGGTTTAGAGACACTACGGCTTAATACGGGATGTTTGTTTACAAACACACCGAGCATATAATAAATGTTCGGTGAATCCATACGTACATATATATATGTGTGCATGTATGTATATCATCATCATCATCATCATCAACGTTTAACGTCCGTGTTCCACGCTTGCATGGGTTTGGACGGGGGTAGTCCCACTTGAGGCAAGAGTGATTGTCTTGCTCGCATAGGACTGTCTGGCAGGTTTTCTACAGTTGGATGCCCTTCCTAACACCAACCACATTTACAGTGTGGGTCTGGGAGGTTTTTACCGTGTTGCCTACACGGCCACATTACAGCATGGACTGTGTGTTTTTTTGTCGTGACACCTACACGATCTCATTTGTTTCGGCCTGGATGGCGCGGCACCAACATAACTTTACATAGAACGGGGTGGTGTGGATGGGGTGGGGGTGGTGGTGGTGGGACGGGGTGTATTTTGTTAGAGATGCCTACTGGCTGTAGTAGGTTTTACTATGTATTTATTTATTTTATTTTTGTATCTAGGTAAGGCGGGTCTTCTCTGTTACTGAGTACCGCCAAAGGTCTTGGTCCAGTGACATTGTCTTGGAGAAGTGTAAGTGTGTGAGGTCGGAGTTTATCAGCTCGTCCCAGGTTTTTCTAGGTCTGCCTATTCCGTGGCTACCGTCTATCTTTATTGCCCTGCACTTTGTTATACAGCTATCGACTTTCATGCGCATCACGTGTCCATACCAACGTAGCCTTCTCTCGAGTAAACAACATCTGATCCCTCTTATTTCTAATTTTTTCCTTAGTTCGTTTATGCTTTGCCGTTCACGTATATTACTGTTACACATCCAGCGGAGCATGCCAGCTTCGTTCCTCTCTAGTCTGCGTATATCCTCTGCACACAATGCCCAGGTCTCACTGCCATGCAACATTGCTGTTCGTATGCAGGCATCGTACAACCTGCCTTTCATTTTTAGGGAGAACCCTTTAGCAGCTAATAGTGGTATAAGCTCTCTGAACTTTTTCCAACCAGCGTCTGTATACATATATGTATGTATGAGTACATACTTATATTTAAGTAACAGCCGTACTAAGAGTGGGAAATGAAATTTCTTTTCATTTTTTTCCGTTTATCGTTTTCGGTGCACCCGGCCGATTAACCCACTCGATATGCAAATTGGGCTACTCAGCCGTTAATATGCATAAGGTAAGTATATATGTTCAACAATCTGGCAGGAAGGTATACGTTGCTGACGATAGCTAATAAGCTTGAAACTAGAATAGCGTTCCTTTGTCAGTGTTGAACAAATGAGCAACGGTGGTTGCTAGACACTATGGCTTAATACGGGATGTTTGTTTACAAACACACCGAGCATTATAATAAATGTTCGGTGAATCCATACGTACATATATATATGTGTGCATGTATGTATATATATATACATACTACTGTACGTCTGTATACATATATGTATGTATGTGTACATACTTATATTTAAGTAACAGCCGTACTAAGAGTGGGAAATGAAATTTTGTTTCATTTTTTTCCGTTTATCGTTTTCGGTGCACCCGGCCGATTAACCCACTCGATATGCAAATTGGGCTACTCAGCCGTTAATATGCATAAGGTAAGTATATATGTTCAACAATCTGGCAGGAAGTTATACGTTGCTGACGATAGCTAATAAGCTTGAAACTAGTACAGCGTTCCTTTGTCAGTGTTGAACAAACGAGCAACGGTGGTTTAGAGACACTACGGCTTAATACGGGATGTTTGTTTACAAACACACCGAGCATTATAAATGTTCGGTGAATCCATACGTACATATATATATGTGTGCATGTATGTATATATATATACATACTACTGTACGTCTGTATACATATATGTATGTATGTGTACATACTTATATTTAAGTAACAGCCGTACTAAGAGTGGGAAATGAAATTTCGTTTCATTTTTTTCCGTTTATATATATATATAGATAATGAAGGAAGTGTGGTAAAGAACCAGGTAGACCATAACGCACCAGAGTACTCAATACTTAGGGTAGTAGAGTGAGTCTAGAAATAGCCGTCGAAACAGCTTGAGCTCTGCCGTCGGGGTGTTGAACATTTTCGTATATATATATGTATATATATATATATATATATATACTATACATGCAAAGATATATGTATGTGTATATGTATATATGAATGTGCTTATGTATATCAGTGCATATCATATGAGGATTTATCTACATAGAAACATATATTTAACATTATTGATGTAGACTGTTGTCATTGTTGTTGTTGTTGTTCACATTATAGCTGTTGTTGTTGTCATCATTTGATCTTTGCTGTATTTATTTTAATTTATTTTTATCATTAGTTTTATAGTAATTAATATGTAGCAAGACTAATTATCATTATTTTTATTAACAAATAAAGAGACAAATGGCTAATTAGTTTTAGTTTTATTTTATTATGTTATTAACCTTGGTCATCATCATTATCATCATCCTCATTCTCATTATTGTTGTTAACATTATCATCGTCATCATCATCATCATCATTGTCATATCATCCTCATCACCATTGTCATTATTGTTGTTAACATTATCATATCATCGTCATCACCATCATGGTCATCATAATCATCAGCATTTATCTGGTGTTAGTCTCTGTGTGGAGAGACACTTCAAGAAAGTTCCACTGTTATGTATGGATTATGGCCAAATATTTGACAAAGATAACATGTTAACAAATAATATATATTAGATTAAAACAATTTAAGAGACCCATTGATAAATTATGCAATACAGACTTATGCACGAAATTGCCTTTCCCAAGGGGTGGCTAATGAGGAATATAGATGCTTTTGTTACCAACATATTTAATTTGTTCTACATATAATCTTGCTATTTATTACTACTGTAATGTTAATGCTATAGTGCTATGCACTTCTTCTTTGATAAACTAACTGTTTACATTTATTAACTATATCCTGTCTTGTTTATGTACTTGTTTTGCTGTCCTAGTTGAAAAAACTCTCTCTTGTTCTTCCTTGACTCTATCTAGTTTCATATGCATCTTTCTGGTAATTTCATATGCATCTTTCATGTACTTTCATATGCATCTTTCTGGTGGATTTTTTGAAGCTATTGTGCAACCTGGGCTGAATATTATACAATACTGCTCTTGTACACGAAATTGCATTGCCTAAGGGTGGCTGATGCTTTTGTTTGTTCACCCCACTTATTTTGTTTTTTTTCTGTGTGCAACTTTTCTTCCCACCTCCCTCTCTCCCTGTATATATATATGTGTGTGTGTGTATATATATATATATAGGTATATATTTATTAAAATAACAGATTAAAGTTTAAGCAAAGAATCCCTTAATGGGATCTTCTGAAACTCTTTGGATTTTAGTCTTCACATTTATTATTACTATATATATATATATATATATATATATATATATATATGTGTGTGTGTATGTGTGTGTATATATATATATATATATATATATATATATATATATATATATATATATACATATATACATATATACATATATGTATATACATGCATATATATACTAACAAAATTAAAGATATGTCTGAGAAGATCAGAAACATGTGCCATACCACCTGTAGAAGAAGCGTAAAGATTCTAAGGAATAAATCAAATTAAATCAAAGGTAGATTGACATATATATATAAAATAAACATACCAAACATTAACAGGGGATAATTTG
>OZ024742.1:293815754-293890754 GCA_964016885.1 Eledone cirrhosa | reverse complement strand
GTCGATGTGGGGGAGACTGTCTTTCTCCCATTTATTCTCCTCATTTAGTAGCCTTTCATAGTGACACTTCCAAGCTACCTTCTTATCAGCGTCGGTGATGGCAAGTACGCCGTCATCATTAAGTACACACTTCTCCCTGACAATATCATGGTTTTCCTTGACACATTGACTAGCAATCCTGAACACCTCACGTTTTTGGTCCTCGCGTTGTAGAACATGCTTGAACTTTCTTTCCTCTGCTTCCCTTCTTGCGAAGTACACTTGTCTCCTAGCTTCCCTCCTGGCCACTTGATAGTCTTCTCTGCTTCCCCCATCCCGCCATACTTTCCAAGCCTGCTTTTTGGCCTTAATTGACCCCTCCACCTTACTGTTCCACCACCATGTTACTCTCCTCCTGCCTACAGGCCTGTTCCAGCCACAGACTTCGTCTGCCGCCATCAGCAGGTTTGCTTTCAGGAATTCCCACTACTCCTCTATATTGTACGACTCTAATTGCTCTTCCTTACTGTCGAAAGCATCAAGTAGTATACTTTTGAATTTATTTCTGGCTGTGGGGTCCTTTAGCTTCCATATTTTTCTCCTGAGGATAGTCCTCTTCTGTTGTCTAGTACGTCTCGTCCTGACTATTAGGTTGCTAATTATCAGTCTATGTTGGGAGGTGCATTCTTCATGGGGGAGGGATTTAGTGTTTACAACAGACACTCTGTCACGTCTTCTGGTAAGGATATAATCTACCTGGCTTGTGTGTTCCCCCGATCTATAGGTGATCAGGTGATTGTCACGTTTTTTGAAGTTAGTGTTACAGATAGTTAGGTTATTTGCGTCACAGAATTCCAGGATTCTGGAGCCTTCCTCATTTCTAGTACCAAACCCATAGCCTCCATGGATTTCGTCGTAGCCGTCACAATGTTGTCCAACGTGACCATTTAGGTCACCTGCAATAATTATATAGTCACTGTTGGTTATTTGGGAGGTAGTGAGCATCAGTGTCTCATAGAATCTGTCTTTTATAGTGCCGGGCAGTCCGGATTGGGGTGCGTACGCAGATATTACTGTCACTGTCGTTCTACTGAGGACAAGTCTTATTTTAATTATTCTGTCGTTCACTCTATTTACGTCTATTATCTTATCTGCCCACTTTTCTGCTACCATGATTCCTACTCCACCCAGCCCATTGTCATTTCCCACCCAGAAAAGCTTATAGCATCGTTTTTTACCCACAATGAATCTAGCAGACCCACCCCTCCACCTGGTCTCTTGAATACAACAAACATCGACCTCCTTACGTTCAAGCATTTCTACAACCTCGTTAGAGCGACCCTTTAAGGTGCCTACATTCATGGTACCAACTCTGAAGTTTTGGATTGCGTTTGGAGGGTGGGAGCGGTGGGGAGCGGGGGGAGATGGGGTTATGTTAGCCATCCGCAGCCGAAACAAAGAGGAATGCTCGCAATCTCGTCCACGTGGTGAATATATATATATGTGAGAAAAATCACAGACCCTCCATCTCAACTCACCTTTTGAAAAGCAGAAGAACTGCGAAACCGGTAAAGGAACCAAATAAATATATATATTTAAAAAAAAAATAAGAGTCCAGTTGCATTTTCGATTTCATCTCTTTTTCTTTATACTTTCACTCGTGTAGGACACCTCGGTTATTTTTCATTTTGTAAAAAAAACCTCACTTTCTAATATATATATATATATATATATATATATTTTATCATTATCTCACTGTTTAACATCCATTTTTCCACGCTAGCATGGGTTTGAGGAGTTATCCTGTTGTGAGACAAGCCAGATCAGATGACCATGTCATGCTCATACAGAACTGATTTTGCCTTGGTTCTATGGTTGGATGCCCTTCCTAACGTCAACCACATTTTCAGTGCATACTGGGTGCTTTTTATATATGCTGTGTTCTCTATACTCTGCTTCTTCCATGTTTGGTCTGTCTATATAGAACTTATGTCCAAACAAACAATTTTTTTTATTAATGTTTGTATATTCTCTGTCTCTTCCACCTTCTCTTTCTCACTTTGTTTTCTGTGCATAGTTTTTCTTCTTCTTGGTTAATATGTTGAGCTTTGTTTTTATCTCTTCTTTCCAGTTACAGCACATTGGTTTGTAGCAAATTTTATCTATTTGTAAATAGTCAAAAGACCAATCATCCTGTCTTGTGTCCATTTGTTTCTGTCCCATGTGCACTGGAGTTAGTGGTATTGACCTTAAAATACCAAATCCACGAGGACCCTCAGAGGTCAACTGAGAAGGTACTGTCTTGTATTGTGGGAATTAACATTAAATGAAGCTAAACTCTTTTTTCTCTTTATTCTTAATAACTCCATTTCTCTTTGTTGTATTTCTTAACAGAACAGTTAACTGTTATTTCCCTTTCCTTGCCAACCCTTACAACATTTCAGTGTAGCCTTTTTAATTTATTTTGCACATAAATCAACCTTCGAGTTGAAAAGAGCTCTTTGTGACCTTATAAAGTAATGATTTACAGAGAAACATTTTTCTATGGCCCTTAAGGTCTTAGAAAAAGTAAAACTTTGTAAACTAACATTTGAAGAGTTGTGAAAACAAGTTGCTTCAATTTTCACCTTCTCTCTTAGTAACAGTTTTTTTTTCTAATAAACAGTTTCTTTTCAGTTTTGCAGTATCTATAGCAGTAATTATCAAATGGGAGACACTTGGCTCCTAGGGAAGGAATTTCAAATTTCAGGGTGGGGATTTATTTTAGCTAATATCAGTTAGGGTAGGAATTCAATCTGGGAAAAAATAGTGTATACCATGTATATATGAAATGAAATACTAATGTAGCCAACCAATCTCAAGTTTATTATTCACAGTTGTATAAATAACATTACAAATTGTTTGAAATTCTTACAGGATAAAAATATAAACACAAATATAAACACATAATAAATACAATTAATTATTAACCATCTTGCCAACAACAATCCTGAGCACCTTTTTGAATTCCATGTGTCTAACACCCGTGGGCATGCCTACAAAGTCAGAAAACAGGACACCTCCCATGACTTTTGGAAACATATTTTCATACTCAGAGTTGCTGAAGTATGGAACAAACAACTTGCATCATTTGTTAGCTGCTGGGACACTGCATCCTTTAAAACCTCCATGCTTCCTGAAATTCGCCAACACTACACCTGATATTTCCCCTCCATATACATGTACACATGTATATCATGACTCATACACTGTTCACTTTCCTGACATTTGTACATTATACTATGTACTATACATGCACCTTTGATGAGTTGTAGTGCACTTGAGCACTGTATACAATAATTTCATTATTATTATTGCTAGGACCCTCACAAATATAATGCACAAAAATATATGATCAAAGTGAGAGAAAAAGAAAAGGAAAGAAATACGAACAAACAAAAACACCCATAAATTCACCGCCTATAAGAGTGATCACGAATTAACAGCCCCCCCCCCCCCCCCAAGCTGCTACTTCAGACTTAATCCTGTTTGAGACTATACAATTATTGAGGTTTGAACAGCTGGTTCATGTTAATATGGTGCTTAGATGAAACATTACTGGATGGCGGTTCAAAATAGGAGGAATTGTGTGTGTGTGTGTGTGAGTGTGTTGCTACACTCACCTAGATATCAACTACATATCAAAACAGAGTATCCACTTTCATTTACCAGTTAAAGGTGATATTTATTTAGAAAATAACTTCTATTCTTACTTCAACATATCCAAAGTTGTTGTAGCCCCATCTAACCTTTATAGGATGGAAAAACATGTAAAACTGTTATGTACCATATATGTGCATATATATATATATCATCATCATCATCACCATCATCGTTTAACGTCTATCTTCCATGATAGCATGGGTTAGATAGGTTTGTCTCATTTGAGGCAAGTTGGGTTGGGTGACCGTGTCTCGCTATGTGTGTGTGTGTGTATGTATGTAGAAATATCCATAGTTGTGAAGGGAAAAAGGGAAAATAGCGCTCAATCGCTCAATCGGGATGAGAGCAGAAATATTATATTATTTATTTATGTTCATTCAAAACAAAAAGCACTACTCAAGATTTCAAGGCCCAAATTTGATCATACCTCCAGAATACAAGAGGAATCACATTTGTGACTTTTTTTCAGGCACTTATATGTTATGGTCAAATTTGGGCCATGAAACCTTGGGTAGCACTTTTATTCTGTGTATGAACATAAATAAATGATATAAATTCGTCAGTATCATTTTTAATGACTTTACCTGTCTATTAATTTTTATAATTTGATATTTCTGTAAGAAGTTTTTCATTTTTTTCCCTTTAATAGAACAGGTAGGTTAGATGTGTGTGTAGAGATTTTGGTGTTCTTTGAACGATATGGTATAATACATTTTTCCTTTTTTGTTTTTGTTTTTATGAATTTCTGGATGTTAATTTGTCTTGCTTTTTGAATAATATTGTTGATATTGGCAGTATCGGTAGAGGGTCGAACGCCATGCTTTCCAGCATAGTTACGTCCCTTTACGATCTGAGTTCAAATCCCGCCGAGGTCAACTTTGCCTTTCATCCTTACGGGGTCGATAAAATAAAGTACCAGTAATGCACTGGGATAATTGCTGGTCTTGTGCCAAAAGTAGAAACAGTTATTATTTCCTCTTCATGAGAATTTTTTCATCTCTTCTAGTCAATGGTCTCTTGTGGTTGGGTTTGAGATTATTGTGCAGATTTGCTTGGCTAAATTAAGTGGAATATAGGTACAGGTGAGTATTGGATGAGAATATGTAATAAAGGAGGTATTGTTGGGGGACGGTAGGTTTGAAATGTTTATCAGTTTCTAATTTTGCATCTCTTTTTGTTATTAGTATATCTAAAAAGGAATTTTTTTTATTACTGAAGTCCCTAGTGAATTGGATGTTATGGTTTATATTATTGATAAGGTTTTGAAAGTTTTTAGTTTTAAGCCAATTGGTGAGGGTACAATCACATAATTAATTTTCGCCTTTTATATGTCTCATTATTTAGTTTGTTCTTATGTATTTTAGGTAGTCCATAGATGTTACTTGTTTAACAGATTTGTGTGTGCGTATACACACACACACACACACACACACACACACACACACACATATATAATGAAAGAATAAAGAATAACACGGATAAGCTATACAGTAGGGTTTATTCTAAGCATTAACATATGTTTCGTTGACTAGTATGTGATTGAATACATCTTAAAATCACTATCTGCAATGATGTTGTGACACTTGATTTTAAATACTGCTCATACCATTCAAATTATCAAAATATTTGATAATTAGACTGGTATGAGCAGTATTTATAATCGAGTGTCACAACATCATTGCAGATAGTGATTTTAAGATGCATCCAATCATATACTAGTCAATGAAACATATGTTAATGCTTAGGATAAACCCTACTGTATAGCTTATCCGTGTTATTCTTCATTCTTTCATTATTAAAACTCCAGGAATTGCTTACCTAGGAAATATCTGAGATCGGCAATTCGAACGCCACAACTAAGTAAACATCTTGTCGAGTCAACCAACGGCGCACGTTAAAATCCTCCACGGTACAGATTACTCGTAACCTCTATTTGGATTACCTTAAACAATATCTTGTTTACTTTTATATATATATATGTTATTGCTGTTGTTGTTACCACTGCTGCTGTGGTAATAGTTGTTGTTGCTACTGTTATTGCTGTTGTTGATGCTATTGTTGTTATTGTTGCTGCTGTTTGTGGCTGCTGTTATTATTGTTATTGATATCTTTTCAGAGTTCATTGTTATTATGTGTTTCCCAACATACATTCTTCAAAATCTCATCATGTTAGGTACATAACCTAAGTTAAATATATTTTTTTCAATAAACAGGTAATATAGTAGCTGCCTCTTTAGAATGAAGAACCATTTAAAACCATTATTAACTATGTGAGAAATATATATTTTTGTTCAAATTTACGTTAGACATAACAAAGATCCTTACATATTACATAAAATTATGATGGAAGGGTTTTAGTTGAATATAAACACTGCAAAATAAACAGCTTTAATATTGTAGAACCAGGTGTGGTTACAGGGGGTTTAATATCAAAGTGTTAACTGACAAGATTATCTCTCAAATATACAAGTCTCTCTCACTCTCCGATTATCTAATAATTCCCAACCTTTTATTGACAATCTTATTGTATTTTCTTCAGAGTATTTCATATAATTGTTCTCTATAAGCCAACTTCTATACTTGAATCACAGTTACATTATATTAAGAACACTTTTACCACAAATAAGCTCTAACCTTTGCTGTATTTCCATAATTCCTTCTGCCGTACAGTCTTTGGCATCACAACCAGTCTTTGATTGCATTGTCTTGTTTCATAACAAATTTACCCTTTCCTGACTATATTTAAGGACACTGCTTATTTTGAAAATAATAAAAAAATTGTTGCATTTATTAGAATAACTTCCTCAATATTAAACTGCTGTTTGAAACATGAAATATTTTAATGTAAAATAATGATAGGTTTTTGATAAATATGAATATTTTAAGCCTTTCATTAACATAATGAAAGACACTACTTATGGTTTTCAAATAATAATAAAAAAAAAAAAATCAAGAATTTGGTACCAAAAGGGTTAACTTGTTATGAAAGAACAGTGAAATCTTTTTTATAGAAATATGGAAAGCAATAGGGTTAAGTTATGTTTCAAACATTAGCATAACCCTTTCATGGTGATATTTCTAATAAAATACCTTCTAATTTAATTAATTAATGAAGAATTTTGAGGGACTCACTACAATTATTAATTATTTCATTACTAAGGTAGTAACTTAATGAAAGGTTCATCATCATCGTCATTTTACGTCCGCTTTTCTCTGCTTGCAAGGGTGGGACGAGAACTTATTCTGGCTTGATTTCTACAGCTGGATGCCCTTCCTAACACCAACCTCATTTACAGTGAGTGCTGGGTGCTTTTTTTTTCCGTGGCACCTACACGTCCACTTTACAGTGTGGGCTGGGTGCTTTTTCGCCGTGGCACCTCCACGACCACTTTGCAGTTCTTATATAAAATTATGTTGGAAGATTTTAATTTAAGTTGGAAACCTTTAAAATGGGTGGTTTTATTTCATAGAACCAGAGCCGGTTTTGGCCGGGTTAGTAACAAAGGGTTACCAATTCTTTATTATTTTCAAAACTAGTTGAAAATAATAGACTGTATCTTTCATTAGAAATATGATAACGGAAGGGCTAAGCTATCTTCTATACTATATCTCAGTTACTTCATATTATAAACCCTTTTACCAAACAAGTATTTCTAATTTGGGCCATGTTTCCATGCTTCATTCCATCGTACATTCTTAAGCATCACAGTCAGTCTGTCATTCCACTGTCTTGTTTCATTCCAATTTATCTAAACATACATTTTCTCACTGAATTAATTCTACAGGGATTTTCCTACCATTCTAAGACTGCCTAGAATTTCATTAGAGATAACTAAATGACTTATCTAAAATTATTGTTTAAACTTTTCAAAATTTCTCTTTTTTTCTTCCATATATGATGGAAGCTGCCTGTTATAACCATTGATAACTTTCAATGTTATCAAACATCTCCATGCTTTAAGTTCAAATCCTACCAATATCTACTTTGCCTTTCATCCTTTTGGAGTTGATAAAATAAAATATTAGACCAGGGTGGTGGATTGGCAGAATTGATAGCGCATTTGACAAGATGCCTTGCAGTATTTATTCTGGATTTCTACACTCTGAGTTCCAATACCACCAGCATTGACTTTGCCTTTTATCGTATTGGGGTTGATAAAATAAAGTACAGTAGCCAAGCAGAAATCATTAGAGCATTGGGCAGCATGTTTGGGTGATATATATGATACATTAGTAGTTGCACTAACACAGTGTGATTCAGAATAGAAGTATATATTGCTAGAATTGTTAGAGCACTGGACAAGATGCCATGCAGTATTTGTTAGAACAACAGTAACAAAAAAAAAACACAAAACAAAGATTACCAGGTAACTAACTTTTTTGTTACCTTCATTTTATAGTCCATTTTGCATTGTTTAACCTTGTATCACTTTCCACATTATATATATTATAATATATAAAATGCTTCAAGCAAGCTACAACATTTTATTATCATTGTGTTTATGTATAGTCTGTATTCTAAGGTGGTTATATCACAGCTATCATAGTAACCATGTTTTTCTAGATAGTCAAAGTGAAGCATTTTCATTTAAAGTTTAATGTGCATTATTAGAGGGATGGCAGTGGATTGGCAGTATCGGTAGAGGGTCGGATGCCATGCTTTGCAGCATAGAGTTACGTCCCTTTACATTCAGAGTTCAAATCCCGCTGAGGTTAACGTTGCCTTTCATCCTTATGGGGTTGATAGAATAAAGTACCAGTAATACACTGGGATAATTGCTGGCCTTGTGCCAAAAGTAGAAACAATTATTAGATGGGTGGAAAGGTAATGTGAAAATGACACGATTCAGTAGAAATGGGTACTGTGTGTGTTCTATTGTTACACCTAAGGTATCGTTGAATGTAGGAATTAAAAAGGATTTTGGACTGTGATGAGATGAAGGTCATCCTGATTATATTCAGGATGACCTCTGATAATTATCAGAGAAGCTTTAGGTACTATCTCGAAGAGTTTTCAAGGATGGTTAAAGAACATTAGTCCAGCTCCCTTTTTTGGAACACTTCAAAAGGCATGCTTGCTGGGAACAGCAAGAACCTTCCGATATGTCCTGAATATCTGCGGTTGCAGGTAGCAGCTTGATGTTCATATGAACAAACTTTCCAGTTAAATAACATCAATAACTGAGTCTCCAAGAAAATAATAATAATAATTGTTTCTACTTTAGGCACAAGGCCAGCAATTACCCAGTACATTACTGGTACTTTATTTTATCGACCCCGTAATGATGAAAGGCAAAGTTAACCTCGGCGGGATTTGAACTCAGAATGGCTATAACTCTATGCATCAAAGCATGGCGTCCAACCCTCTATTGATACTGTCAATCCAAATAATAATAATACACACACACATATATATGTATGTGAAAAGTAAACAGAAACAATAAAGCAAACAATACAGTACAACGAAGAAATATATTAGTTTAACACTTGATATAGTAAGAAAAGAGTCTTAATATTTTGGACACTCGTCTTTCATCAGAAGATAGAATGAGTAATAAAAGAAGAAATAGAAAGATAGAGAGTAAGAAGAAGGAATGGAGAAAAAGCATGTGTGTTCTGTCAGTCAGTTGCAAAACATACACTGGTATATGTTACTGTACGTTATACAGGTTGCAAACTAGCTTATGGAAACCAAGCATTTACAGCAACATTGTTTTTAACCCTTTAGCATTTACGTTACTCTATATATACTATTGTATTACTCTATATATACTATTGTATTACTCTATATATATTATTATATTATTCTATATATACTATTGTATTACTCTATATATATTATTATATTATTCTATATATACTATTGTATTACTCTATATATATTATTATATTACTTTATATATACTATTATATTACTCTATATATACTATTGTATTATTCTATATATACTATTGTATTACTCTATATATATTATTATATTACTTTATATATACTATTATATTACTCTATATATATACTATTGTATTATTCTATATATACTATTGTATTACTCTATATATATTATTATATTACTTTATATATACTATTATATTACTCTATATATACTATTGTATTACTCTATACGTATGACCATGTCAACACTGCTACTTGGAGTCGTTTACCGTCCCCCAAATTACCATCAGGACACTCAACTTTGTGATATCCTCAGAGCTGCTGCCAGGAAGACAGCCACTTATGTTTTCATTGCAGGTGACTTCAATCACCCTGAGATTGACTGGGAGACCTTTCGTTGGCCGCCAAGTGCAAATGACTTCCTTGAGCTGGTGCTGGACTCGAGTTGGTCCCAGGTGGTCACCTCCCCAACGAGAGGTGACAACACTTTGGACCTACTCTTCACCACTACTCCTGAAACGGTCATTAGTGTTACTGCTGAGGAACCTTTAGGTGACCCTGATCATGCTATGATCATTGCCAATCTATCCCTCATGGGCAGTAACAAGAACCACAACCATCTCCAAACTGCTCACTTTGACTGGAATAAAGCAGACTGGAACTGTTACTGCACCGAGTTGCAACGGCCAAACTGGCTTGAGTTCTACGACTCTGGAGATGTCAACACTGTACTCCAGAACATCCTGAGCTCAATATGGACAGCATGTGCAGCATCGGTGCCACGTAAGCGGAAAAAACATCCCAAAAGTGCAATTTGGGAGACTGCAGCAGTCTGTCTTGCCAGAAAAGAACGGCGCAATGCTGAACGTGAGTACAAACTTCACAAATCAGACATTAATAGGAAGAGGCGAAATAGATCGTCCAACCACCTCAAACAGGTGACAAAAAAGGCAGTGCTTCAATTTGAGCAGCGCATAGCTACCAGCCCTGACAGTAAGGTGTTCTGGAAGTATGTTCACTCAAAGCAGAGGCCTCACTCTCCAGTTGGTCCTCTTCGCAATCCCCACACAAGCCAGGTTACTGACGACCCCAAGGAATGCGCAGAGCTCATTGCTGAATGCTATGCAGGCATTTTCATTATTGAAGACCAGAGTGTACCATCTCCACCACCTATGACACCGGATTCTATTACAACCATGGAATTTACACCTGCAATGCTGCGACGTCACCTAAAAAATAAATGCAACCATGCCTCTCCTGGTCTTGATGGTGTTACGTACCTGCTTCTTAAACGTGGTGGGTACTTCCTTCTACACCAGTTATCACGCTTCTTCCAATTCTGTCTGAACAACAGTGCTACTCCAGAACAGTGGAAAACTGCCAGTGTCATTCCTCTGTTCAAAAAGGGTGACCGCACATCACCTGTGAACTATCGTCCAGTCAGTCTTACTAGTTGCATCGCCAAACTGATGGAATCCTGTGTCAGAGAAACACTTTGGAACTTCTGGAGCTCTCACAGTCTTATCCGGCCCTCGCAATTTGGATTTATCCCCAACTCCAGCTGCTGTGATCAACTTATAGAGTTTCTTGAGGACATCACCCGGATCACTGATGGCGGCTCATGGGTGGATGTTGTTTACCTTGACTTTGCGAAGGCCTTCAATTCTGTGCCACACAAAAGGCTTATGGCAAAACTCTCTGCAATGGGTGTGAAGGATGATCTTTTTAACTGGTTGAAGTCCTTCATTCTCAGTCGAAGAGAGGTAGTCACGGTTCTGGGACAGCATTCCTCACCATATGAGATGTCATCTGGTGTACCACAGGGATCTGTTCTTGGCCCCCTTTTGTTTGTGGCATATATTAATGACATAGATGCCAACTTAAGGAATGCCACAGTACTAAAGTACGCAGACGACATCAAGCTGTACCTTGAGATAAAAAGGACAGATCCTGAACACTATAGATCTTGCTTGCAGTCTGACCTGGACACAATGCAACAGTGGATCTCAGACTGGCAACTCAAGCTAGCTGTGGACAAGTGCACCACCATGCATTTTGGGAGTAAAAACCCAGCGTCCACATACTCCCTCCACAGCACTAATATCAAGAAGTCTTCCTGTGAACGTGACCTGGGCATTACGGTCAGCAGCGATTTGCGTTGGACGAGGCACGTCTCTAAAATTGTCAAGAGGGCCGAGGGTGTCTTAGCATCACTCAGCAAGACCTTTGTCAGCTGCTCTCCAGATATCTATTTAAGGCTGTATACAGCTATGGTGCGACCACACTTAGAATTTGCATCACCAGTCTGGAACCCCTATCTTGCTCAGGACATTGACCGCCTGGAAACTGTTCAGAGACGTGCAACCAAGCGAATACCCTCCATCAGGCATCTACCATACTCTGAGCGCCTTGCTTCCCTGGGCATGGATTCATTGAAGCTCCGACGCCTGGCAACTGACTTGGTAAACACCCACAAAATTGTTAACCATGTTGCCAACAACAACCCTGAGTACCTTTTCGATTTCCATGTGTCTAACACACGTGGACATGCCCACAAAGTAAGAAAACAGCACAGTTCCCATGACTTTCGGAAACATTTTTTCACGCTCAGAGTTGCTGAAGCATGGAACAAACTACCTGCATCAGTTGTTAGCTGTCGAGACACTGCATCCTTTAAGGCCTCCATGCTTCCCGAGATCCGCCAACAGAACAGCTAACACATACACACATGTACTTCCCTGACATTTGTGTATTATTCTATGTACTATATTGACGAGTTGTAGTGCACCTGAGCACTTTACACAATTACACAATAATTTCATTATTATATATACTATTGTATTTTCACGGTAAAGGCTTTATCTCACATAATTATCTCACATAACATCTACGAGATTTTGAGAACAATACCTTAACATCAGTATGAGTGGTCATTTACAGCCAGTTTGAATTGAAAGAGGTGAGAGAATCCTGGCTGGATATGGCCAGTTTATATGCTAAAGGGTTAATCCTTTTATGTCAGGAGTTCCCTCATTGTGCAGCTGAATTTATAAAGCATTGGCAGTTCCCCCACTAACACTGCCACTTGCTCACTTAATATAAATTAGTCTTCACTTTTCAGATCCTGAAATACCATGAAAATTAAGGTGGAAATTGAAACTATTGTCCTATTTTGTTTTTCTTACTTTACACTACTCAAGTTCTCACCTTTTGTATTTCTAATTTGCATTGTACTGGTTCCCCTCCCCCCTTATACACACACACTTACAACACATACACATATAAAAACAAGCATACTCAAATACACACAAACACAGATGCACGCCCAAACATACACACACACACAAATACACATGCACACCCAAACATACACACACATGCAAACACCCATGCACACCCAAACATACACACACATACAAACACATGCACATCGAAACACACACAAACATGTACACACAAATATACACACACAAACACACAAACAAACATACACACACACAAACACACACACAAACACAAGCATACACAAACACACATACACACCCAAACACACATAAACATACACACACACATATATATATATTCCATTGCTCCAATCACAAATTATTTGTAGACTCAGTAAGTAAAATATGTACCATGTAATCTTAAAGCTCTCCCTATTTAAGTAGAAACGAAAATATTACATTAAATTTATGTGCCATAGTTTTCGAAAAAGATTATTTCATTTTCTTGACTAATAATTCTTTGTCTACCTTTACCGAGTCTAAGAATAATTCTTGCAATATCTCAGTGTTTCTTATTAATGCCATGTGAAGAATACAGATAATAAAAAGTATGTTGAACCAATAGAAAGAAAAAAGAGAAACTTGTCACAAGAGAGATTATTCTGGTAAATACTTCATCTCAGCTGAAGTATCATCATCACCACCACCACCACCACCAAACCACCACCACCACCACCACCACCACCATCACCACCACCACCATATTGTTCACCATCATCATCATCATCATCATCATCATTACCATCATCATCATTACCACCACCGCCACAATCATCATCATCAAACATACCACCACCACCACCACCACCATATTCTTCTTTATCATCATCAATATCACCACCACCACCACCACCACCATATTCTTCTTTATCATCATCAACATCACCACCACCACCACCACCACCACCACCACCGTATATATTTGGTTCTTTTGTGGAATATTAGGATATTTCATGGCAGAAACATGGTAGATTCTTGGAAATGTCAGTGTGTGTGTGTGTGTGTGTGGTGTGTGTATGTGAGCATGTGTG
The DNA here is from genome assembly GCA_964016885.1 of Eledone cirrhosa. NCBI lineage: Eukaryota > Metazoa > Mollusca > Cephalopoda > Octopoda > Eledonidae > Eledone > Eledone cirrhosa. The sequence goes on along the minus strand of OZ024742.1, from coordinate 293,876,866 downwards.
TGTGTGTGCATACGTGTGTGTATGTCTGTGTGTGTGCGTGTGTGCATGTGTGTGTGTGTGTGTGTGTACGTGTGTGTGTGTGTACATTGTGTGTGTGTGTGTGTGTGTGTGTGCATCATCATCATCATCATCGTTTAACGTCTATCTTCCACGCTAGCATGGGTTAGATGTGTGTGTGTATGTGTGTGTGTGTGTGTGTGTGTGTGTGTGTGTGTGTATTGCCATAATTAGAACTGTGTGGAACCAAGCAAAGGAAGTAACAAAGTACCATGGGAAATTAAAAGAGAGGGTATATTTAACAGTCATCTCTTGCAAATATCACAAAACATATAAGTATATATAAGTGTATATGTGTTTATATATGTGTGCATATAAGTGTATATATGTGTGTATAAGTATATATAAGTGTATATGGATATATATATATGTGTGTATATAAGTGTATATCTATATATATAAAGTTGTAGTTCCTGTCTGTCTGTTTGTTTGTTTGTTTGTTCACAAACTCCTCCTATGGTTTTGGAGATAGACCCCCATAACCATATATATTCTGAAACTACATTGCCCAGGGTACTTGGATAAGTATATTTCATTTTAATCATAGTGTTCCCCCGGGGGCACAAACCCCGCGCTGAAAATTTTTTCCCTTCGATTTATATGAAATTTAAACCATAGGTAAATGACAAGATATGATGCCTATTCACAAAATTTCATTAAATTTCAATAATATTAAGACACCCTAATGGGGGTTAAAAGTCCTATAGTGAACATTTTGGCCAATAAATGGAACAAGGTGTGTTGTAACAAGATTGCATGAGAACTTGATTGAAGCAACCATTATATTTGGGGCTTACAAAAGTCAAGCTCTTCTCATTCCAAGGATTCCACTTATACCAAGTGATAGCGAGTTGCCTTTTACATTTAAGAGGCTGCAGTTTCCAGTGAGGCCATTCTTTGCCATGAGCATCAATAAGAGTCAAGGTCAAACTTTCAAAACTATTGTTATAGATCTGACAAACCCATGTTTCAGTCATGGCATGTTTTATGTGGCTGTTTCAAGGACTGGAACTTCAAAGAATCGTTACATTTAAGCCAATCAAAGAAAGACAAGAAATGTTGTTTAACCTGTCCTAATTAGGACAAAGTATGAAATATATTTTTATGTATTTATTATGTTAAAAAATAAATAATTAAACTTTGAATTTCTAATTTGAAAATAATGCTTTCACAAAAATGAAATGATCAAGTTTTGAATTGATATTTAAAAAAAAATTATTTACAAGAAACAAAATAAGAATAAGATTTAATAATGTAATTTTGATTTGATATATTACAAAAAATAATGTTTTCCAATTTTTCATGCATTACATTTTACATTGAGTAATATTGAAATCAATCATCATTTTCTTACAAAAAAAATGTGTGAAACGCAGCAAGGCGCGGGTAATTTGGCTAGTGTATTTATATAAGTGTACAAAAGCCTTCCCTAGTGAGGAATGTACCTCCCAACATAGCCTAGTTGTCAGCGACCTCACAGTCAGAACTAGACGAACCTGGAAACAGAGGCCAACCCGGAGAAGAAAGATCTGGAAGCTGAAAGACCCCTCAGCCAGTAACAGATTTAAATATATTTTACTCAACGCCTACGACAGTAAAGAAGAACAGATAGAGACATTCAATGTAGAAGAGCACTGGGAGTTCCTAAAAAATAACTTACTAGAGGCGACAGATGAGGTCTGTGGCTGGAGTAAGACCACAAGCAGGAGGAGAGTGACTTGGTGGTGGAACAATAAGGTAGATGAGGCAGTTAAGGCCAAGAGACAGGCATGGAAAGAATGGAAGAATGGGGGGAGCAGGGTACATTACATAGAGACCAAGAGGGAAGCTAGGCGACAAGTATACTTAGCTAGGAGGGAAGCAGAGGATAGAAAATTCAAGCATGTTTTGCAACGTGAGTACCAGAAACAGGAGGTGTTCAAGATTGCGAGGCAGTGTGTCAGAGAGAATTGTGATGACATTGGAGAGAAGTGTATCCGGAATGATAAAGGTGAGCTTGCCCTCACAAGTGCTGAGAAGAAAGATGCATGGAAGAGTCATTATGATAGATTACTAAATGAGGAGAATGCACGGGCAGAAGAGACCCGACCCCAAGTAGACCCTATAGAGGGGCCAGCAGTACAAGTCAGCAGCAGCGTAGTAAGTAAGGCAATCAAAGATATGAAGATGGGGAAGGCAACCGGTCCATCGGGTATAGCTGCCGAGATGCTGAAGGCATCTGGGTCTGTAGGTCACACTATAACCACACGTATTGTTAACCAGGTAATACTAGAAGGTGTCATACCAAAAGATTGGTGCAGTAGCATCATTGTCAACTGTTACAAAGGTAAAGGTGATGCACTCGATAGAGGAAACTATAGAGGTATAAAGCTGATGGACCAGGTCATGAAAGTAACAGAAAGAGTTATAGCACAGTTGATTAGAGACCGGGTGAAACTAGATGAGATGCAATTTGGGTTTGTACCAGGAAGAGGCACCACTGATGCCCTCTTCCTTGTGAGGCAGTTACAGGAAAAGTACCTAGCTAAAAGTAAGCCACTCTACCTGGCATTCGTCGATATCGAGAAAGCCTTTGACAGAGTTCCATGTGCTGTAATCTGGTGGGCTCTTAGAAAACTAGGAGTAGATGAATGGCTTGTGAAAGCTGTACAAGCCATGTATAGGGGAGCAGTCAGCAAAGTTAGGATTAGCAATGAGTATAGCGAGGAATTTAGCGTACAGGTTGGGGTCCACCAGGGCTCTGTTCTTAGCTCTCTCCTGTTCATCATAGTCCTGCAGGCAATAACGGAGGAGTTTAAGACTGGATGCCCATGGGAACACCTGTATGCTGATGACCTCGCACTTATAGCTGAATCTATGGTAGAACTAGAGAAGAAATTCCAAACTTGGAAGCAGGGACTAGAAAGAAAGGGTCTCAAAGTCAACATGACAAAGACTAAGGTCCTTGTAAGTAGACGAGAAAACAGAACCCAGATCCCCTCAGGGAAATGGCCTTGCTCAGTATGTAGGAAAGGTGTAGGTAGGAACTCCATTCTCTGCCCCAAATGCAAACAATGGGTACACAAGAGATGTAGCGGGATCTCAGGAAGCTTAATTAAGAATGTAGGCTTCACATGCAGCAGCTGTACTGGAACAGCAAGCAGCAAACAGCCACAGGAAACAAGTACCACCAATCTCTGGGAGGGCTCTGTAGAGACAGTAGACAGCTTCTGCTACCTAGGTGACCGAATTAGCAGTGGAGGTGGGTGTTCAGAAAGTACAATAACTAGGGTAAGAACGGGATGGAAGAAGTTCAGGGAACTACTGCCACTGCTAGCTGCAAAAGGCTTCTCCCTCAAAATGAAAGGCAGACTGTATGATGCATGTATACGAACAGCAATGTTACATGGAAGTGAAACCTGGGCGCTGAAGGTGGAAGACTTACGTAGATTAGAGAGAAACGAAGCCTGCATGCTCTGATGGATGTGTAATAGTAATATACGTGAACGACAAAGCATAAATGAATTGAGAGAGAGACTGAACATAAGAGGAATCAAATGCTGTGTGCAGGAGAGGCGGATGCGTTGGTATGGACATGTAATGTATATGAAGGATGACAGCTGCATAAAAAGGTGCAGAGCACTAGAAGTCGATGGAAACCGCGGAGTGGGGAGACCCAAGATGACCTGGGATGAGGTGATAAAAGCCGACCTTACCCAATTACACCTCTCAAAGGCGATGACACACGACCGTGACCACTGGTGTCACGCAGTAATACAGAGTACCCGACCTCCCATGGGTACAAGCTGAAGCATATAGACAATATGCCCCCACACCCTCCCACTGCAAGGTGGTCGTGGAGGTGCCATGGCAAAAAAGCACCCAGCCCACACTGTAAAGTGGACGTGTAGGCGCCACGAAAAAGCACCCAGCACTCACTGTAAATGAGGTTGGTGTTAGGAAGGGCATCCAGCTGTAGAAATCAAGCCAGAATCAGTTCCTGTATGAGCAAGGCATGGTCAGCCGACCAGACACTGCCCACAACAGGACAACCCGTCTAACCCATGCTAGCGTGGAAGAACGGACGTAAAACGGTGATGATGATGATGAGGATGATGATGATGTATATGGATATATATATGTGTGTATATAAGTGTATATATGGATATATATATATATGTGTGTATATAAGTGTATATGTGTGTATATAAGTGTATATGAGTGTATATGTGTGTATATAAGTGTATATGGATATATATATATGTGTGTATATGTATGTATATAAGTGTATATGGATATATATGTTTGTATATAAGTGTATATAAGTGTATATGGATATATATATGTGTGTATATGAGTGTATGTGTGTATATAAGTGTATATGGATATATAGATGTGTGTATATAAGTGTATATGGATATATATATGTGTGTATATAAGTGTATATATATGTGTATATAAGTGTATATATTCTTCTTCTTCGGCCAAGTTTGCATTTGCAAAAAGTATATAAAAGTGTATATATATGTCTCTATATGTGTATATAAGTGTATATATGTGTGTATAAGTGTATATATGTGTATATAAAAGTGTATATATGTGTGTATTAGTCTATATATAAGTGTATATATCTGTATCTCTCTCAGATAATTTCTTTCTCAGCAGCAGAGTTATAGAGAAAGAAAAAAGAAATAGCAATTTTCTTGAATAATATTCAAAAGAATAATTACTACTACTACTACTGCTGCTACTACTACTATTACTCCCACCATCACCACTACCACTACTACTACTACTACTACTACCAACCACCACCACCACCACCACTACTACTACTACTACTACTACTACTACTACTACTACTACTACTACTACTACTACTACTACTACTGCTACTACTACCACCACCACCACCACCACCACTGCTATGAAGAATATATATTGGTGAATTTGGTTCATTTCTTCCATTTAACTGATGAATATAAACATAACTTTATTGGTTCCAGAATGGTTTACATGTAAAACTTCATCTTGATATGCAAAGGTTGTAAATTGGATTCCTTACACTGAACCTATCATTCTATTATATATATATATATATGTTTGTGTGTGTGTGTATATATATATATATACATATATATATATATGTGTGCGTATATATATATATATATATATATATATATATATATATATGTGTGCGTATATATATATATATATATATATATATATATATATATGTATATATGTGTGTGTGTATATATATATATCATTATCAGCATCGTTTTTCATTCATTTTTCCATGCTTGCATAGTTGGGACAGGTTTTTTTTTCAGCACATCGTGTGTGTGTGTGTGTGTGTGTGTATATATATATATATATATATCATCAACATCATCATAGTCATCAGCATCAATTTTTCATCTGTTTTTCCATGCTTGCATGGTTTGGACGGATTTTTTTCAACACAACATCTCTCCTTTCATTGCATTCTTTTGTCATCTTCTCTGTGACTCTCAGCGATTTGAGATTAGCTCTCTCTATCTCTGCACACGTCTTCCTTGATCTATACTGCAATTTCCTTCTACTGGGGTTTTTTGACACTTCTCCTCCCAGCAATCATCATATATGCGCATCACATGTCCATACAATCACACTCTTTTCTCTTGCACACCAGTTCCAATACTTCTTAAACCCAGTTTCTCGCTCAGCTCATCCAAGCTCTGCCATTCTCTCACACAAACAGTGCACATCCATCGAAGCGTGGTTGCTTCATTTCTCATATACAGATGTATACATATGTATACATACACATACCCATACACATATACACACACCTATATATGCAGGTAAAATTCTACTATAATGAAGTAATAACAAACAAATGCTCGATTTGTTTTGGTCGATCTCATTATAAAAAAATTTTCATTATAACAAATTTCCCTGAATATAATATCCACCGTTAAAAAAGCATATAATGCTGAAACCGGTACCACTATTAAATGCGGAAATACCCACTTTATAAATAAATGTTTTGATATACTGAAAAAATCCCTCCAGCATTTTCTACTGAATTTTTTCCTTTTTACTATTTGTTTATATATATCAATTTGTGTGTCACTTTTCTACATTCCATATATATATATACTAGCAGTTTAGCCCGGCGCTGCTCGGGTTTGTTCATTTGCTATGAAAAGTTACATAGAGGTAAACATGGCTTGAAAGCGAATAAGCTTATCAATTAAGTGCATAAAGCAGTTGAACCGGGTATTAAATGTTACAAACCAATTAGCATTTTCGACAATCAATGATGGGTTAATAATCTTCCAATAACGAATTTAGTAGACCAAAGTTGCAAGATAGTGGGCCTGATGCCGCTGGGTGTCAGATCTGTCTGCCATGGGTGACCCTACCAGGAAATAGTTTTCCAGACGGCATAGCTCCAACACCCCCAACACCTGCACCAACATCTATAGCACCTCTTTGTAGATGATATTGCGTGTCATCCCTTGAGGAGTGTAAGCAAAAAGTCAATTCCTGCTCCCTACGCGGGAACAGGCAACATAAAGTTGGCCATGGAAGAAGCATGGCTTCCCAAAATGGGTGCCCGCCACCGACAATGTTTGCTCTTGTGACTTGTTAATGGACATGGCAAAACATGGTTTCACCGGGAATAGGGATCGCCGGAAATCGAACGGGATATCTGACGCCGAGGGGAAAAGGTTCATCCTTGGAATGAAAACATTCTCTCCTCTCCCGCACCCCGTTACAATGGTGGCCTCAATCAAGTGGGTGTCAGTGACTTGACGACCATGCGAGTACCGTTGCACTGCTTTGGTGGACGCAAGTTCCTTATTAGCATAACGGGACAGCCAACCCTAAGCTTAAGAATGTGAGGTGGGAGCCCTGGGGGCTCAAGGGAATTTAATAACTCAACTGGATAATTAACGATATCGTCGGTGTCTGACGTCCGGTCGATAGATTTGAAGATGTGCTCTTTACCGGGAATCTTCTCAATCAGCTGCTTGTTAATAAAATTAACCATGGTATTTTTCGGAGCAAGGATGGCTCTTTCGCTAAGCCAATCGAGGTTTTTAAAGTTAGATGAGACATTAGGAAAAACTGCTTCCCAAAGGTCAGAAGGGCTGCTCACAATGTTGCACAGGGAGTCGATTGCTATGCCGTCCTTGTCATCCGCAGGGACCTTGCCCTCACCAAGTGCTAAAATGTTCTGAGCAAATGCTGCAGACATGTTGTCACCATGCAAATGAGCACGCATATTTGTGCTCAGGTACAAACTCTTCACCTGGAACCACAACATGGATGACTTAAGGCAGGCACGCACTTCATCAGCTCTTGTCCCTTTGGGGATGACAGGCAGCGTTTGCCAAAAATCCCCTGATAGCAGAAGGGTTACGCCACCCATAGGAGCCGTAGAATCCCTAATGTCTTTCAGGGTCCTGTCCAATGCCTCAAGGGCACCCTTGTGTGCCATTGTGCACTCATCCCAAACAATGAGGCAACATTTTTTGAGAACCAGAGCTTCGTGTGAACTCTTGCTGATATTGCATGTTGGTGTCTCAGTTTTTACTAAATCCAAGGGGAGTTTAAAGGTTGAATGTGCTGTCCTGCCTCTCGGTAGCAAAGTAGCAGCGATCCCAGATGATGCAATGGCCAATGCGATTTTTTTCTCCTGACGAATCTTAGCGAGAATCAATTTTGTTACAAAAGTTTTTCCGGTACCCCCAGGAGCATCGAGAAAATAATACCCCCAGTCTGATTTTGGACCGCGTCAATGATAGTTAAATAGGCCAACCTTTGGCCTGACAGAAGTTTGGGCTCATTTACCTCTAAGTATTGGGAAAGAGATTCAATGTCATATGCTGTTTCCCACAACAAATCTGGGGCCAACGTGTTAGCTTCCTCTCTGACGGTTGACGGCAAGCCATACGTCGCCAACTCCCTCTCACCCATGTCGAGGAGGGTGTCCTCGATATAAATGAGTGCCCTGTTGTAGATAATGTCGCTGTAACCAACTTCCACTGAAGGATACTGCAGATGAGCCAGGCGTAGGAAGTCCTCAGACATGAAGTCTCTGTACTTGACCCATAAAGATTTGGGATCACCCAATTCACACTTTTGAAGCAAAATGGCAAAGAGTTCCCGTAGATTAGGTGATTTCAACAAAGCACCCTCTGCTAAAGTGGAATCCCATTGCGAATCATCTTCCAAAAGACCACGCTTAAAGCAGGCTTCTCGGTACGTATCACATATTTCTCCATCAATAGTTTTGAGGTCCTGAAAACTTTGTGGGCCTACAACTTCATGCAGAAGAAGGCAGAGATGAAAGCACTCATGCTGACTTGGGGGCACAGTGTAACCCCTTCCAAGACAGCTGTCAAATTTTACACCAGGATGTCTTTCAACAGCCTGATCTGACTTTCTTCGCACCCAAGTGTTTTTCGACCATATAAAGTCGGATGGAACCTGGGGGTACACAATTGTTTGCGCAAATGTATCGAACTGGCAAAGTTTGAAGAAATCCGTCAGAGTGGTCTCTTTCGGATCAGCGGCCAACTTGGCGGCGGTTTGGTCCGTAAAGGAAACCCTTTGCCTATTTTCCAAATGTACCGCAAGCTGTACGATGGCGGGGTGCCGTTGGTGTAGGGGTAAACCAAATAGGCCCCAAAAAGCTTCATTGCTCCTGATGTACCACCCCGCCAGGTATTCTGTGACCTTGTCCCTGCTATTTTCAGCTTGAAATGCGAACATTGCAGCATCAAAGCCCTTATTTACATATTTGCATATGTATTTTATTGACTTGACGGAGTTGCAAAACTCATGATGTGGGCGTTGAACATCTTCAAGAGAAGCGGGCAGTAAGGGACCACCCATCTATTGTCGACTTGACCTCCCTTTACTGTTGTGGTGAAGCCACCGTTCTCGGGCCATCTCCACCTGTACAGGGGGTACCCGTCGCCACCAGTCTGAGTCTGGTCAACAAATTTTTTTTGGTATCCCTTACTGCACGACCCCCTTTCAGACACGTGTGATGCTCATTAGGAACCGACGCACACGGACCATGTTAGCTTTGACGATGTCATGTAATTTCTGGTCAGTTGCTGGGTTAGGGATTTCAGCTGAAATGAAGCTGTCTATGGCATTTGAATTGATTTTATCAGCTAACAAAATCAAAATGTGAGCATGTGGCAGCCCTCGTTTTTGCCATTTGACGGTGAACATGTCACATTTTACAGCCCCAAATACCTGACCCTTTTTGATTAAAGCCATGAGTTTAGCCACTTTCAGTCTGAACACTCTGGCAATAAGGTCATGTCTGTTCGAATAATTTTGCCCAGGAAAAAGTTCACGGGTTACATTCCGATTCATATGTCTATAGCATTAATCTGTTATATGAAGTGTTATTTTGCAGGTTGCTATTTGCAATAAACTGATTGAAAGTGCCTCAGATAAGCCGTATGTCAATACGGAATGTTCAATACGGAACGCTCCATATAGGGAGTGAAGAGCGACAGAGAGAGTAAAGCAGTTAAATTATAGAGGGGGAATGATCATGATCGATTTTTGCCCTTATTGTTGATGGATTTGAAATTTTTGCTTCATGACCTTTTCCTGACCAAAAGCAATAATTATTCCGACTTTGAATAGAATCCGTTGGAAATTGTGGACGTGAATCCGTTACAAACCTTAACACACACATCCTCAGATTTATATATATAGATATATAGTTCTTATATTTGAAGAAAGCAGCCTATTTATACACATATATATATATACATTTTATTGGGTAGTCTAAAAAAGAGAGTCTCAAGTGATTCCAGGATCTCTAGGACTCTAGGTCAATGAAATATAAGGTAAGATAAAATATACAATTCTTTAGACTGTGTGTGTTTTGTATTTATTGAACACAGAATATAAAAGGCTGTAATTAAACACTATTTAACATTTTGTCCCAAGCTCTAACGATACTGTCAATCCACAACTCTTAATCGTTTCTGATTTTGACACAAGGCTAACAATTTTGTGGAAGGGGAAAGTCAATTAAATTGACCTCTATGTTACTGATACTTTATTTTATTAGCCTCGTAAAGATGCAAGACAAAGTTAGAACAACACCAATAATAATATTTAGTTTCTTTTCCACAGTCACAAGACTGGAAATTAGTATATGGAGGATTGGCTGTAATGTGGAAGAGAGAAGACTGCATTGTATGGATGGATGTGTGATGTATATGGAAGATGACAGCTATGTAAAGAAATGTAGAGAAATCTCAGTGGTTGGGACAACTATAACCAAATTGGTTTCTTTGCTGAGGGCTCAGCTCTTTACTCATGATAAAGTTGAAATGGCAGCTTATCTTTAATTTGACCATCAATCTTTTGTGGAGTTGGACACAAAATGGATTGTTTACTTCTATCCATCTAAGACTAAGTTATTATCTTTTAATTGCCAAAGAAAACATATTTTGCCGCCCATTAGAAAGGCTTATTATATCTTCCTAGAGAAGACTTGGGATGTGATTGTAAAGACCAACCTTAAGAAACTGAACCTCACAATGGAGATTGCAAAAGACCATGGCAACATACTGTACTTGAGAAGACCTACCCTCCCATGTATGTATGCATGTGCGCGCATGTGTGTGCACGCACGCATGTGTGCATGTATGTGTGCATGCATGTGTGTATGTGCTTTTACGTATGTATGTGTATGCATGTATGTATATATGTACGTACGTATGTACATATGTATATATGTATGTATGTATATATGTATGTATGTTCTTCCAGTTTCATTATTTCATAAATGTTTACCAATAGAGAAGAGAGACAGTTTCTAACATAGACACAAGACTCTTTCATTGGAATTTACATGTGAGCTAGGTAAATATATAAGCATCTTTGCATGCGAGCATGTGTGTGTGTGCAGGTATGGATGTAATTGTATATGTGGATCTGTTTGTTTTGCTTTATATGTGTACACATATGTATGTATATATGCATGTATGTATATATGTATGTATGTATATATGTATGTATGTAAGTATGTATGTATATATGCATGTATGTATGTATGTATGTATGTATATATGCATGCGTGTATGTATGTGTGTGATTGTGATTGTATATATGTACGTTTGTATGTACATGTCTATGTATGTATTGTGTATATATGTATGCTTGTATATGTGTGTGTATATATATATGTCTATATGTGTGTTTTTGTTTGTATATATATATATATATGTGTGTATGTGTGTGGTATGTGTGTGTGTTTATTTCTTTAAGAATTCTAGTAACATTACCACTTCAGATTTTCCCATTTATATTCTTTATACAAATAATGTATTGGATTACTGAAATATCTGGGAAGAAATAACCTACAAAATAAAAATATGAACAACTAAAGAAAACCTCCAGTTCTTTTTTCCTAATCTTATTTTCTAAAATAACTTAGCAGGGATTAAATGGGAGAAAGATTTGTAGAATGAGTTTCTAATGGTTTCTATTCTGCCTTCCTTATTCAACTATTGTCCCACACAGCATTGTTGGCATCAATATGTACAAGGGCTCTAGTAAATGGTTGGAAACCTGTGAGAAAGACAATGTAAAGTATCTTGAAAGAACTCACTGCAGATCAGAAAATATGGAGAAAGTTGTATACAAGGGTTGGCTGAAAAGTTCATTGGCTTACCATAAAGGATTGATTGATTCTAGAGCTGTGAAATATTGCATTCATTAACCCTTTAGCATTTACACCAGCTGTATCTGGTCAGAATTTTTTCACCTCTTTCTGTTCAAACTAGCTGTAACTGACCGCTCATACTGATGTTAAGGTATTGTCCTCAAAAGAAATAATATCAAAATCTCATATATTCAATATTATGTGAGATAATTATGTGAGATAAAGCCTGTACCATGAAAATACAATGATAAATATAGAGTAATGTAAATGATAAAGGGTTAAGAGTGAATCAGCTACTATTTCTTGTAGGTCAAGTGACTACATAGAGCAGGGGTCCCCAAAGTGGTCAGCATAGATTCCTGGGGAGGAGCAGTATTGGTGGTCACTGAACCTTTTTATAAGTATTGTAGATTAGTCTTTGCTGTCTATGTATTTGTCAACTAGATTTATTGTAAAACATTCAAATGTTTTTTGTGGTTATGAAAACGGAAAAGGAAGGGAAAGACAAGAGCTCTAGGGTCACAGAAGAATGGGGAGGGTGATTGGCTCTAGGCCTATGGCATGGCAGTATTGTGGTTGTGCCCTGTGAAAAAGACAACAAAAGCATTCCCGTGGACAATGGTCAGTGACACCCGCTGCAACAGCCAATCCACCTCACAGGGCTCCTTCCTCAGATGGGCTGCTGATGGTCTGATCTTGAGGAGCTCAGCAGTACGGGGTCCAAGTATGCTTGAGGTCTCGACAGCAACCTGTGTGAAGAGGAAGCAGCTGGACAATCCCTGGTATTAGTTTATCTTCCTTTATATTCAGTTTTCTGATATATTTATCTACCTTATTCATTTTTGTAGATGTATAGGGCCAATAAAGGGATAAGGGTTCCATGAGGAGGTCGATTGTTTAAAAAGTTTTGGGGTGTAGTTTCTGATATACAGGCACACTCATGTGATGATGATGATGAAGAAGATGATGATCATGGCACACTCAGCTGGTTTCTGTACAGTAAGATCAATGACTTATAAAAAAAAAAAAAAGAGTTAGAGTTAACGAAAGGATCAGGGTTCCATGACAAGGGCTATTGTTTAAAAGGCTCTTTGGGCTGGTTTCTGACATACAGGCTTACTCATTATGAAAATGTTGAAAACTCCAGGACTGAAAGATATTAAAGTAGCTGTTACTATTGGTTTATCTATAATATTTTGTCTCAATTTCATAGGTGGGATGTCATGTGTGAACTATAAATTGGGCATAACGTATAATAACTATGGCAGAGAAAGATAGAGGAATAAATATATTTATCATGTCTGTATGTCTGTATGTCTGTCTATATGTGTGTATGTGTTATGTGTGTATGTATGTATATATGTATGCATGTAAGCGTGTATGTATGTATGAATGTGTGTATGTATGTATGATGGTATGTTTATATATGTGTATATATGTATGTATGTGTGATGGTATCTTTGTATATGTGTATGTATGTGTGTGCATGTATATGTTTGTATGTATGTGTGTGTATGTTTGTATGTGTGTATATATGTATGTAGAAAGATACGCATACACATGCATGCACATATGAACACACACATTAATATGTGTGAATATATGTGTGTGTATGTACATGTTTATAAATATATATATTTTATACATTATATGTGTATGTATGTGTGTTTATGTGTGTTCTGTTGTAGGATGAAGCATAAATTTTAATGTAATAAAAATGGCATTAAATCTATTAAAATATTTTTGTATCGGTAAGTGAGTTAGTGAGTAGGTATATGTGTATGCATGTGTATACATGTGTGTATATATATATATATATACACACATATAACATATACATATATATATACATCCATATATATATACGTATAGACATATATATATACGTATAGACATATATATACATATAAGTGCATGTTTGTTGTTTGTGTGTATGCTGTATGTATGTTTCCAAGTATATGTATATGTGTGTTTGTGTGTGTGTATGTGTATTTATATGGGTGTACAATATTTCAGTTCTGTTTGTCTGTTAGACTGTTGCTGTGTTTGTCTGTTGATGTGTTAGACTGTTATTCTGTTGGTGCGTAAATCTGTTGGTGTGTATGTATGCATGTTAGTTGGTCTACTGGTGTGTAAGTCTATTGGTGTGTTAATCTCATGGTGCATAAGTATGTATGTTAGTCAGTTAGTCTGTTAGTCAGGACACACCACATTTTCTATATGTTAGTGTGTTGATGTATTAGTATGTTAGTCTATTAAGCAGGACACACCACAATTATTACCAAAACATCTCATTTAAAGAACCATTTGTAATATCTAATGGTCTTAGAAACATTAGTTGTATAGTGTATATCAGCAGCTGTAATTTATTGCACCTTGTAGTCACACATAATAGACCTCTGTCGATTTAAACGATGAGTGTAACAGTTGTTTAATCAATGGATTGGCCTGCTTGTGAAATTAATGTGTAAACAGCTGAACATTTCACAGACTTGTCTACCCTTAAAGCACTTTTCAGGGAGATTCAGAGTGATGCCATGTGTAATGAAGCTGGCCCTTTAACCCATTAGCATTTACATTACTCTATATTTACTATTATCTTTTTGTGGTAAAGGTTTTATCTCACATAATTATCTCACATAATATCAAATCTACTAGATTTTGATGATGTTATAATTTATTTTGAGAACAATATCTTAGCATCAATATGAGCAGCTGGTTAGAGCCGGTTTGAACAGAAAGAGGTGAGAGAATTTTGGCTGGATATGGCTGGTTTAAATGCTAAAGGGTTAAATTACAGGTAGTACAGTGGTCCATCCCACAGTCTTTCAGTTTCCATCTACCCAATTCCCCTAACAAGGCATTGGTTGACTTGAGGCTACAGTAAATGACACTTGGCCATGATACCATGCAGTAGGTTTGAACTAAGGACCTAATCATTGTGAAGTGAACTACTTAACCATTCAACTTTGCTGTGTCCACACACACACACACACACACACATACACCCATATATATATACGAGTATCTAAAGTCTGTCTCGAGACTGGAAGCTTATCAGGTCAGTGCTTATCCTGGTTTGCTTATTGTTTCTGTGCATCTGATACAAACAAAGCCTACAATCTGCCTGAGATCTTACTATGTCTCATGTGTACCCATAGCGTACATTTGGTACATAGAATGGAATTACTGAGCAATGGCTTTTTCCCTGGTGGAATCAAGACCCTGTTTTCCTTTCTACTTATTAGGTCTTTAGACTTAGCCAAGTTGGCTCTGAGTCTTTTTTGATTCCAGGTTTTGCTTCCATGTCTGAAATTTGTCTGATGATGATGATAGTGGTGGTGGTGGTGATGATGATGACGATGATGTTGGTGATGATAATGAGGATGATGTTGATGTTGATGATGATGTGGATGATGATGGTGGTGATGATAATGATGATGATGTTGATGATGATGTCGATGATGATGGTGGCGATGATAATGATGATGATGTTGATGTTGATGATGATGTTCATGATGATGGCAATGATGATGTTGATGATGATTATGGTGGTGATGATGATGATGATGATGATGGCAATGATGAAGGCAATGATGATGATGGTTTAACATAATTTGTACCAAACCATTGAAACGTTAATCTCTAAAACAAAGTCTGGCATCTAGAATAAGACATATAATATGTGCAAGTAAAAAATAAAAAAGCCAACTGTTGATTAGTAAGTAAGTTTGTCTCCATTTTGAACTGAATATCAAAGAAGAAAAATGATTTATCAATTCATCAGAGTTAAAAACTATTTCAGCTTTTCTGTGTTTGATTAAAATACTTTAGTTATGGCTGACAGAGTTAAGAACTTTGCTAGAGGTGTTTTGTACTCTGACTTTTCATATATAGATACATGTATATATACAAACACAGAGATACACACACACACACACACACACACACACACACACACACACACATATGTGTGCGTATATATATGTGTGTATATATATATGTGTGTTGTGTGTGTATTTAATTATATATTTTATGAAATAAACCAAATTTGTCCGTGTGGAATTTGGTACATGGAAACTGACTTTACAGAAGCCCATCATATATGTATATGTGCAAGTGAACACACACATACATACATACATAATTACATACATACATACATACATAGATACATACATACATACATACACGCATACATACATAATTACATACATACATACATACATAGATACATACATACATACATACACACATACATACATACACACACACACATACATACATGTATACTTAATTACATACAGACACACATATAGACATACACACATATAGACATACATAATTACATATATACAAACATATATACATACATATATACACACACATGCATCCATACATTATTACACACATACATACAAACATACATACATACATACATACACATATACATACATACACACACATGCATCCATACATATATATATACATATATACACATATACATAGACACACATATATGCATACATAATTACATGCATAAACACACATACATACTCATAAATATTTGTTTTATTATTGGTTTGTGCACTTAAGTACACTATACATGCACTGAAGCCAGTATCAGAGAAATTTTGAAGTAAACAGTCACTATTAATAATGATAATATATATATATATATATATATAAATATATATATATACCTAATATATATAACATTAATATGTGTGAGAGTGTGTGTATGTGCATGTATTTGTGTCTGTGCTTATTTTTGCCAGTGTAACCCAGTATTTCTTATTGCATATATTTTATGTATAAAAACTTAATGATTCAATTAAATAAATACTCAACTGAAATATGTACAGGGGTCAAAGTCAATATGTTTAACTTAAGCAATACTCCAGCATGGCCACAGTCCAATGTCTGGAAGCAGTGGAAGAATAAATCTATATAGGAGTAATACCAGATGACTTAGACTAACTTAACCCTTTAGTTACCAATCTAACCAAAACTAGCTCTGGTCCTATGAAATAAAAGCACCTATTTTAAAGGTTTCCAGTTTGAATTAAAATCTTCCAACATAATTTTATATAAGAACCTTACATTAAGTTACTATCTTAGTAATGAAATAATTAATAGTTTTAATAAATTCCTCAAAATTCTTCATGAATTAATTGAAATAGAGTGTATTTCATCAGAATTGAAGTCATGAAAGGGTTAAATATGAATCAATGAGAGAGCTTCTACACAGTCACTAGACATATTAGATATAGCAGCCTCGTCTCCCTCAAATGCAATCCTACTGTCTTAACCCTTTATCATCCACATTACTCTATATTTACTATTATATTTTCACAGTAAACACTTATCTCACATAATATCGAATCTATGAGATTTTGATATTACTTATTTTGAGAACAATACCTTAACGTCAATATGAGTGGCCAGTTATGACCGGTTTTAATAGGGTTAAAAGGTTAAAAAGAAAGGACACATTGGACAGTGCTGTCTGAGGTATATAAAAAGATGGACTGGTTGTGGCTGGAGTGATTTTGGTCATAGGTCTGCTGAATTATGGCCGACCTGGTACTAATCAACAGCAACAATGACAATAATGATCTAATGAAGAAATTCGGCTTGTTAGAAACATACATACATACATATATGATGGCTGCAAATTCTGCTAAGAGTACTGCAATTGCTTGTCAGATTATAGAGTTTGGTGCACTTTTAGGCTACGGCCAGTCACACAAACATGTAACATAACCTGAACAAGCAATGCCTGTGCTTTGAAGGTATTTTAAGTGGGGAAAGGCCTTGCACTCGACCAACCCTACTCTCTGAACATTGAAAACACTACCCGAAAAGGAGAACTGGTCAACATCATCGGATGCTTCTGAAGCCGCAGATTTTTTTCAGAGTTTCCCTCTCCTAGAAAGGTGTTGTGACAACAACTGGGGGCCTTTCACTCCCAGGTGAAAAAAAAAAAAGAAAAGAAAAAAGTACTATTTGGATAACCTTTGGCTCTGTTGAGTTCCTCTGCCCTTTGCCGGGTCTTGTATTTCATCTTGCAAGGTGTCCAAATATTACCCTCCTCACCAAACAAGCTTGGTGGGATTGCCGGTTTAGTCGCCGACGACCCGACCATGAGACAGGTTGTACTGAGTTACATGTTACCAGTAGTACTCGAGAGTGACCTGACATACATATATACATATATACATACATACATAAAACTGGCACTCCATTGTTTATGATGACAAGTGTTTCAGTTGATCTGATCAATGGAACAGCCTGCTCATGAAATTAATGTGGAAGTGGCTGAGCATTCCACAGACATGCATAGCTTTAATGTAGTTCTCAGGGTGATTCAGTGTGACACAGTATGTGACAAGGCTGGCCATTCGAATTACAGGTACAACTCATTTTTGCCAGCTGAGTGAACTGGAGTAACGTGAAATAAAGTGTCTTGCTGAAGGATACAACACACAGCCGGGAATTGAACTCACAATCTTACGATTGTGAGTTAAATACCCTAACCACAAAGCCATGAATACATACATACAAATATTGAGAAGCTGTGCTTCACAGAATTAGAAAGAACACGGTTAGTTAGGAAGTTACAAGTACAATCCATTAATGGAACTGTAAAAATATGTAAAACATTCCAAAAATTCTGTTTGTAATAACTGCATATACACATATACAGATACAAAACATATGCACGTGTATACATGTAACTCAAACCATACAGATCCACACATATAATAACATCCATACCTGCACACACACACACACATTGCACACACACACACATGCAGATACACATACTTATATACCTAGTTGATGTTGTCTAAATTTCAATGAAAGAGTCTTGTATCTATGTTAGAAACCGTCTCTCTCTGTATTGGTAAAAATTCATAAAATAATGAAACCAGAAGAACATATATACGTACATATACACACACATACATACATACATACATACATACACACCTTCATACATACATTAATATATACATATATACATACTTTCATACATACATAAATACATATATACATACATACACACACATAATACATACATACATGGCGGCTGCCAACTCGTTTTCGAGTACGGTCACTACTTTATATCCATGTAGGAGAACCCCTACCAATGTGCTGAACGAGTGTGGCTTTTTAGTCCAGCCTGGGACTTGAAAACTCTGGTACAAACACTACACTTGTGACAATTATTGACACATAGTGCTGGGCCCATGGTACCATGTGACGACAAGTGCAGAGAGATCTCCAGATATAAAGCAATGCCTGTGCCGTGAAGCTTTTATAGTGAGCAAAGGCACTGCACAAAGCCAGTCCCACTCTCTTAACCAAGATGATATTTACCAAAAAGAAGAACAAGTCAACATCATTGGATACCATCAGGGTTGCAGGTGTTATATCAGAGTTTTCCTTCTCCCAGAATTCTGCCTAGAATACATACATACATACATACATGTATACATAAATGATTAAAGGAAAAACAGGAAGCATGGTTATACTCTGGAGAGAATATCAATTCTTTAGTTGATGTTAAGATATAATTGAGAGAAGAAAGACTTTCCTATGTGTCTGTCCTTTCCATTCCATCACCATATATATATATATTATCATCATCATCATCATTTTATGTCCGTTTTTCCATGTTTGCATGGGTTGACATGTCCTCAGCATGGCACCTCTCCACTCGTTGCGTTCCTTTGTCATCTCCTCTGCAAGTTTCAGTGATTTGAGCTCAGCTCTCACAACCTCTGCTCGGGTCTTCCTTGGTCTACCTCTACTGTAGCTTCCTTCCACTGGGATTTCTTGGCACTTCTTGACCCATCAGTCATCATCCATGCATATCACACGTTCATACCAACACAGACTTCTCTCCTGTACACCACCTTGGATTCCTCTTTAACCTAGCTTCTCTTTTGGCTCGTCCAAGCTCTATCTTTCACTCACACTCACATTGCACATCCCACAGAGCACGGTTGTTTCATTTCTCTCCAGTTTACGCATGCCCTCTGCAGTCACAGCCCATTACTCTGTCAAATGCCTTTTCTAAATCAACAAAAGCTAAATATAGTGGCTTACTTTTGACTAGGAATTTCTCTTGTAGTTGCCTCACTAGGAAGAGGGTATCTGTAGTACTTTTCACAGGCATGAAACCAAACTACATCTCATCTATTTTGACTCTTTCCTTAATTAGCTGCACTATAGCTCTTTCTGTCACTTTCATAACTTGGTCCATTAGCTTTATTCCTCTACAGTTGCTCCCTTCTAGAGCTTCATATTTGCCCTTGTAGCAATTTATGATTGTATTGCTGTGCCAGTCATTGGGTATGACTCCGTCTTGTATTACTTGATTGACTATGCGGGTTACTAGATTGACTCTTACTTCTCCCAATGCTATTAGCATCTCAGCAACTATCGTTGACAGTCCCACAGCTTTTACTGTTCTTCTCCTTGATTGTGTCTTTGACCCTATATATATGCATGCATACACACACACACATATATATATGTACACACACATATATATATATATATGTATATGTATATATGTACATACACACATACATATATATATATATATATATATATACATATACATACATACATATATATTTCATTATCATCATCATCATCATCATTTAAAGTCTATTTTCCATGCTAGCATGAGTTAGACGGGATATATATATATATATATATATATATATATTATTCAAAATATTAATAAATGAAGACATTCACATAATCAAAATATATATTTTATTATATATATTTCGAAGGTACTGTGCTGTTTTTTCAGTACGTCCTCATCAGATAAAATACATGAATTGATGTATAACATACCTCAACTGTCTTGATGGTTCAATTCCAGTATTGGCAGTCATATTGTTTCATTTCTCTCCAGTTTACGCATGTCCTCTGCAGTCACAGCCCATTACTCTGTCAAATGCCTTTTCTAAATCAACAAAAGCTAAATATAGCTTGTAGAGTGCTTTTAATCTATTGTAAAACTATATTCATTGAGTAATCAATGAACCATATTAATCTTTGGTATATATATATATAGAGAGAGAGAGCAATGCTATAAACTGCAATACAGAGAACATCACATACATATTGGTTATTGGTTATTCATAGCACTGAGGCAATAATGGTAGAACTCTGGAACTGTGGAGTAAATAGTCAAAGAAATTTACCATCAAAGGAATCTTTTAGAAGATTAGAATATGGATCTCCTTTTCTGCTATGTATTTAACAGTGTCACTATTTCTGTTTTATCTAGTTTTCAGTAAAAGTTTACTTTGAAATAAGTTTTTTTTTTTCCTTCCTATTATTATTTGGGCAGTAAATTGAGAGAATCGTTAGTGCATCAGATGAAATACACTGCAGTATTTTGTTATGCATCTCTATGTTCTAGTTTCAAAATAAAGTAGCAGTAAAGTACTGGGGGGGGGGGGGGGTTTGATGTAATTGATGTTTTCTCTTTTGTTAAAAATTGTAGGCCTTGTGCCTAAATTAGGAGCCATTATTATTATTATTTCTGAGTTCAAATCCCACCGAAGTTAACTTTGCCTTTCATCCTTATGGGGTCAATAAAATAAAGTACCAGTAATGCATTGGGGTAATTGCTGGCCTTGTGCCAAAAGTAGAAAACAATTATTATTATTTTTGAACCAATTTTTCCACTGTTGAGACATCTTCAACTTCCTCATCATCATTATCATCAGGAATTTTACATCCATTTTTTCATGCTTGCATGTGTTGGACTACTTTTCTCCAGCATAGCTTCCCTCCACTTATTGTGTGTTTTTGCCCTCTCCTCTGTGAGGTCCAGTGTTTTGAGATTAGTTTTCCTCATTTCTGTTCAGGCCCTCCTCAGTTTTTCTCAGCTACCTATGAAACAGGCAACATTTTTTTGTTGTTGTTTTGTTAGGGAGGGAATGACAGTTCTCATGATCATTTTTAGGGTCTTTGTGACTGGTCGATAGCAGGGAGAGAGAGAGAGAGAGAGAGAGAGAGAGAGAGAGAGAGAGAGAGAGAGAAAGAGAGAGAGAGAGAGAGAGAGAGGTATTCTGAAACTGGAACCATGACCTGAATGCTTGTAACTGAGTGAACTGCTAAATACATCCAAGGGCCAAGAGACCAGATGGTCGTGTTTAACCACATGATGGATTAAGTCAACCCCTTAAGTAAGCCACAGCAGTATTTAAACTCAGAATGCAATGAGATGGAACATATACTTAAAGGCATCTTCTACAATACTTTAAATTCTACCAATTTATCATCTTGAACAGGGTACTTTATTTTGTCAAGCCTGAAATGATGACATGTAAAGTCGACTGTTCACTTTCTTGACATTTGTGCATTATTCTATATTCTATATACTGTACATGCACCTTTGATGAGTTGTAGTGCACCTAAGCACTGTACATAATCATTTTCATGGTGGATTGGCAGTATCGGTGGAGAGTCGGACACCATGCTTTCCAGCATAGTTACGTCCCTTTACGGTCTGAGTTCAAATCCCGCCGAGGTTTACTTTGCTTTCATCCTTACAGGGTCGATAAAATAAAGTACCAGTAATGCTCTGGGTAATTGCTGGCCTTGTGCCAAAAGTAGAAACAATTATTATTACATAAATTTAGTAGGATATTTGAATTAAAATCACAGAAACATTTTATCGTAACAACTCAACCAATTTAGCATCTTTATGTTTTTAACAATGATGATATTTTGATGATGTTTTGCCTGAGAAAATATATTTATGGCTGGATGCTCTTCTGAATGTTAACCACTTAAGTTGAGAGCAATGCATCTATTTTCAGCTAAATAAACTGATATAATGTGCATTGCTTGTTAACATTTGACTTGACTGCATGCAATATACAGCCAGTAGGTCACAATACTGATCTGTTAACCATTTTGTTAGCATATTTCTAGTGAAAGACATTGAATATCATTTTGAAATCAGTTTGAAAATTATCAAAATTTTGCAGTGTTTTAGTAAAATAACTTCCTTGTTATCAAGCTTGTGGTTAGAACAAAACTTAACACTTTAGCATTTAAACTGGTTGTATCTGGCCAGAGTTCTCTCACCTCTTTCTGTTCAAACTGGCCATAACTGGCCACTCATACTGATGTTAAGGTATTGTTCTCAAAATAAATAATACCCAAATCTCATAGATTCGATATTATGTGAGATAAAGCCTTTACCACGAAAATAGAGTAATGTGTTGGATAAATGGATAAATGGATAAATGCTAAAGGGTTAAAAGAGGTCTTATGAAGGGCGGTGGATTGGCAGTATCGGTAGAGGGTCAGACGCCATGCTTTGCAGCAAAGAGTTACGGCCCTTATTGGCCTGAGTTCAAATTCCGCCGCCGAGGTTAACTTTCCCTTTCATCTTTACTGGGTCGATAAAATAAAGTACCAGTAATACACTGGGATAATTGCTGGCCTTGTGCTAAAAGTAGAAACAATTATTTAAAACAGGTTCTTACATGAAATTTGTTTGATAAACCAAGTGTAGTTTCATGTAGTTTGGTATCCAAAAGGTTAAAAAGCTTTAACAAATAATCTGTTAGATGTTAGTAGTTGCAAGAATGAAATATCTCATCATTTCTATGATCATGATTCCATGCTGGCATGGGTTGATTGAGCCTGTTTTGAGGTACTTTTTCTATGGACAGATTAATCTTCTTGGTTCCAACACATACTTTATAGTAGTTTTTACTGTTCGTCATTGAACTGTTAAGTTGCAGAACATAAACCAATGACAGCACTTGCTTAAATGGTGTCAAATGTGAAGACATACATGGGGACAGACAGACAGAAAGATACATACATACATACTTACATACTTACACACACCCACACACACACACACATACATACGTACATACATACATACATACACAGATACATGATGATGGCTGCTCCCTCGTTATTGAGTATGGCCATTGCACAGTATAACATTATTAATAATTATTAATTAATTCTATCATGCAATGCCTGTGCCGTGAAGTTTTTTTTAAAGTGAGGAAAGACTGTGCACTGAGCCAGTCCCACTCTCTGAGCGACAGTAGCTATAACACGACAAGAAGAAAAGATCAACATCATCGGTAACTACTGAGCCACAGGTTTTATGTCGGAGTTACCCCAGTTTCCTGAGTTGCCTTCTCCTAGAAGAATGCCCTGACAAAGGCTAGGGGTCCTTCACTCTCAGTGGTTTAACCGCGCGATCGGGTGTCCAGCCCGACTATTTCTATGTCCCGGCACATATACATACACATGCACATATGCATATACATATATATTTATACATACATATGTAAATGTGTATATACATATTTACACATTTTTGGATAACCGTTGACTCTTATGAGTTCTTTCACCGTGTGTCAGATTTTGTTTTTTGTCTTGCAAGGTGTCCAAAATCACCCTCCTCATCAAGCAAGTTTGTTGGGGTTGCCGGTTTAGACGCCGACAACCTGACCATGAGACAGGTTGTATTTGGTTACATGTTACCAATAGCACTCGAGAGCAACCTGATATACATACATGCATACATACAAACATACATACTTATACACATATACATACATATATATACACATACATGCATATATACATACATACTTACATACATACACACACACACACACACACATACATCCACTAACACACACACACATGTACACCTTAGTAGAATGTGAATTGAGGGAGGTTTAGCTGCTATTAATAGTATGCCCTGGACCACAATATTCAATGTGTAGAATAAATGGGAAAAAGATAGTCTGCCCCAAATCGATCCAATAGAGGGACCAGCAGTGCAAGTTAAAGGTAGTATAATAAGTAAGGCAATCAAAGATATGAAGACAGGCAAGGCAGCTGGGCCTTCGGAGATAGTTGCTGAAATGCTGAAAGCATCTGGAATGGTGGGATACACTATGATCACCCGGATAGTAAATCAAGTCATACAGAATGGGGTCATACCAAATGACTGGCGTAGCAGCATCATCATTAACTGCTACAAGGGTAAAGGAGATGCACTTGATAGGGGAAACTATAGAGGCATTAAATTAGTTGACCAGGTCATGAAGGTCACAGAAATAGTTATAGCGCAACTAATCAGAGAGCAAATTGATCTAGATGAAATGCAGTTTGGGTTTGTGTGAGGTAAAAGTACCACAGACGCTCTTTTCCTTATACGACAACTACAGGAGAAGTACCTAGCTAAAAGTAAACCCCTCTACTTAGCTTTTGTTGACTTGGAGAAAGCCTTTGACAGAGTCCCCTGCTCCATTATCTGGTGGGTTCTTAGAAAACTAAGTGTAGATGAATGGCTTGTGAGAGCTATACAAGCCATGTATAATGAAACAGTCAGCAAAGTTAGAATTAACAACGAATATAGTGAAGAATTTAACGTAAAAGTTGGTGTTCATCAAGGCTCCGTCCTTAGCCCCCTCCTATTTATTATTGTCCTTCAGGCTATAATAGAGGAGTTCAAGACTGGCTGCCCATGGGAACTTCTATACGCAGATGATCTAACTCTCATAGCTGAATCGATGGCTGAACTAGAGAAGAAATTCCAAACATGGAAGCATGGCCTAGAATCAAAAGGCCTTAAAGATAACTTGTCTAAGACTAAAGTTCTAGTATGTAGAAAGGAAAATAGGGAACAGGTCCCTCTGGGAAATGGCCATGCTCAGTGTGTAGGAAAGGAATAGGCAGAAATTTCATTTTATGTCCCAAATGAAAACTATGGGTGCATAAAAGATGTAGTCGGATCACAGGTAAGCTATCTAAGAACGTAGACTTTATATGTGGCTGATGCTCAGGTGCAATAGGTAGCAAGTGCCCACAGGATACTAGCTCCTTCTATTGCCCAGATGGTTCTATAGAAATAGTGGACACCTTCCGTTACCTGGGTGACAAAATCACCAGTGGTGGAGGGTGCTCTGAAAGTACAGTAGCCAGAGTCAAAACGAGATGGAAAAGTTCAGAGAGCTTATACCACTATTGGCCACTAAAGGTTTCTCTCTAAAAATGAAAGGCAGATTGTATGATGCTTGTATACGAACAGCTATGTTACATGGCAGTGAGACATGGACATGGACATGGACATGAATCTGCGCAGACTGGAGAGGAACGAAGCATGCATGCTCCGTTGGATGTGTAATACACATGAACGGCAAAGCATAAATG
This sequence comes from Eledone cirrhosa, assembly GCA_964016885.1. Taxonomy (NCBI): domain Eukaryota; kingdom Metazoa; phylum Mollusca; class Cephalopoda; order Octopoda; family Eledonidae; genus Eledone; species Eledone cirrhosa. Next base: position 293,850,885 of record OZ024742.1, on the reverse strand, counting down.
AACTAAGTGAGAAATTAGGAATAAAAGGGATCAGATGCTGTTTACTCGAGAGAAGACTACGTTGGTATGGTCATGTGATGCGCATGAAAGACGACAGCTGTATAAAAAAGTGCAGGGCGATCAAAATTGATGGAAGTTATGGAGTAGGTAGACCCAGAAAAACCTGGGACGATTTGATAAATTCTGACCTTACACACTTACACCTCTCTAAGACAATGTCACTGGACGGAGATCTTTGTCGCTACACAGTAATTCAGAAGACCCTTCTTGCCTATGTACAAAGCGAAACCTACAGTCAGTAGGCACCTCTTAACCAAATATACACCCCCATCCCACGACCCCTACTCCACCCCCACTCCCACCAACACCACCCTTTCTCTGTAAAGTTATGTTGGTACCACAACATCCAGTCCAAAATAAATAAGGTTGTGTAGGTGTCACAACAAAAAAACACACAGTCCACGCTGTAATGTGACCGTGTAGGTAACATGGTAAAAACCTCCCAGTCCACACTGTAAATGTGGTTGGTGTTAGGAAGGGTATCCAGCCATAGAAAACCTGCCAGACAGTCCTATACGAGCGAGACACGGTTACCCGACCAATCTTCTCTTTCCTCAAGTGGGACAATTCCCGTCTAAACCCATGCTAGCGTGGAAGATAGATGTTAAACGATGATGATGATGATGTACCTTTTTCCAAGACAGTAGATTGTTTGTTTGGGAGAGATTTTGGCTGGTATTTATAACAGATCAAACAACCACAATTTACATGGCTCCCATAAGACTGGCCAATTTCTATTCTGTAGTTTTCAGTATAAATAATGCCAAACTTGACATAGGCCACCATCTTTGTGAAAGATACCAGAATGGCTGGCTACCAAAATCTTGTTTACTTTCAAGAACTAGTATGAGAGTTTTATCTTAATAGTGGGTAGATTATGAATAATATATAAGGATATATAGGGTGTCCCCCCAAAATGTATATACACTTCAACAGCATTTTAATAAATATTGTATACAAGTATACGTAATCAAAGTGTGTATACATTTTTTGGGACACCCTGTACATATACTAATCAACTTATTATTGTTTGTTATATTTATAATATACTCTTGGGTCCCAAATAATAGGGGGGGGGGGTTTGCAATAAGTGGGGGGCTGGAATATGTGTGTGTGAGGGAATAACATAGGGATTCGAATATGTAGGGTGGGAGGTTGAAATAAGTGGGTGGTTGGGTGGAATAAGCAAGGGATAGAGGGAGCGGTTGGAATAAGCAAACTCAGTAATTTTTCAAGGTTGGAATAAGGAGGAGAGGGGTTAGGAAAAAATTCTGAAAAATTAAGAAGTGTGGGTGGGGCAATTATTCGAGACCCGAGAGTATGTATTTCCTTGTATATAATATAATAATATCAGTGTTTTCTAGTGAGATTCTTGATTGGTACTATCCTGTTTATTTTTGTTTCTACTGCTCTTGTGATAAAACATTATATAAAACACACTAAAGTCATATCTAAGAAGGCATCATATATGTATTATAGCTTATGGGGTCATATGTCATATATTACACAGATATCATTTATACATGCATATATACATACATACATATACATGTACATAAATACATACATGTAAACATACATTCATAAATCATACATACCTATACACATACATACACATATGTTATCAAAATCATCATTATATGTATGTATGTGTATATATATATATATATGCATATATATATATATATATATATCAAGACACTATTACCAAGATTAGACAATAAAGAAGGCAACATTATTTAAAAAAGCAAGAGATTATTGAACTTAAAGAGTTGTCTCATAAAATAGATAGATAGAGGAAACAACTTATCTAAGGTCTTTCAGTAAATCTTATTCATTAGGCCAAGACAGCAGGAGGCTAGAGTAGAAACATTAATACAATGTACTGAGTAACTAAACATCACTGATGATGGATAAACATCCAGAAACATATGTCTGGCATTCTCACACAGCTACTCACCATGCTTTGGCATGATCACAACTAAAACATTCATAACAAGGTTTATGAATGTTTCTAAAGTTTAAAGCCTGTCTCAAGCTAGGAGGCCCGGCAGGCCGGTGCTTATCCTGGTTTTGTGGCGTGAAGCAGCTGAAAGTACAAGACTTCCCCCTGGACAGGACGCCAATCCATCACAGGGTTAAACCCCAACTGTTGCTAGTACTCATTTTCAGCTGAGTATACTAGAGTAATGTGAAATGAAGTGTTTTGCTCAAGAACACAACACGCAACTCAGGAATCGTATCCATGACATTATGATCCTAAGTCCAACACCCTTACCACCAGGCCATACACCTCCTTATAAATGCTTACTATATGACTTCATACACACTTTTATTAATACAGTGGTAACCAAACGTAATTTGTTGCAGAACTCTTTTATGATTTTCTAAAAATCACGGACTATTACATGGCTTAGTGGTTAGAGCATTCGCCTTGCAATCGTAAGGTTGTGAGTTCAATCCTCAGACCGGGTGATGTGTTGTTTCCTTGAGCAAGGCACTTTATTTCACATTGGTCCAGTTTACTCAGCTGTAGAAATGAGATGATAGGGACTGGGGTCCCTGTCATTCCACTGCAAAGTGGTCGTGGAGGTGCCACGGCAAAAAAGCACCCAGCACTCACTGTAAATAAGGTTGGTGTTAGGAAGGGCATCCAGCTGTAGAAATCAAGCCAGAATCAGTTCCTGTCCCACCCTTGCAAGCAGGGAAAAGCGGAGGTAAAAAAAAATGAAATGAAATGATTACCTGCATTTTACAGCCAATCGCCACCTCCTTAAATTTAATAAGATATTAAATGAAATAAACAAACTCCAACAAGGCCAGTAACTAAATGAATAGTCTAGACAAATTATGAGAATGCTGGAGGCTTGCACATAAAGTCTTGGAAAAAATAGTCTATGTAATAATTACATATTTTATTAGATTGCTAATATAAGAATTTATTTATTTCACATGCTTTTAGGAGGAAAAAAAGATAAAATATACTTAACCAATTTAAAATTAAACAATCTATAACTGTCTGAAACTGCTCATGGTTCTATGATAGAAAACTTCAGATCTTTTTGAAAATAATTTAGAATTTGGAACATAATTTAACAAAGGTTCTTACATAAAATTATGATGGAAGGTGTTTTTGATAAGAGCATTCCACTGTAGAAGCCATGCCAAAAACATGGTCATGTGACTTATCTAGCTACAGAACATGACAACCCGTCTAACCTATGCAAGCATGGAAAATAGACATTAACCCTTTAGCATTTACATTACTCTCTCTATATTAATTGTATTTTCATAGTAAAGGCTTTACCTCACATAATATGGAATCTATGAGATTTTGATATCATCTATTTTGAGAACAATACCATAACATCAAATACAACCGGTTTGAACAGAAAGAGGTGAGAACATTTTGGCCAGACATGGCCATTTTAAATGCTAAAGGGTTAAATGGTGATATCAAGCAATTTGATTAAAGTGTTTATATATCATCAAGAAATGATGAAACTACTGGAGTTGAGCTTGAAACTTTGAAAGTAATTCTGGATTTAAATTCCTTTTTTTTTCTTTTTACTGTTTAGACAGCGAGGAAATGGCTGTGATCATGACCCTTTTTAGGGCCTCCAAGCCTGGTGGTATGGAGGAACATATCCTCAAATGGAAGACCTGGTTCTGCTGTACTAGTGTTGATATAATCAAGTGATTCTCTTCCACAAATTTGTGGCCTTGTGTCTTATCAAAAATAACAAAATGGGAACTAACAAAGGAGTCTCTATGATAGACATAACTAACCTTTTCAGTATCAGAGTGAATTGTAATCAGCCTCCTAGTTATCATTTTATGTCTGCTTCCCTTCATAGCATGGGTTGGACAAGTTGTTATGGTCGAGGACCTGATGGGCTGCAATGGCCTCATCTTGTGCACCACCACCATCATCATCATCATCACTGTTTAACGCCCATTTTTCCATGTGAGCATGGGTTAGATGAGTTTCCAGTGTGAACAATGCCAGGTCAGGTGATCATGTCATGCTCATACAGAACTGATTCTGGCTTGGTTTCTACAGCTGGATGCTCTTCCTAATGCCAACAACATTTACAGTGTGGACTGAGTGCTTTTTGTTGTGACACCTACATGACCACTTTACAGTGTGGACTGAGTGCTTTTTGTTGTGACACCTACATGACCACTTTACAGTGTGAACTGGGTGCTTTTTGTTGTGACACCTACATGACCACTTTACAGTGTGAACTGAGTGCTTTTTGTTGTGACACCTACATGACCACTTTACAGTGTGGACTGAGTGCTTTTTGTTGTGACACCTACATGACCACTTTACAGTGTGAACTGAGTGCTTTTTGTTGTGACACCTACATGACCACTTTACAGTGTGGACTGGGTGCTTTTTGTTGTGACACCTACATGACCACTTTACAGTGTGAACTGAGTGCTTTTTGTTGTGACACCTACATGACCACTTTACAGTGTGAACTGAGTGCTTTTTGTTGTGACACCTACATGACCACTTTACAGTGTGGACTGAGTGCTTTTTGTTGTGACACCTACATGACCACTTTACAGTGTGGACTGAGTGCTTTTTGTTGTGACACCTACATGACCACTTTACAGTGTGGACTGAGTGCTTTTTGTTGTGACACCTACATGACCACTTTACAGTGTGAACTGAGTGCTTTTTGTTGTGACACCTACATGACCACTTTACAGTGTGGACTGAGTGCTTTTTGTTGTGACACCTACATGACCACTTTACAGTGTGGGCTGGGTGCTTTTTGTTGTGACACCTACATGACCACTTTACAGTGTGGACTGAGTGCTTTTTGTTGTGACACCTACATGACCACTTTACAGTGTGGGCTGGGTGCTTTTTGTTGTGACACCTACATGACCACTTTACAGTGTGGGCTGGGTGATTTTTGTTGTGACACCTACATGACCACTTTACAGTGTGGACTGGGTGCTTTTTGTTGTGACACCTACATGACCACTTTACAGTGTGGACAGTGCTTTTTGTTGTGACACCTACATGACCACTTTACAGTGTGGGCTGGGTGCTTTTTGTTGTGACACCTACATGACCACTTTACAGTGTGGGCTGGGTGCTTTTTGTTGTGACACCTACATGACCACTTTACAGTGTGGGCTGGGTGATTTTTGTTGTGACACCTACATGACCACTTTACAGTGTGGGCTGGGTGCTTTTTGTTGTGACACCTACATGACCACTTTACAGTGTGGACAGTGCTTTTTGTTGTGACACCTACATGACCACTTTACAGTGTGGGCTGGGTGCTTTTTGTTGTGACACCTACATGACCACTTTACAGTGTGGGCTGGGTGCTTTTTGTTGTGACACCTACATGACCACTTTACAGTGTGGACTGGGTGCTTTTTGTTGTGACACCTACACACATCCAATCTATATTTGGCATGGTTCTATAGCAGGATAGCTTTGCTAATGCCAAACATCATACAAGGTGTATTGGGTGCATTGTTTCATTGTACTAACACTAACATTTTACTGGGTCTGTTCAGAGCATATGTTGTCTCCATCTGATTACCAAAATTGTTGCCTCTAGTCTCTCATCACATTTACTTTTAGTGTCATGGTGCTTGTCCTCAAGTGGTGGAGAGGGAGGGTTAGGGTGGGTGCAACAGAAATTGTATGAAGTAACATTTGGAAGCTAGAGGGACACATCAGGGTTCAGAAAAATAGTAAATATTTCATTTTACAAATTCATAGATATATAACAGGATAGATAAGGACCAATTGGAAAAAGGTTTAGGGTACAACTATAAGCTTTCTACATCAGTAGAAAGTTTTTCTATCAGTGTGAAAGGCAGATTGTATGATGCTTGTGTGCGAATGGAAAGGTTACATGGAAGTGAGAATTGTGTGTGGAGGACTTGCGGAAATTGGAAAGAAATGATGCAAGCAAGTTTCAATGAATGTGTAATAAATGAAAGATGAAGCATCAATGAACTGAGAGAAAAACTAGGCATAATGAGGTCTCAGATGCAATGTACTGATGAGGAGACTGTGTTGGTATTGACATGTGATGTGTATGGAGGATGATAGCTGCAGAAAGAAATGTAGAGCACTCAAAGTCAATGGAAGGGAAAGACCTAGAAAACCTTGGGATGATGTGATAATGGCCCACCTCATGAAGGAGATGACAAAGGATAGATATGATTGGTGATGTTGTACTACAGAAGACTCACTTTTCCATACAAATGGAATGAGCCGAGCATGGAGAAGATGGCTTCAATCTGCCAGTATGAGTCCAACTCCCCTCTCATCCATCTTAGCCCACCAGAAACGAAAATAAGCAGAGACTTGGAATATCTAGGTCCCTTTCTACAAATATATTCCTACCCCCACCCCGTTACACTCACACCCTTCTTCTTCCTTGAACAACATATGTCAGAGAAAGATTTCACAATATTTGTTACAGAATATTGGTATAAATTCCTGAAAAGTTTTCTTTCTTTAAAGATGAGTGGGAATCCTGAAATTTATTTTTAATCCATCCCCACCCCCACCACTACAATTATGACAAGGATAACGACTTGTCTCCACCACCATCATCACCACCACCACCACTACTACCACTAACTTAATCCATCCCCACCCCCACCACTACAATTATGACAAGGATAACGACTTGTCTCCACCACTATCAACACCACCACCACCACCACCACTACTACCACTAACCACCACCACCACCACCACCACTACTACCACTAACCACCACCGCCACCTTGACGACCCCCACTACCACTACTACCAACTACCTACCACCATCAGCACCAACCACCACCACCACCACCACCACGACTATCACTATCATCACCACCACTATCACCACCACCATCACCACCGATCACCACCATCACCACAACATCCATCACTAGCTCCAACACTATCACTCCCACCACCACCACCAAACACCACCACAACGACCGTCACTAGCTCCAACACTATCACTCCCACCACCACTAACACCAACACCACCACAACGACCGCCACTAGCTCCAACACTATCACTCCCACCACCACTAGCACCAACACCAAACACCACCACCGTCACTAGCTCCAACACTATCACTCCCACCAACACCATAACCATTATCAGTAACAGTAACAAGAAGAGTGAGTGTCTCTCTCTCGATGAAATGTGAATGAGCTTATTACCGTTGTACATTTCGCTGCTGTTGTGTCAACGAGAACATACTATTACATGTAATACGTAGTTGTTGTTGGTGGTGGCGTTGGCGATGGTGGTGTTGGTGTTGCTCTTGGTGGTAGTGGCATTGGTGGTGTTCGTGTGGTTGTTGGTGGTGGCGTTGGTGATGGTGGCGTTGGTGATGGTGGCGTTGGTGATGGTGGTGTTGTTGTTTTCTTGGTAATGGTAGCGTTGGCGGTGTTTGTGTTGTTGTTGGTGGTGTTTATGTTGGTTTTGGTGGTGTTTATGTTGGTTTTGGTGGTGTTATTGGTTTTGGTGGTGTTGTTGGTTTTGGTGGTGTTCTTGGTGGTGTTGTTGGTCTTGTTGGGGTCGTTGATCTTGGTGTTGCTGGTTTTGATGTTGTTATCGTTGTTGGTGACGTTGGCGATGCTGTAGGTGATGTTAGTGTTGTTTGATAGTGATAGTGGTGGCAGTGGTGTTAATGTTGTTTGTATTTGATAGTGTCAATCGTTGTCTAATAATAAAATGACGTGCATTCTGTATGCCTGTATTTTGCATGCTGTAAGAAGAAGCCTTTGGCTGCAGCCTGCTGCAATTGTGCACTTTATCTCCTCCGTTTTCGCTTCAGGTGTTTCTCGTTGCACCACCGACATGTGTGATGTGTCAGTATGTATATGATAGTTTAAGGAGGGAGAATGAACGACGGAGACACACTCATATATGTGTATGTATATATATATATATATATATATATATATATATAGAGAGAGAGAGAGAGAGAAAAGTGAGATGATGTGTGAGGGAAAGTGGGAAGGAGTGTGTGTATGAGAAAGAACGGGAGGAGTGAGAATGAGAGAGATTTGAAGAGGGGGCGGCAGAGAAAAAACAGCGGCGTAGCTTGAGTGAAAGCCGCCCGGGGTAGCTCTTGAGTTTGCCCACACCCGTCCCCCACATACTGAAATACATACAACAGACTCAAAAGTGTCGCTCGAAGCGGATCGCCCCCACCCTAACTTTGCTACTGAGAAACGGGGAAAGAGAGAAGAGAGAGATAACGCGTGTGAAGTGTCAATATGAAGAGAGAAACAACTAGAGAAGAAGAGCTAGAGATAATTGGGGGGGGGGGGGAGAACGAGGGAGATAGAGATAGATAGGTAGAGGGGTGTGTGTCTGTAAGAGAGAAAGAGAAATAACGTGTGTACAAATCAGAGAGAGAGAGAGAAAGTGAGAGAGAGGATAAACTGAGGTATGTGGGGTGAGTGAGTGAGAGAGAGATATGCATAAAGGAGAGCATAAAGGATAAAGTAAGGAAAGTGGAGAGTAAGGGAGAGAGACAGGGAAAGAGAAAGGAAGAAGAAATTGCAAAAGAGAATGAGAAAGAGAAAAAAGTGCATAAGCAAATAGCAAAACTAGAAAGAAAGAAAAAGTAAGAGAAAAGTAGAGAGATAAAGATAGATAAATAAATATACATACCCGAGGGGGATAGCAAAAAAATAACAACAAAAAAACAGAGGAAAGAGGAGAGAGGTTAAGAGAAAAGAGTGAAAGAGACTAAGTAAGAAATTTCAATGAAGAGAGAAAGAAATAGACTCTACAGTGTCATTATTACAACTACAATTATTTCTTGCTTAATCGTTCATTCATTGTTTAACATCTATATGCTTAATTGCATTAATAATCACGTATACACACATACATCTGTCTCTCACTCTCTCCCTCTATCTATCTATATCATACACACATACAAAAGGAATTCGCTTCAGAATCAGTTGGTTCTGAGTTCAGTCTCGCCGCACGGCACTCAGAGCAAATGCCATCTATTATATCCTGGGGTTGAGCAAGGCATTGCGATTGGAATTTGGTAGGCGGAAACAGCAGAAGCCCGTCGTGTGTGTGTGTGTATGTGTGTGTATATATATATATATATATTTCGTTTCCGAATTTGTTTAGCAAGATTCTTTATCTGAAATCGTGTGTTGAAACCGATATTGTTATACTGTGGGAGGGTCATGTTGCCAATAAGAAACACACGCACCAGTTGCTTTCACTTCAATTTATTATATATTTTTATAAATTTATAAGTTTATAAATTTATAAATTTCTGGTTGGTTGGTTGGTTCCACAACCAGATAGTTGTTTATATATAGTCATAGTTCTTTCGTCACACACTCTGTGACTGGGGATTCCTTTCTTTGTTTCTGTGCCTCTCCTTTGTTCTGTCCTACGCCATTTTGTTTCTGTGTGTCACACAGAAACAAAATGGCGTAGGACAGAACAAAGGAGAGGCACAGAAACAAAGAAAGGAATCCCCAGTCACTGAAGAGGTCACAGAGTGTGTGACGAAAGAACTATGACTATATATAAACAACTATCTGGTTGTGGAACCAACCAACCAACCAGAAATTTATAAATTTATAAACTTATAAATTTATAAAAATATATAATAAATTGAAGTGAAAGCAACTGGTGCGTGTGTTTCTTATTGGCAACATGACCCTCCCAAAGTATAACAATATATATATATATATATATATATGAAAAATATGGGAAGAAGGATACTGCGTGGTTGCACATGGGTTACATATTATAAAATTAGTCCCTCATCAGTGATTTGCCAACCGTCATTGGTATTTCATCGCATTAGCGAAGGAAGTGTGGTAAGGAACCAGATGGACCATAACGCACCAGAGTACTCAATACTTAGGGTAGTAGAGTGGGTAATAGGAAAATGTTTAACCCCGATGGCAGAGCTCAAGCCGTTTCGACGATGAAATAGCCGTCGAAATGGCTTGAGCTCTGCCGTCGGGGTTAAACATTTTCCTATATATATATATATATATATATATATATATATATATATATATATATATATATATATATATGTATATATGTATGTATGTATGTTGGTGCTACTGGGAACATGTATCCCAGTACAACCTGTCTCATGGTCGGGTCGTTGGCGACTAAACTGGCAACTACACCAAGGTTTCTTTGTGAGGAGGGTGACTTTGGACATCCTGCAGGACTAAAAACAAAACCTGTCAAAGGGCAAAGGAGCTCTTAAGAGTCAATGGCCATCCAAAATCACCGGGAGAGATGACCCCTTAGCCTTTGTCAAGGCAGAATTCCTAGGAGAAGGAAAACTCTGATATAACACCTGCAACTCTGATGGTATCCAATGATGTTGACATGTTCTTCTTTTTGGTAAATATCATCTTGTTAGAGAGAGTGGGACTGCTTTGTGCAGTGCTTTGCTCACTATAAAAGCTTCATGGCACAGGCATTGCTTTATATCTGGAGATCTCTCTGCACTTGTTGTCACATGGTACCATGGGCCCAGCACTATGTGTCAATAATTGTCACAAGTGTAGTGTTTGTACCAGAGTTTTCAAGTCGGCTTGGCTGACTAAAAAGTCACTCGTTCAGCGCATCGGTAGGAGTTCTCCTACATGGATATAAAGTAGTGGCCGTACTCAAAAACGAGTTGGCAGCCACCACCATGTATGTATGTATGTATGTATGTATTGTATGTATGTATGTATGTATGTATGTATGTATGTATGTATGTATGTATGTTTTATCTCTTTCTCTTAATTTCGAGTATATTTTTTGACCGACCACCTTCCTGGGTGGCAAGGTTGTAAAAGAAAGAAATTGTCATCCTTGAATCGCAAGAATGTTTTGCAAATTTTGAAGGTGCCAGCTATCGCAACCATTTGTAGACTATGAATTAGGGAGCTGGTGCTCTTTGTCCGCAAATCCAAGTTCAGTCATACTTGGTCCAAGCGGGTTGGTATATAACCCGTAGCTCCAATAATGATGGGTGTGAAGCTAAAGGTGTATCTTGGATACTCGATTTGTAAACTCCTCATCAATGGTCCGTAGATGTCCTCCTTCTCCTGTATTTTTCTGACAACGTTTACATCATGTGGGCAGCTGATCTCCACAACAGAACACGTTTTCATGTGTGGTCCCAAACAACAATATCAGGCCGGTTGTGCTTTATTTTGGTGGCAGTTTTTATTTTCAGGTTCCACCATATTCCTTAGTACCATCTGTCTCAATATATTCTTCCTCGTTTGTTGTTAATTTTTTTTTCCGAAGTGCGTTCCAGTATGGTTCTAGCTATCCATCGTGTCTCATGGGGAGGTAGTAGCGAGATGACATTCTTTGTAGCTGGCAACAATGGGCTTACATCCTCGATCTTTGTTTTACATAGCCTACATTTATTGTCAGCTGATGGCCCTCCCTTTTAGTGCAGCAGATATTTGGTAGGGAGTTCTTGTTCCTGTATTGCATAGAGATATCCCTCAAGGTGTGATGTCATAAACTTGTCGGAACTCCATGCCAGGCTTTTTGAGTGTTTATCCCCTCTATGGTCTGTGTTTTTACGTCTCAAGTATCCATGCACAAAACTTTTTCTGTAAATTGGTCAATTTTTTTCATCTTGTTTGAACATTGAATAGGATCTTCCGATTTCTCTGGGTGAGAGATTTATATCAGGCTTTATTCCATATCTCTCCTCCAGATCAGTGGCTATTCTAATGATATTTTTTTTTTCATGCTCATTAAACCTGGGCAAGATGGTTGCCAACCTTTTTCCTCTGTTGAAGATGTTGCTTCAGTGTTACTATCCGGGTCTCTATTGAAGAAATATATCAGTTTAACGCTTGAAATAGCAGAAAGGAGTCTCAAGGTTTCGGACACATATATATTCATTAGTTCGCTACTCAACGAATTATAGCAATTTTAGGACTTGATTTAGTGTTGATATGAATATCACATTGAAACAAAGTGAAATCTGTTTTTGTGGAAAGATGATATCCTCATATATGTCGTTGAGTATTCAAAACTACAGAGTCAGATATATATTGTTAAACAACGAAAGGATGAAGGAATAAGACAAGGTGAAGTAGTCAATTAATCTATGGTTTTACGATCGTTTCAGAGAACAAAATTACTGATGTTCAGATCGTAGTACATCTTTCGAAGGGTCTTTGGAGTAATGTTACTCGATAGAGTGCGTAGCTCGGAGATCAGAGAGTCACTTTGAGAAATCACAGCTCCGATACTATGGCCATGTGGTTAGAGTGTCTCAGGAAAGAATCGCTGGACAGATTTTACGGGCGAAACCAACCGGTAGGAGACCAGGGGTAGATCCTGAGCAAGATGGTTGGATAACATCCATGAACTTAGCTGGTCACGCTTAGGGATCCAGCCGAATCAGTTGGAGATGGTTGCTTACGCCAGGACCCGCTGGAAGAAGTGTTTAAGGACTCTGCCCCTACGACCCTCTCAGGAATAAGTGAGTGAAGAAGAAACCTCATAGCAGTTATGCAACTCCATACCATTAGCCGCGAAAAAGCACTTCCATTCCGCTTTCTAATGAATGTGCTTTTCCGAGGCTCATGGTATGGGTTGCATAACGGCCATCGATTAGTTTGCATATCGATAATTTTGATCTCTGAAACGATCGTAAAACAGGGGATTAATTTACTACTTAACCATGTCTTATTCTATCTATCATTGTTTAATATTATATATATATATATATATATTATATATAATATAATGAAAGGTATAGAAAACATTGTAGCGAAAAGCCAACAGTATTCCATAATATATATATATATATATATATATATATATATATAGAGAGAGAGAGAGAGAAAGAAAGAGAGGAAAAAGAGAGAGAAAGACAGAAAGAGAGAGAGAGAGAGGTGCGTGTGTCTGTTTACGTTTGTGACTGTGTTTAAGTCCTGTACATTAGCATTTCGACAAAAACGAGATCGATAAAATAAGTACTAGACATGAAAAAAAATATATATACTATTATTATATGATCGATTAAAATCAAGGTGGTGTGCTCCAGTATGACCGCAGTCTACTGACAGAAACATGTAAATGAATAAAATTATGTGTGTATGTGTATATATATATACGGGGTCCTGAATTTTTTCATATATATATATGAAAAAATTCAGGAACCCGACGGCTGAGCTCCAGCCGTAGGGCTCCAGAATTTTTTCATATTACCCACTCTTCTACCCCTAGTATCGAGTACTCTGGTGTGTAATGGTTTAGCTAGTTTTTACCACATCTTATCTGATATATAAATATATATATATACACACACACACTGAGGAACACAGTCTCCGTAACTTCGAAGTCACTGCCACCTTTTTCTTTTTTCTTTAGAAAATAAACTTATCCCATGTATTGAGCGCTCGCTCATTCGGTTAAAGTTTAACCGTTCTAGGTTACTTGTACTTAAGATGTCCCTTTCAAATGTATATATATATATATTATATCGTAAAAAAATAGAATATGAATCGATCTCACATGCCGTGTTTCTTTACTGTATTCACCTTTAACCCTTTCTAACGCTAGTCATCTATCTTCTACCCTTTCAGTTTTTCTCCATCAATGACATATTTTCACACATACACACACACACACGTATACATTTCCACACTCGCACATACTCTCTCACACGCACATACACGTATATTTATACATAATCTCTCTCATTCACACAGTCTCTCTCTCACTCTTTCTTAATTCTTTACTATTTCCCTTCTCATGTTTTTCACTCTCTCTCTTTCTCCCGGTTTCCCTCCGTCTATTTCCAGTTATTTTCTGTTTTTCTCCCAGTCCCCTCTGTCAATCTTCAATTATTTTTCTATTTCTCTTCTCGCTTTTCTGTCTTTCATCCTATCACTATTTCCGTTTAATTCTATCCTTTCGTCAGTTTCTCTTTCAACTTCATTTCTAATTCTCCTTAGCTACACTTATCTCCCTCCCTCTTTCTGTCTCCTTATATCTATCTATCCCTCTCTTTATCTATCTGTATATCTGTGACGTTATATCTTTATCTATATATTTCTCTCTCACACTCTCTCTCCATATATCTTTCTATCTTCCCCCTTCCTGTGACTTTATCTTTTCTTCCTTTCCCTCTTCCCTTCACACTGCAGTGTCATTTTATCTTTTACTTGCTGCATATTGTTCTTCTATTTCTCTCTTTATATACCTCTCCTCCCGTGACTTTATCTCTTCTTTCTTTCTTATTTTCCTCTCTTTGACCCCCACCACTTGCTTTAATCTCCTATCCTTCTCCCACCCATTACCCCTCTCTACATCTACTACCTTTTCTCCCCCGTCTCGCTTCCCCTCTCCTACATCTCTTAGTCTTTCTTTCTCTCTCACTTCCCCTCCCTCCAGCCGTATCCTCGCCGCCGTCTCCTCCCTCCATCGTTGGAGCCAGGCAGCAGCACAACAAAATGGCTGGTCTTGCGCAGCCCAAGTCGGAAGCTAAGCTGCCTTTGGAGATACGCACCAAGTCCGTGGAACACACTCTGGTGCCTCTTGTTGCCCAGGTAAGTAATTAATAACAAGCACTATAACTGGGCTATTTTGCATTAATTATTTTAGATGATCTTAATACACTTTTCCTGACCGTTTTTCTTCTCCTTCACACCTCTCTCCTGCATCATGGTGGGAGATGTATGTAGATGTTTAAACAGTTTACTTATTAATCCCAATTGATAACTACCTCTTTCTGAACGTCAATGTGAGGGTTGCAATAATAAACTGAGATATAGGAGTTCAATTTTAAGTTGCATTCCGTTCACAACCCACTCCATAGTACACAGATAATGTGGTGGTAGTAAAACATAACAATGCTACGTACGTGTTTATTTTGGTGTCAAATGTGACTTCGAAGTATTGCAATAGCAAACTAAGATACAAGAGTTCGATTTCACGTTGCATCCCAGTTCACAAGCCACTCTAGGTCTTTCATAGTATATAATGTGCTGCTTATCTGTCTATTTATGCTGTATACGTGTATAACTGGGTGTCATATGTGATTTCGCCTTCACATTTCACTTCACGGAATATTGTAAGCAACAAGGTTTATCGAAAATTACATCGCTTTCCCCACATTCTTTTCACGCTGACAAATAACACAAGGGTCAGAATTATTTCTTACTCAACATTACTGGTTATAAAACTTGCTTAATCATTTCTTCTTTCATGCAGCCCGCCTGCTTTCCCCAGATCAATAATTTCCATCCACCCCTATTCAATCAGCTTCTTCATCCCCCCCTCCCTTTACTATATGCCGAGTGACTCAAGTGTAACATACTTGCTGGGTTTCACCACATTCTCATTGTATATTTTGTTGGCTTTCTCTAAATCTTTCAAAACGTAGAAATTCTGTGCCCATTTCTATACACACACACACATACACGCGCGCGATTCTGTCATGTTTCGCGTATATAGAATGCATTATTTAAGTTTATCATAAACATTTTGATAGTTTTATTATATATATATAATAATTTGTAAGTGGTTTAACTAATAAAAATCAGAGCACTAATACATTATGATATAGTTGCTATTTTCCCATAAAGTTTTCGTCCAGAGCATTCTTCAGTTGGATATGATGAATTGAGCTTCACTAGAAATATCACATCTATCGAAAGATGAGCATGAAACCGGGCCATCATAATACCATAGTAGCGAATGTAATATTTTATTTCATATTATCATTTATAGCATATCAATAAAAATGTGCGCGTTGAATGCAGTTTTTTTCTTCAGTTGTATCAGTATTAGCATAAAGTGTTGGAGTCTGGTTCCTAGAAAATACCTCCTGTTGATAACTCACTGGTTTATGAGTCAACCAGATAGCCTCTATGTGGTCGCTCGACCTGCTCCCCTTCTCATGCTGCCCCCCCCCTCCACAAATAGCATCTAAATCTCCCACATATCCCATTTTAGAAACGACGGGAGTGTCACGTCAGGAATACCTTTGTTTACACGGGATAATGAGGTCAGATTTAATTAGGCAACACTTATGAACAAACACGTTATTCTGTTTTCATTCCAACTCCTGTAAATAAATTGAAGTTTTTAGTTTGTATATAAACCAAAATGATTTGGTGTTTGTGTGATGAAACGGGTTTTAATAAAAAAGAAAGAAAATTGACTTCCACCCTGAAAATTTAATTAAAACATCAATTAGCAATATTAATATCAAAGTATTACTATTCATCCACCATATCATGATATACTATATAGTATTCGACTTCAAAGAAATAATTACTGGAGTCGATATGATCGACTAATTCTTTTTTTTTTTCAACCGATGCCCCAGCACAGCCGCAATCTAATAATTGACTCAGCCGAAAATATATAATTTCGTTTAAATGTGGCTTCTTACATGACAGGCATTGTTTCATTCGGTGATGAAGTCATCCGGAAAGCCCTGCTGATTTAAATAAAATTAATTACCCTCTTCTACTTGTAGTACTTACTCTAATCGTGGTTCCCTTTCGTTGTTCTCTAACGAACATTCTACTGTATATGTGTGTATGTATGTATATACATATACATATAGACACGCATACACACACTTTTTGTTGTGTATTATCAGCTGTCATGTAATATATTTTGTCAATGAAAATTGTAGTTTCGATCTATATAACTCATTAAGTATATAGACGAAACTGTCTTTTTTATTATTGTAATAGTAAGTGGTGGTGTTTTATACACGTGTATTTATTTTACATATGCCATGTGCTGATATATATTTTTTTTACCTTTGACCTATCTATCAGCTTCTTCCATCTCATCCTGCTGTGTGATGTTGAGTGTCTATCTCTCTTTCTAGCCGCATATGGATGATGATGATGATATATAAAAGTGACCGTGTCTGTGTATGAATGAGCGCTCAGTTGTTTCTGTTTGTCAGTAATGAAAGAGAGACTGAGAAAAACATAGTTCCATACCGATAGAAGCTGTCAGTTGAAAAGGACCTCAATGTTCAGTAGACTGACACACGTACCGAAATGACATTTGATGGATAGAGAGATAGGGATAGTGACAAACGGTAACAGTAGGAATCAACCAATGAAAGGTTGTCACGTTCTTTTGTTCGCTTGTTCTGTCTCTCCGAAGTGCAAAACCTATGGTGAGTGGTGCCTCATGGTCCCAGCGGACAGAATCGCAAAGGCGTTACTCCAGAGGATAGCGAGGGAGATGTAATAAAGGATTCTGTGATCTGAAAGACAAAGCTAAATCCCGCCGTGATAAAATAAAGTATCAGTAACGTGTTGGGGGTCGATGTAATCGTCTTTCACCTCCCCATAAATTCTTGGCCTTGTGCCTAAATCAGAAACCATTATTTGTGCCAAATGTAGGAACAATTATCATTATTTGCAGATGGACAAATCACGCCCATGTCAACTTTGTTTTTGATCCTACCAAGGGTCGATAAAATAAAACACCAGTCAAAAACTGAGGTTAATATAATTGACAAACCCCTCACCCAAATTTCTGGCCTTTTGCCAATGCAAGAAATTAGTATTGCCCCGTTAGTTTTGGCAGAATCGTTAGGGCGTCTGGCAAAAAGCCATGCGGTATTTGTGACATTTTTTTTACGTTCAACGTTCAAATCACGTCGCAGTCAACTTTACCTTTCATTCTTACTAGGTCGATAAAATAAAATAGCAGTCAGGTACTGGTATCGGTATAATTGACTTTTCCTACACCCAAATTACTGGCCTTGTGCCAATGTTAGAATTATTTCTTCCAACTATCTCCTCATTTGTATACCAAGTCTCTTAGCTCTATACCAGTGGGAATATTTAGTTGTTTTTATTAATAGTTACACATTTTCGTAAATATAATATGATATAATATAATATATATATAAATATAGGCACGTGTGTTAGTGTGGGAATTGAATGCACAGCAGGTGTAATTTTTGGAATTGTTGCTTTCATGTTATCTCTCCTCTGTGTATATGTCGACAGGGGGTTGAAAATGTAAGTCCATCTCAATAGCTGATGACCAGGAGTTAATTTAGTCTCCTCCATCTCACCATCTTTGTGTCAATCTATGTATCAATCTTGTCCCTTATTCGTCCGGACCTATATTTTGTGTTTTACCGTATATCTGTTGCCAATTTTGCTGTGTGTGATTTCTGAATTTGCGTTGTGTAAAAAAACAAAACTGTTGACGCGACAGACTAGCTCTTTTCAGTTCTAGTTTACATGGCGACAGCTGTCCACCTCTTTTCAGTTCTAGTTTACATGGCGACAGCTGTCCACACGCACATATATATATATATATATATATATATATATATATATCATTTCAGGTGTGCTGAATTAATAAACAAATTAAATAAAGAACACCAAGTTTAAAAGAACACCTGGTACAAGTGAATCAAAATTTGTTAGTCAGGAGTTTCTCCTGTAGGGTCGACAGGTAGTGCTTAACTTTTACACACAGGAGAAGCTCCAAAGTAACAGGTCACTGACTCGGCTATAATAATCTATTAATCTCTACTATTGTATTGAGTACTAAACAGATACTGACGCGCGTATGTGTGTATATATATACTGCAGAAGTCAATACGAACACTATTATTAACTTGTGCATGGTTTGTCTAGCTATAGTATGGTAGTGTTTTGAATTTTTATGTATTATCGTTCTCTCTTTCTCACGGACTATTTCAGGTTTTTGCTGTGTATGTTGTGTGTTTATTTCTCTTGTCTCCGTGAGTATGTGAGTTTATGTGTGAAACATTTATCTGTTCACCTTTCCCTCGTTTTATACGCGTATCTGACATTTCTATAGTGGAGTCTCTTCTACATCGTATATGGATGAATCACTACATCCATGCATATTATACAAAACACATGTTACAGACTCCCCCCACTCAGCGAAATAAATCATTTCAATGCATTTGTTGCATCGAATCTATTTAATCGGTTGAAGCATTCTCCTCAGAATTTGTGACGTTATCTCGTGTGTGTGTGTACAATGATATTAAATATTTGTTGAATTACCAATAAATTGAATATCCCTTCTGCTTATATATATATATAGGTACTCAATAATGAAATAGAGTAGTTGTATTTTTATTTAACAAATGATTACAAACACCTAAAAAGAACAAGTCCTATAAGAGTAATTTAATATTTGAGCGCGCGCGCACACACACATATATACAAATGATGAATCAAAACATTAAATATGTTTAGAATTTTTTGTTTCTCAATAAGTAATCTCAATAGACTTTATCTAGAGCCATACGATATATGGCTTTTTCTCTCTATGTAAACATATATTTTTTCATTTGGTTATATATATATAATACATTCGTTCACTATCCTAGCATCTTCCGTCTTAACACCTGTTTCTCCTCAGCTAAGAATATTAACCACTCAACACTAAAGATGGCTTCATTACATCGAGCTCATGTATCATTCACCACTTGTAACTGTCCACTCTACCTATAACTTCGTAACACTAAGTTTTTGTTCTGAGTTGAGGAGGGATGGCGCGCGAGGCCAGCAATCTAAAATGATCAAATTTGCCACGGAGACGACGAGAAGTCTGATCTGGGACAGACACGTAACAAGGCTTGAAACCATGCAGAATGGAGATCTCACATCACCAAATGGGAGCAAAATGAACTAAAGAAAATCTCTCTCTGTCTGTATATATATGATAATATATTTTTCCATCTATGTATTTGATTGTGTGTGCGTTATAGGTTTGTTTAATAAATATTCTAATCATGCACTGAATGAATGATTCAAATACTGTTTGTAGAGTCACTGATTATAATTGATAGTGACTGTATTTCGAAGTTTCGTTGATACTTTTGCCTTCTCAAAACACAAAAAAAACCATCTTTCTGTACAGCTATCTATCTAAATTCCACTTGTAATAATATTGGTAAAGGAATGAACACCATTAATTAATCATCAAAAATCACACGTACATGCACGTTGAAATTGTTGAATTCAGTGAATTGAACATTTTCATTGTAATATTTGATGTTAATTTCCAAGCCTGTTTAAAGCCTTTGTAAATTACCAAAAACCCACACATACAGCTGCGAATGGAGACACGCAAAGAATTTGTTTCCCTTGTACATGCTTACTATTGTTCTACCTCTCCGTGTCTAACTAACCCTCCCCAGACAACATATATTCAAAGTATATTCTTATATAAGTGTATGTATTCCAATTTATTTATTTTCATAAACAACTAATCATACGGATTTAAAAGTGTTTCACCACACACCTTGATATATTACAAAATGATTATTCAAAATCTTCTAAAGCAAGCCGAAGCCTTATATATATATATATAAATGAAAAGTATAGAAATTATTGTGAGCAAGAAGCCAACAGTATTCCATAATATATATATATATATATAATTATTTCTTCAATAATAAATAATATATAATGAATTATATAAACATTTGTGCGATATATATTTTTGTAGTTATGAATGCTCTCATTCTATCTAGAATCTATATTTTCGCCGGCCGGTATATTTAAAAGGTGTGTGTGTGTGTGTTGGGTGTAGCTTACTCAGCACGGAAGGAATGGCTGGTGGATTAAAATGTTGCAGTTTTGCTGATTGCCTCTATTCCACCACTCTCTGCAACCAGTCTCAGCACATTTCCCCCTTCAATGCAGGCTCCCCACCCTCCTCACTTTCATCAATGCTTGTAACGTCTATGTTTATTATTTGGTGTATGGCTATTTCATTTCTCCCTTCCTCTCTGTTCAGCTCCTCTACAGGGTGCCCCCCCCCCCCTAAAAAATGTATACATATATGTATTAGAATGTTGTTGAAGTTTGTATAGATTTTTTGGGTGCACCCTGTATATATATATATATATATATATATATATATATATATAATATAAGATCAAAAGATGGTTAAAAGAGTTCCTTGTATTTTATTATATACTCCAGTCCTACAAACTGTAGAGTGCTACTATCCGATATCTGCATTGCTTTATTGTACTACAATAAAACTCACCTCCTACACATATATATATATATATATATATATATATATATATATATATATATATATGTGTAGGAGGTGAGTTTTATTGTAGTACAATAAAGCAATGCAGATATCGGATAGTAGCACTCTACAGTTTGTAGGACTGGAGTATATAATAAAATACAAGGAACTCTTTTAACCATCTTTTGATCTTATATTATATATATATATATATATATATAACTTATTGGATAGTAAAGTCGCAATGATTTCGAAGTTTCAGCTATTGTTTCATCCGTGTGTGTGTGCGAGCGCGTGCACACACACCCACATGCTTAGTGAGATGAAGCAATAGCGTGCGCTTTCACATACATATGCATATGGTCAATGAGAGAAAAACAGCATAGTGGAATGAGACATTACTATGAGACATTAGTTGCTTGATATAGTAGGAAAAAGAGTCTTAACGTTTTGGACGTTAGTTCTTTATCAGAGGATAGAATGAGATATATGAGGTTTGTCCCAAAAGTATGTGCTGATGTATATTAGATGTACATGAAATTATAAGTTACCGTATTTCCCGGCGATGAAAACGCTTCGTCGTCGAGGACATCCAAAAATTTGAAAAAAAAAATAACAACCTTCGGCCTCCAAGACGCATGGTAGATTTTTGAAGTACGGTATCTCCTTCAAAACATGACACGTTTTTTCCATTGATCATAACAGTACCGGAAGTCATTTTCTGTAAATGTCCTTAGCTCGTCGGTTACAATATTTTTGTTTTCCACAGTCCCAAAATGATGATCCTTCAACAACTTTGATTTCAACTTTGGGAAGAGGTTGAAATCACATGGAGCTAGATCTGGGCTTTAGGGAGGTTGTGGAAGAGTGAGAATATTTTTCTTAGGTAGAAATTCTTTAACTGAAAGTACTGTGTGAGCAGACACATTATTGTGGTGCAGTATAGACACATTATTGTGGTGCAGTATTCAATCTCCTGTAATGTCCTTTCGGACTCGCTGGACCCATTTTCAAAGTTGTTCCAAGATATCTTTGTAGAAGGTGTGATTAACTGTCTGTCCTGGAGGTATAAAATTCTTTGCCATCAATACCACGGCTGTTGAAAAAACTGATAATCATTGTTTTCACCATGGATCTGCTCATGCTTGCTATGAGGAGAATTTTTCGTGTGCTACTCCTCACTTTGCCAATTTGTCTCTGGATCATACTTGAACAACCACGATTCATCTGTTATTACTTTATCCAAGAAATTTGGATCAATTTCGAGTCCCTCTAGTAAATGCTGATAAACTTCAAAACCGGTTCAGTTTTGATACACTGACGTGTTTAGGCACACATTTTTCACAATGGTCTGTTAGAATTGAACAAAGAATTGAACTCTGTATCCCTTCAATTCTGGCTGAATGCTCTAACCATTGAGCTAAGTGACCTCTGACTACAGATTCCATCTGAATTACAAGCTATGCAGACAGCTCGAATGTAAACAACACTATATAAAAACTATTGTAAAATTATAATTGTTTCTACTTTAGGCACAGGGCCAGCAATTACCCAGTGCATTACTAGTACTTTATTTTATTGACCCCGTAAGGATGAAAGCAAAGTCAACCTCGGCGGGATTTGAACTCAGATCGTAGAGGGACGTAACTATGCTGGAAAGCATGGCGTCTGACCCTCTACCGATACTGCCAATCCACCGCCCTTGTAAAATTATAATGAAAGGTTTTCATATAAATTAATGCTGGTTTTACAATAAATATGCACTCAGTTCACTCTGTAAAGTGGTAGTGGCAGTGCCATGATAAAATGTACTCATTATATGCAGTGAAGTGGTTGGCCCTTTGGAAGGGTATCCAGTTATAGAAACCATACCAGGATGGAATGTATGAGCGGGACCCAGTAATCTGAACATGACAGCCCTTCTATCCCACATAGGAAAGGAAAATAGACATAAAATTGTGATGGTGGTGATGATGCTAAATATTAAAACAAGCTGCTTTGTATCATAGGCAGTTTTCTATCAAAGCTATGAAACCATATTTAGTGAAAAATTCTATGAATATATAGATACTGATTGTATCTAATTGAAGTGAAACTATCAAGATAGTATAGTTGTTCTACATTTTATAATGACTAATGGGAAACTACCCATTAATTTATTACAGGATATTGGGGGAGGGCAAGAGAAAATGGAATGAAAAAAGTCCTTATGTTGACCTAAAAGATGAATGAAAATATAACTTCTGTGAAGGGAGAGTTAATGTTAGCTTGTTAGCTCAATTTCATTAAAAATAGTAACACAAAATTTGGAAAAAATAGCTTTTGTTAGAAAGTAGCCCAAAATAAAAATGTTTCTGGTAAATTAATTTAAAAAATGTACACTTGCATATTGGTGTGCTGAAAAGTTCCTATGCTTTAAGGGTAGAACTGTTACTTTTACAGGGAAGGTATGACTACAGCAATGTGTGTGAATCTGAGGGGATTATGTTGAATAAAATCATAATTAACTGACCCTCCTGTATTTTGTTTTACTCTAAGCCAGGAACTTTTCAGCATCCTGGTATATGTTTCACATTGTATATACTGTGTTTCTGTGACATTTTTTTAGTGAAAGTACATGGGTTAGTGGTTAGTGTTGGGCTCACAATCATTAGGTAGTAGGTTCAATTCCTAGACTGGGTGGCGTGTTGTGTCCTTGAGCAAGATGTTTCATTTCACATTGCTTTTCATGATATGACTGGGGCCCCTTTTATGAAAACACTCAAGAATCCTCCTATAATCCTCATAGCAGGCTAGTTAAACCTGCATATGTGTGAGCTGTAAATTTCATTCAGTAGCGACATATTTAACATGTTTTACCAGGATGAGCAAAGAAATATAAAAAGCTAAGTTATTGAAAACGTATATACTTATTTTATAGGCTTGTCAGTGTTTTTTTTTTTTTTTATGTAAGATACTCCCTGGTCTTGAATAATCATACCCGCCCCTGCTTATTCATTTTTCAGATTTTTTCCAAATCCCCCCTCCCCCACACACTTATTAAATTTTGCTAAGCTATCTCCGATGAAATTTTATTTTAAGTGATAACATTCCTGAGACAATTAATTTTCTTTATACATTAGAAAACGTTATACATGACAAAAAGTACATTACTAGAAATCTCATCTATATAAAACTGAGGATGTCTGTCTGTGTGTGTGTGTGTCTGTGAGTTTGAATCCCTAAAACTCAAGAAGTACCCAACCGATTTTTTTCAAACTTTACATGTGTATTACTTATGTTTCAGGGAGTGTTATGCACATGAAAAATTCAACATTTTGATCCCTTAGGGCCCACATTAAGTGAAAAATTACGTTTTTTCAGCTTTTTAGGGGTTATTTGAGGCGTTACGTCAAACCGATTTCCTTGAAATTGTAACTATGTATTAGTCAGTTTCTTCTTCATACCGTGAGCAACTTTTTTTACGGCCTAGGGCCCGCATTAGGTGAAAATCTTCATTTTTTTTCAGCTTTTTAGGGCTTTTTTGTCTTTTTACGTCTAGCCGATTTTCCCGAAATTTCAAGGCATATTATGCACATAAAAAAAATTCATTTTCTTGATCCGCTAGGGCCCGCATTAGGTGAAAACCTGCATTTTTCCTGTTTCATCGAGGAAAATCTTAAAGATTATCCATCCATCAGAGTATACGGTTTATTTTCTTTACATATTGTCCAGGCATGTAGTTTTTCCACGATTAGGTCTGTTGGCGGCCCGCGTTCCAAAATGCCTTATCCCGTGCAACGCTGGGTACCACTGCTATACTTTATAAAATAAATAGTATGGGTTGGGTCTCAATATGTAAACTAAACGACTAATTCTGGTGTTTAAAAATAATCAATGGGGACAACCTAGAAAAATTACCGATTTTCCAACTCATCTATTATTTGGGACCTGAGAAAATAAGCAATGAACTGTGTATATAAGTCCTGACTTGTAATTGATTTGAAATGAACATGGCATTGGAGCTCTACATTTGTTGTACTGGGAGGGAGAAAGAGAAATAGGAGTGGGAAATAATCAAGCAGCTAATTAACTAATGTCACAAAGTTAACTAGTTGCCAACTATCAACAACATTAAGAAATAACTCAACTTGTCATTGTATAATTTAAGTAGAATTGATTACAAATTCAGTAGCCGACAAGGTTTCAAATTCATACAGATGGATATATGTGTGTATGTATATACAGTGAAAATTCCATTATAACAAATTTTTCAGTATAATGAAATTTTTTTCAATCCCTGGCCACAAGTTCGATGTGTTAGATCGATCTCGTTATAAAGAATTTTTCGTTATAACAAATTTTTTTTGTATCCTGTGAATTTCGTTATAACGGAATTTCACTGTGTAGTTAAGTAGTTTGTTTTGCAACCAAGTAGTTTTGTGTTCAGTCACACTACGCAGTATCTTGAGCAAGTATCTTCTACTATAGTCTTGGGTTGACCAATACCTTATGAATGAAATTTGGGAGACAAACTGTAGAAACCTATCGTGTTTGTGTGTGTGTTTTTATGTGCAGTAACTTAGCGATTCAATAAAAAGAAATTGATAAAATTAGTACTTGAAAAAAGTGAGTAATAGGGTCTTTAAAGTGTTACTCCAGCATGGTGCAGTCTCGTGATTGAAACTAGTAAAAGAAGAAAAGAATAGTCAGTATGAGGGGCCGGTTAGTGCTGGTTTGAATAGAAAGAGGTGAGAGAATTCTGGCCGGATATGGGCGGTTTAAAAGGGTTATAAAGTGCTGCCCCAGCATGGCTGCAGTCTCATAACTGAAACTAGTAAAAGAAGAAAAGAATACCTGCAAATAGATATTCTAAAATAGACAGGATAAATCCAATCTCTTGGTGTCATATAACTACATCTATTTAGCTTTGGTAACTAAAGGAGCACTGAATATCCTATCCTAAATGACATTAAACATTTATTGAGTGCAATGGTTACATGTTGGAGTAAATCAAGCAACAGGTGGACACATTTAGCTCTAGGTAATGTCATACTATATATATTTCTGTTATGTAATGTGAGCTGATGATATATATCTCTTATAATACCAGTCTCAGGTGCTCTGTAATATGTGAACTTACCTGTAATATTATATATAGTCTTACAATTCCACATGGAGATTTTTCTATTATTTATTAGTATGTGTGTTTTTCTTGTGGTCAGTTAAAAATGTTTTCATTGCAGGTATAACTGCATGGTTAAGAAGACTGCCGGGGCTAAGGGGTGGACAGTGTGTGGGCTCTCATTTGTATATAATAGCGAGAGAAACAGAGTCAGTGAAAGAGAGAGAGAGAGAACATCAATGCACACATGCACTTGATAAGACAAAAAAGTTGAGAAAAAAATTTTAACAGTACTTTACAACTATGTAGTTTTGGGTTTGATCTCAATTTGTGGGACATTTGGCAAATGTCTCATCTACAATAGATTTGGGTTGATCAATGTCTTGTGAGCGTAATTTAGTAGGCAGAAACTGTTTAGAGGTTTGTGATATCCTCTGTGTGTGTGTTACATGTATCTTTAAGTGGATACAACTGGTGCCGTTTGTTTATGTCCTACAGAATACCAGTTGAACTAGTGAAGTTTAGTAGAATAAGTACCACACTTGAAAATAAAGCGTTAGCATCTGGAAGAGCCATCCATCTGTAGAATACTGCCTCAAAATGTGCCATCCAACTCATGTCAGCATGAAAAAAACAGTCATAAATATGATTAGATTGTTATACTTGTTTCCTATGTAATAATGTACTATTATTCAGGTTTTGTTTTTTTTACAAACATGAGTTTTGTTTTGGAGTCCCTTGTTTAAAGTAAACAATACAGCAACAAAACAATTTATTAATTATTGATTAAATCAATTATTTCCCCTTTAAATGAACACTCCAATTCAGATAGTTAATCAATACAAGTTAGTAACACTGTTCTAGAGAGATGTGAATTGTACTTAAGCTTTGTAAAGAGTATTTTATGGCCTTAAACAACACTGTCTAGCAATTATGACACAAGTGGTGTCATTTGTTTATGTCAAACATAAACAGGGTCCTGCAGCATAGCAGTTTGATAAAGATCAGAATATTTATCATAAAGATGGCTGGTGGAGAAATTGGATTTGTTATAAGTATAGCCACCACCTCTTTATGTAGTTAACACAAAACACTGGCTACATATGGTAGTTAGCTAACTACCATATGTACTCATGGAGAAATCACACCTCCCTTTTACAAAGAACATTTACAATGTACCATATATTTCCATGCTAGTTTTCCAGATATTTTTGTGGGAAAAGGTGCGACTTATTCACATGTTTATATGCTATCTTTTTGGTCACCTATCCTATGTAGAATCATGTAATTTCCCAAACAAGATACACCAAGGATATATGCTCTCATTCACTCATTTTAACCTAACAGGATCTTTTCACAGGTTCATAAAATATATATATAAAGCCCTATATACAGATGACATCACACTCACATCCTCCCACCATTCTTTAACCACAATTATTAAACATCTCCCAGTCTACATCAATCATATTGACACCTGGTTCTAAAATAATTCTTAATCTTTTTAATGGCGAACTGCCTGAATCTGTCCTTACTTCTATGATACTTTAAGTTATGTTCTGAACACCAGCTTAATAATTGTTTCTGCTTTTGGCACAAGGCCAGCAATTACCTCAGTGCATTACTGGTGCTTTATTTTATGACCTCGTCAGGATGACAGGTAAAGTTAACCCCGGCGGGATTTGAACCCAGAACGTAAAGGGCCACAACTCTATACTGCAAAGCACGGTGTCCGATGCTCTACCAATACTGCCAATCCACCACCCTTTTAACTTCTTGGTTATTTGAAAATCCTAAGAAGTGTTTCATTAGAAATATGGCAGTGAAAGGGTTAAAGTGCTCATTTATCTAAAAACACTTCTTGCTATTATTATGTAAGAACCTTTATGTTTCAAACATCAGCTTAATAAGGGTAAAGGTCATTATTTTACAAAATCTTTCAAAATTCTCCATTATGTTACAAATGTGAAAATCCTGGTGTATTTAATTAGAAATCTAGTAAGGAAGGGTTAAAGTATCATCTTCAAAAGCTGCCATATCCCTTCTTAGTAAGAAGCAGTTATAGTAGAGCTTGGGAGCTTTATCTATTTCTATATTTAATTGTTAATAACTTTCTAGCAGAGCCATGGTGTTTTGATATAGTCTGAGAGGAAGCATACAATGCCTACAATGCCACATTGTTCTTAGAATGTAGAACGGGCTCTCTGGAATTACTTTCTTTTATTGTAGCTATTAGACATTGGAAATATATGTAATACACACACACACATGTATTTGTATGTATGTATGTATATGTATGTATGTGTGTAGATATGTATATATATAGATGTGTGTGTATGTATGTATGTATGTATATATATATAGTGTGTATGTATGTATGTATATATATATATAGTGTGTGTGTATGTATGTATGTGTGTGTATGTATGTGTGTATGTATATATAGGAGGCACATGGCTTAGTGGTTAGAGCATTGACCTTGCAATCGAAAGGTTGTGAGTTCAATTCTCAGACCGGGTGATGTGTTGTTTCCTTGAGCAAGACACTTTATTTCACATTGCTCCAGTTTACTCAGCTGTAGAAATGAGATGATAGGGACTGGGGTCCCTATCATTCCACTGTAAAGTGGTCGTTGAGGTGCCACGACAAAAAAACACCCAGCACTCACTGTAAATGAGGTTGGTGTTAGGAAGGGCATCCAGCTGTAGAAATCAAGGCCAGAATCAGTTCCCGTCGCACCCTTGCAAGCAGGGAAAAGTGGACGTAAAATGAAATGATGATGATGAAAATGATGTGTGTGTGTATATGTGTGTATATGTGTGTGTGTATGTATGTGTGTATGTATATATATGTGTGTGTGTATATATATGTGTATGTACATGTGTGTGTATGAATATATATATATATATATATATATATATATATATATATATGTGCGTATGTCCAGAAATAGCCGTCAAAACGGCTTGAGCTCTGCCGTCGGGGTCATACCTTTTCCTATGTGTGTATGTATATATATATGTGTATGTATATATATATGTGTATGTATATATATATGTGTATGTATATATATATATGTGTATGTATATATATATGTGTATGTATATATATATGTGTATGTATATATATGTGTATGTATATATATGTGTATGTATATATATATGTGTATGTATATATGTATGTGTATGTATATATATGTGTATGTATATATATGTGTATGTATATATATATGTGTATGTATATATATATATGTGTGTATATGTATATATATATATGTGTGTATATGTATATATATATGTGTATATATATATGTGTATGTATATGTGTGTGTATGTATGTGTGTATGTATATATATATGTGTATGTGTGTGTACATGTATATGTGTGTGTATGTATGTGTGTGTACATGTGTGTGTATGTATATATGTGTGTATGTGTGTAATATATATATATATTATATAAGGGAAAAGATTGATTTTAGTGATGCTTGCTTAGGAAAGATAAGTTTGTTGCAATAAAATGTGTGTGTGTATATTAAATGTGTGTGTGTATGAAAGTGTGTGTACATATGAATATGTGTGTGCATGTGTATATGAATACTCATACATTTGTATGTATTTGTATGTGTGTAATTGTAATACTGTATTACCTGAGAAAGAATTGTGAAGATTTTCTTCAAGAAGAAATCTTTTTTCCTTGAATAAACACTTATCAAGACTGCTGACTTTGGTAATTATTAATTTTTTCATGCTTTCTTGTGCAACCCTTGTTTCTTTGTCTTTCCTTCTCTTTGGCTGGATTTCTTTCTTTCTGCCCCCCCCCCCCCCTGGCTCTGGCTGACTCTCTCTCTCTCTCTGGCACTCCACACCATACATACAGTTACATACACCACGCGCACACACTAGACACACACACATTCACCACGCACACACATTCACCACGCACACATACACCATGCACACATACACCACGTGCACAGACACCACACGCACCACACGTGCACACGCACCACGCGCGCAGGCACCACGCGCCACGCGCGCACGCACCACGCGCGCACACACCACGCGCGCACATGCACACACGCACACACACCACACACACATACACCACACACACATACACCACACACACATACACCACACACACATACACCACACACACATACACCACACACACATACTCTCATACAGATATATAACCCCCCCCCCCCCACACACACACACGCACTACACTGAGACAGACATACACAGTTGTTTCTGTGAATCTATTGTGGACAGTTCACTAAGTAGTAATCTGGTGGGTTACTGCAATAAATCTTGGTTATTCCACAGATATTATTGACTCAGCCCAGCTTGATATTTCCGTAGCTGTTCATTCTTTACCATTTATATTATGCCATTGGTTCAGTTCAGGAGGAACTCATTGGCTAATAAACCATCTGGATGTTATTAAAATAGGATATTATTAATCTTTGCAACTAACTGGTATGTGGTTAGAATGTCTCAGGAAAGAATCGCTGGACAGATTTTACGGGTAAAACCAATAGGTAGGAGACCCAAGGGTAGACCCCGAGCAAGATGGTTGGATAACATCCATGATATTGGCTGGTCATGCTTTGGGATCCAGCTGGATCAGTTGGAGATGGTTGCTTCTGACAGGACCCACTGGAAAGAGTGTTTGCTGACTCTGCCCCCATGGCACTCTCAGGAATAAGTGGGCGAAGAAGAACTGGCTCTGTGGAATTTCTGTGGTCATTGTCAACTAAGACAATAGTTACTCTATTATTCTATTATGTGTTCCAGTCGAGGGGCTGAGGCCATGCTTGGGCACTGCTATCGATGCTACACTTTCTATAGCCAACCTTTCCTGGTTGGCCATTGGTGCAAAAGGGAGTTTGTTGCTCTTATTTGTGCTTCACCTCGTGCTGTGGGTTCATCCGGGATCTTGGTCCGTAGAATGTCCAGATGTCTTTTGGAAACATCTACATGTACACCATGTAGATCTCAGATATTTTGGTAGGTTATTAAATATTTTTTTAATTCATCATTGTATCATTGGAATTATTAGATCATGATCATAATATATACCAATAATTTAATAGTTCTTTGTATTTTAGTGATAGGTTTTCCTCTTTTTTTCCCCCTTTAGCATTTAAGCCGCCCATATCCAGCCAGAATTCTCTCACCTCTTTCTGTTAAAACTGGCTGTAACTGGCTGCTCATACTGATGTTAAGGTATTGTCCTCAAAATAAATATCAAAATCATAGATTCGATATCATGTATGATAAAGCCTTTACCACACAAATACAGTAGTATATATAGAGTAATGTAAATGCTAAAGGGTTAATTACCTTAACAAAAACATAAATTAATCTAAGTGGAAACAAAGTTCTTTGTAAAAGGTTCAGTCTAGCTGTCTAAGTCTAAAGTCTATCTTAATTCAGGAGGCTCGTCTGGTCAGATCTTATCCTGGTTTCATGGTGTGAAGTGACTGAGAATACAAGACTCCCTCTGGACTTGACACCAGTTCATCGCAGGGTTAAACCCCCAGGTACTGCTGGTACTCATTTTCAGCTGAGTGATGAAAGGGTTAACTAATATGTGGTAGTGATAGATTTTGATCTAGAGCAGATTAAGGCTGAACACTCAACAAGTACAAAGTTATGTCAACAAATGTATTTTAATCTTCAAGTGACATATCACCTAAGCTAGTATTTCCCAAAGTGGAAGCCCTGCAGGTATTGTGAGATAAGGTACCTTAAAATTTAATAAAAATTTAATGTTTCTATTTTTATATGAATAGATTCTCCTTCTAAAACAAAACCACCTAAAGGGTGAAATTAAAATTTTCCAACACAATTTTATATAAAAACCTTTTGTTATGTTACAAATATCTTATCTCTGCAAACTACTCATTAATTAAGTCTTAAGCAGAAAATATCTAAAAATAGATTTGTTAATTCAAATATTTACAGGATTTTTCTAGAAAATATATCTTTGAAAAATTTTTACAAACGACTTTAATTTTTAATGTGATGCAATCATAATGCTGTTTTTGTTCATTTATTGAAATTATCTACTCTCTCTCACCTCTGTTATATATGTATCTGTATAAAAATAGACGAAAACACACACCATCAGTATATCTAGTATTATACAGTTTATAACAATATTGGTTTCTGATTTAGGCACAAGGCCAACAATTTTTGTGGGGAGGGAAAAGTAGAAAAAATCAACCCCAGTACATTACTGGTACCTTATTTTATCGACCTCGTAAGGATGAAAGGC
This sequence comes from Eledone cirrhosa, assembly GCA_964016885.1. NCBI lineage: Eukaryota > Metazoa > Mollusca > Cephalopoda > Octopoda > Eledonidae > Eledone > Eledone cirrhosa. Next base: position 293,818,375 of record OZ024742.1, on the reverse strand, counting down.
AAAGCTAACCTTGGTGGGATTTGAACTCGGAACGTAAAGGGCCGTAACTCTACACCGCAAAGCATGGTGTCCGATACTCAACTGATACTGCCTATAACAATATTAAATGTTAAATCTTATATACAGTTTATAGTATAATAATAATTGTTTCTACTTTTGGCAGTATATAACTCAGTATATTACTGGTACTTTATTTTATCGTATAATAATAATAATATTAATTACAGTAATTACTGAAGTCACATGGCTTAGTGGTTAAGATGTTGGACTTACAATCATAATGTCGTGGGTTCAGTTTTTAGACCATGTGGCATGTTATGTTCTTGAGCAAAACACATCAACTTTCCATGATTTGGAAGGGAGAGTTGGAATGTGTTTATCCTTGTGTATTGGTGTTGGTTTGGCTTGGCTAGGAGAGGGGTTGGAAGGAGCTGTCTTTCTATGTTGGAAAGTGCTGGAAGAGCAAGCTAGGGATGGAGGAAGTGGGTAGGAAGGGCTGAAGTTCAGTACTTAGAAAGTAGGGTGGGGCAAAATGGATGGGGGAAATGAGTGCAAACTGGTAGGTGGGGACCTAAGTGTTGTCCTACTGCTTTATCACTGCTGTCGTCACATTTGTTTCATCCTGTACCTGTGAGAAGGTAGGTCCTCTAGTATGGCATGTCACCAGTCAACTCAATCCTGTCTCATCTCCTTCGTGAGATTTAATGGCATGAGGTCAACTTTTACCTCATCATCCAAAGCTTTCCTTGGTCTACCTCTTCCATAGTTTCCATCAATTTAGAGTGCCTTATACTTCTCCATACAGTTGTCATCTCCCCTATGCATCACGTGTTCATACCATTGAAGTCTCCTTTTCTTACATCTGACTCCTCTTATTCCTAGTTTCTCTCTCAATCGACATATACACACACAGACTTAATACTATATAGTAAAATGTTGGTACTGTAGAAGAGAAAAGTGATGTTCAACAATGTGTTTTTTTTCTGCAACTAATTCTTCACATCATCAGCATTGATGAGACACAGGTTATACAACATCCATAGTAACTGTAATAACTGCAGATGTTAGAGAGAGGGTGTGTGTGAGAGAGACAGAGAGAGAGACAGATATATTAGTTATACAACAATGTCTATAGAAAACAACTGTTAAAATTGCAGACATTAATTGTATGAGGAAATTGTGTAACATTCTTTTTTCATTTCCTTCTTCCATTCTCTATTTTACTGATGGTTCCTTTTTATATCCAATCATCTCTTACATGTTATTTTTATTTTATACAGAAGCTTTCTGTATTTGTCTCAAGTGTATGTTGTTGTCTCATCATTATTATCATTATTATCATAAGGCGGTGGATTGGCAGTATCGGTAGAGAGTCGGACGCCATGCTTTGCAGCAAAAAGTTACGGCCCTTTATGGTCTGATTTCAAATCCCGCCGAGGTTAACTTTGCTTTTCATCCTTACGGGGTCGATAAAATAAAGTACCAGTAATACACTGGGATAATTGCTGGCCTTGTGCCAAAAGTAGAAACAATTATTATCATTAGGATGATCACCATTATTATGTCCAATTTTCTCTGCTGGCATGGGCTGGATGACATTTTTGAGGCAGCATTTTATGACTGGATACCTTTCCTGACCCTAACTCTTGTTTTTCTTTTTTCTTTACTTAGGTAATTGATCTTACTGTACATCATCATTGTCATCACACGAGTGTGCCTGTATGTCAGAAACTTTTAAACAATAGACTTAGTCATGGAGTCTGAACCCTTCATTGACCCCCTACACATCTAGAAAAATGATTAAGGTAGATAAATAAATCAGAAAACTGAATATAAAATACATAGTTAGCAAAGACTAATCTATAATACTGATTGATAAAAAAGGAAGTTTGTTTGTTTATGTATCATCATCATCTTTATCACTGTTTAACATCCATTTTTCACGCTAACAGGGCTTAAATGAGTTGCCCTGTTGTGAGACAAGCCAGATCCGATGATCATGTCTTGCTCATACAGAACTGGTTTTGGCTTGGTTTCTATGGATGGATGCCCTTCCTAACACCAACCACATTTACAGTGTGTACTGGGTGCTTTTTGTCATGTCACCTACACAACCACTTTATAATGTGGACTGGGTGTTTTTTGTTGTGATACCTACACAACTGCTTTACAGAGTGGGCTAGGGATTTGGGGGTGATTGGGGAGGTAGATCTCGGGATGATTGGGGAGGTAGATCTCGGGATGGAGTGTTATGGGAGGGGTGTTATGATGTGAAGGTGTATGGAAGCGGGTGAAGGAAGTGCTTATAGGATGTCTGTATTTTGTGTATGTCTCTTTATAATGACCTCATCATGAAAACAACTGCTGCTATTTGTCTCACAGCTCAGCAGTTTAATATGGGGAGTTCAGTGAAACCAGTAGATTATTTAAAATTAAGGGTTAGTGTTTGTAAGCTGTAGAATTCTGCTTCAACAAGAAAAAGTCTCATTTAATTTATGCCAGCATTGAAAAGTGGATGTAAAAAATAACTATATAATAATACTGATCAACTCTCTCTCGCTCTCTCTCTCGCTCTCTCTCTCGCCTCTCTCTCTTGCTCTCTCTCTTGCTCTCTCTCTTGC
>OZ024742.1:293715754-293810754 GCA_964016885.1 Eledone cirrhosa | reverse complement strand
TGTTGAGGACTTTAAGAGTTAAAGGGATGAAAACTAATCAAGTCTCCTTTTGTTCATGATAAAGATCTCTAGGTTGTAGTTTGACTTTCATTGAAATATGAAATGAATAGAATCAAGTTTGTTTTTTTGTACATGTCTAGTTACCATGAACAAAAAAAACAAACATCTAGTTTAGATTTTTATATGAGTTCTATTAAACTGTTCATGGCTGAATGACTTTCTTATTGTCAGAATTCTTCTATGGGTTTGACAGTATCTTCATCATTTAATGTCAGTTTTTCCATGCTGGCATGTGTTATTTTAAATGGCAAGAACTGAAATTAGCTTCGTTCAATTAACAGATGTTCAATTTAGGTATTCTTTGATGGGGGAGGTATTTTGGTATTATGTAGTCAGTGACCCCCCCCCCCCTCCCCCCTGTCTCCTCCCCGTCTCCTCCTTTGCTGCTTTCCCCTTCTTCCTTTTCCTCTGCTTCCACCCCCTGCTTTTCTACATCACCCCCTGAAGAGGGTGAGCTGTATCTGGCTATATATTGTGGGGCATGCTTGGCTTTTCATGCTGGCATGGGTTGGACAAAGGAAGTTGATGTGGATGGGAGGGGGAAGCACAATGTGTGGTGGGAGGAAGAGCACATTTTTTCCATGCTGGCATAAGTTGCATGAAGAAAGGGTGGGGTGAAGGATGTGAGCAGAGGGAGACCAAAGGATGGAGACTTACTGAGATTGTGAAGGGAGGGGATAGTCAAAGAATGTGGATTAAAGTGAGGAAAAAAAATAGATGGAGTCATGTAGGAGTGGGAAGCATGTTCATTTCAACCCTCTTGCATGGGAATGTATGAAAACATTTTTTCCATAATTTTACAATTGTCTTCCCATCCTGGCATGGGTTGGATGGATCTTTATACTCCAAATCAGTTCTTATTAAAAGTTACTGTGAACCTAGTCAGGCTGGGCAACTATATCTTGCTTATACAGGTCCTTTTTTGGCATGGTTTCTTTGGTCAGATACCGTTCCTAATGCCAATTACTCTACAATATTTAGTGTATTATGGCACCCAACACCAGTGAGGTTATTTATGTCCTTAGTGTGACTGAAGAATCCTTTCTACTCTATTTTGTTGTTTTTTTTTGTCATGGTTTCTACAGCTGGTTACCCTTTTTAACTAATGTTAATCCCAGAATCACTGTTATGAGCAAATGGGGGCCCACGTGCTGGCTGCCCCACGGCCCCAGCGGACAAAATAGAGAAGGCGTTTCCCCAGAGGATGGTGAGGGAGATGCGCTGGAAGAGCTATTCCAGCTCACGAGGCTACATTGTTATCGTTGGATCATCAATCACTTAAGTGTTCTCAGTGTATTTTATTGTGGTACTAACACTAGTGAGTCCTTTATGTGACTGGGAGTCTTCTACTCTACAGTAATACCATTGATAATCAACCATTTAACAGTCTATACTAAGTGTGGCACCAACATTTTCCAATTATACTAATTAGCTTCATAACCGTTAATGGTAATTTCTATATATCCCTTCCTCCTACTAGAATGGGTTAAGTAAATCTGCTTTGGCTGGCTGGCTCCTTTTGTTACTCATTCCTTGACCATTTTCTAAGTGAGTTCTCTTAAATTACTTGAAATGATCCTGCTGACTAAAAGGTTAAGCTATGCTAAAAGTCACTCTGGGATGGTCAGATTTATTATGAAAGTAGAAATTGAAAAGGTTAGCAGACAAGATTTTGATCTGTGCTTATTTCCATGTAAGACAGAAAAAATCAAACAAAACAAAACAAAAACTAGTATTTATTACAATAGAGAATAGTGTATCTGTCAGTCATCAGAAATATTTCTAGCTTTATATCTCTGTTGTGTATATTTATCCATTTTATCCTGAATATTAAGTCTAATGTTGTGTCTTTACTGTTTCTCTGTTTCTGGTTTAGAAATAATGTTAGACTTAGTATATCTTTCTCAAAATGAATAACAAATGCACACTGTTTATTTCCATTTTTATTGTTTAACATAACAAAAAGTTTTCTCATGATGAGAACACTCTTTTGCATTATTTATTCCATTTTTATTCTCTACATTTGTCAATCATTGTTTCTAAGTTTCTGTAATGTGATGTTGGCTGGAGATCATATCTCCGATCAGAACACAGATCATGATTACAGCTTCTGTAATATGATGTTGGCTGGAGATCATATCTCCAATCATAACACAGCATGATTACAGCTTCTCTAATGTGATGTTAGCTGGATATCATATCTCTGATCATAACACAGAGCATGATCACAGCTTCTGTAATGTGATGTTGGTTGCAGATCATAACAGAAATCATGATTAGCCTCTGTAATGTGATGTTGGATGAAGATCATATCTGATCACAGTACAGAGCATGATCACAGCTTTTATAATGTGATGTTGGCTGGAGATCATATCTCTGATCATAACATAGATCATGATCACAGCTTTTGTAATAAAATGTTGGCTGGAGATCATATCTCTGATCACAACATAGATTATGATCAGCTTCTGTAATATGATGTTGGCTGGAGATCATATCTCTGATCACAACATAGATTATGATCAGCTTCTGTAATATGATCTCTGATCACAACAGTTGTTACTAGACTGGCAATAATCATATTTCTGATCACAATACTTGTTCCTAGATTGCTGTTATGTAGGTTGGAGATCATAACTCTGATCACAACAGTGATCAGAATCACTTATTACTAGACTTATGTGATGTGGCTGGAGATCATATCTTTCATGTCACAACACATCATTAGACTACGATGATGTGTTGTTATCTGGAAATATAAGAGTAATAATGATTTCTAACATAAGCACAAGGTAGAAATTTGGGAGAGGAGGAGGTTGATTATATCAACCTCAGTGCGAGACTGGTACTTTATTTTATCGACTCCATAAGGATAAAAGGCAAAGCTAACCTCGGCAGGATTTGAACTCAGAATGTAATGCAAAGCATTTCATCTGACACTCTCATGATCTGCCAATCCACCACATAATTGTAGTAGTAGTAGTAGTAGTAATAGTATAAAGGCTAAATGAAACTGAGAATTAAGTTGTTCATAGGAACTATTCCATAGAAACATCCTTCCTGTACACTTAATTTCAAGTGTAGAATTGTTCTTCGATATTCCCTGTAGTATATATTACAATAATTCAGATATAAAGTTGTTTTTTTTAATATTAGATATATTATCATTATTCTCTATCTACCCTTGCTAACAGGAAAACTGAATATTAAAAGATGATGAGGATGATTTATATCTTTTGTTGTTTGTTTTCCTTCTATTCAGTTATAATTTATAGATGTGGAAACATTTTATCTAGTTGTATTTTCTCATTGTTCATATTTCTAGTCCTTAAGACCATGCTGGGTAGTAGAAATCTTATGGAAGAGGAGGAATTTCTTTGACAATGTATCTAGAATAGCATGCAGATGACATGAACACAGGCAATTTGATGCAGAAAAAAACTATTCTTTGGTAATTTGTTATAAAAGATGTCAGATATGGTCATATTACTTTTTAAACTTTCTACTAAATAAGGAAATAAATGATCACCATGAGAATGATGATGATGATCATCATCATCGTTTTTGTCTGCTATTCCATTCAGGTATGGGTTGGAGGAAACTTTTTCAGGCAGTATTTTATGTGCTTCCCGACACTAATCTATATTATATTTTTAAGTCTGGTATATATTTACTCAGCTGTAGAAATGAGATGATAGGGACTGGGGTCCCTATCATTCCACTGCAAAGTGGTCGTGGAGGTACCCACGGCAAAAAAGCACCCAGCACTCACTGTAAATGAGGTTGGTGTTAGGAAGGGCATCCAGCTGTAGAAATCAAGCCAGAATCAGTTCCCATCCCACCCTTGCAAGCAGGGAAAAGTGGATGTAAAATGAAATGATGATGATGATGATGATATACTGCTGACCTTCTTCAAATCACTGTGGGTCACATTGCTTATGCAGGATATAAACAAATGTTACTGCTTGCTTAAATGGTGTCAAATGTGAAGATGCATGCAGAGACACAAGTACACACACACATATAGAAACACACACATACAGAGATATAAATGATGGGTACCCATACAATTTTCTTTTACTAAATTCCCTTACAAGGCATTGGTTAGCTTGAGGTTATACAAACTCAAAGTACAATGCAGTAAGATCAATCCTGAAACCACATGGTTGTGCAGTGAATGCCTAACCATAGTAAATCCTGCATCATCATGGAGAAAACTGTGAAAAAAATGTTTTTCTCACAGTTTGCTTATGCACACTCACATTACATAAACACATTTTTTTTCAAATAAAATTTTTTTTTTTTATAAATCTGAAGTCATACTTTAGAATTATTTTGAAAGTAATTTCTAGTAATTTTCAACTATTTTTTATCTGAACCAATTCGTGGGTTAGGTGGAGTCCTCTCTTGTTACAATTCAGTTTTGGAACTCTAAACCATTTACTTAGGATTCAATTATCATCTCTTTTGGTATTCTGTAATTAATTTCCAGTTTCTTCCCTGTCATATATATATATAAAGATTCTTCAGCTAACCTCCCTAACATTGGTGATTTACACGATAAATGCACCCAGTATATTCTGTAAAGTGGTTGATGATAGGAAGGTCAACTCTTGTTAACAGGAAAAGCAGATGTTAAACGAAGATGATGATGATGATGATGATGATGAAGTAGCTTTTGGTTATTACTGATTTGTTCCCTAAAAGTTTCCTCTTCTAGGCACAAGCCTGGGTATGGTGTTTTATGGAAGACCAGCAGTTTCACAATGTATGTCAGTTGCCACTCTCGAGACTGATGTTGTCCAAGTGACAGGCAACAGGCTAATACTACACCAGTGATATATGTGTGTATATATATATATATATATATATATATATATATATAGCAACAACTCATTTTTGTTCCTCCAGCTGAGTGAACTGGAGTAATGTAAAATAAAGTGTCCTACCCAAGGACACAATGCATCACCTGCCTCTGGGAATCATATTCTTGACATTATAATTGAGCCCACATTCCTAACCACTAAGCCATGTACCTTCTCATACACACACACATTAGCTATATATTGATGATGCACCAAAGTCTCTGTTTACGTAGAGCAGTGAGTGTATTTTAACATGGTAGCAGGTTGAGAGAGAGAGAGAGAGGTTTTAAAACTAAAGAGTACTTTCTATTCTACTCTGTTTCCGTTCTTTCATGACAAACATGACCAAGATGAGAGTAATGAAGGAATCAGTACTAGAAACTGTGAGGAAAAGATTGACTTAAAAGAAAAAAAGATATTTAGCTGCAGTTAAACAACCCTGACAGACAGAACTGTCTACCAGGGTTGTAGAAAAAGTAGTATCATGCTGCAATATTTCAAGATAAGTTTCGTAATGTTTTGGAAGATGTCTACATTTTTTGTACATTTGCATTTCCTTCTTTGAATTATTTATTCACCAAGTGATTTTATTTGACATTTACCAATAAAATAATCACAACATAAGATTAACTATTGGTTAGTTAGTTAAACTGTTCTTTATGTAACTTCCAACAGATCAACTATTTCTAATATTATACACACAAACTGTGGAGGTGTGTGGCCTGGTGGTTAGGGTGTTGGACGTACAGTCATAATGTCATGGGTTTGATTCCTCAGCTGAAAATGAGTACCAGCAATAGCTGGAGGTTTAACCCTGCAGTAGGCTGGCATCCTGTCATGGGGGAGTCTTGTACATTCAGTTGCTTTGCGCCATAAAACTGGGCTAAGCACTGGCCTAATGAGCCTTAAATGGTTTAAGACACACACACACACACACACACACACACACACACACACACACACACACACACACACACACACACACAGACACAGACACAGACACACACACTACTACTACTACTACTAGGATTGGCTACATGTAAGAGAAAGAGAATTCAATACATGTGTAGAGTATATATTTGTTACATACTCTAAATATGATTTATAGGAGTGAGACATGATTGAGGAACAAAGAAGAGTCAGAGAAGGCTGGAAAGAATGGAAATGAGAATGTTCTGGTGGATCAGCAGAGTGTATTGCTAAAGGAGATGACAATAAATTGCTGAGGATGGTGTGAATAGAACCAGTGATGAATGTTATAAAGAGAAATGGAATAAGATGGTTGTGTCATGTGTTGAGGAAGGATAAAAATGGTTTTAGTGAAAGTGGAATGAACATCCATAAAAAAAAAGGTATTTATTTGACTTGCAGCAAATCCTTGTTGATAACATTGACACTGATACCAATATGGTGTGAAGGTGCATGGTTTAATGGTTAGTGTGTTGTCATACATTGCACCATGCTGAATCTCCCTGAGAACTTCATTAATTTCTCAACTTGAACACTCATTGGTGCCAAGACACACCATAAATGGTTATTATATACACCAGTACCATATAAGTATTATATACACCAGTACCATATAGATATTATATACACCAGTACCATATAGATATTATATACACCAGTACCATATAGATAATATATACACCAGTACCATATAGGTATTATATACACCAGTACCATATAGATAATATATATACTAATACCATATAGATATATATACACCGGTACCATATAGGTATTATATACACCAGTACCATATAGGTATTATATACACCAGTACCATATAGATATTATATACACCAGTACCATATAGATATTATATACACCAGTACCATATAGATATATATACACCAGTACCATATAGATATTATATACACCAGTACCATATAGGTATTATATACACCAGTACCATATAGGTATTATATACACCAGTACCATATAGGTATTATATACACCAGTACCTTATAGATATTATATACACCAGTACCTTGTAGATATTATATACACTGGTACCATATAGATAATATATACACTGGTACCATATAGATAATATATACACTGGTACCATATAGATAATATATACACTGGTACCATATAGATAATATATACACTGGTACCATATAGATAATATATACCTCTCCAATCCCATTGCACCTCCTCCACCCCATGTGTAGATGTCACGACAAAAGCACCGAGTACTCACTGTAAATGTGGTTAGTGTTAGGAAGGGCATCCAGCTGTAGAAACCAAGCCAAAATTGGTTCAGTGAGAGCAAGACAGTCATCTGATCTGGCTTGGTTCACATCTGGACAACTCATCTAACCCATGCTAGCATGGAAAAATGGACGTTAAACGGAGATGATGATATTATATACACCAATACCATATAGCTATTATATACACCAATACCATATAGATATTATACATACCAATACCATTAAAACTGTTATATACACCAATACTATATAGCTATATACACCAATAACATTATAGATGTTATATACTCCAATACCATTATAGCTGTTATATCAATATCACTGATATATCAATATTATATACACTGATATCATCAATGGCTGTTATTATATTTACAACCATTATGGTATCACTAAAAATGTTCTCTCATTTTATACCAAAGACAGAGGTAATATTTACATGATTCCTCTAAATACTTTTTTCTATTTCTCTTTTTTTACCCTCTCCTTATCTTTCTCTATATTCCCATATCTTTCTCTCTCCTATCTTTCTATATCTCTCTCTCTCCCCTCTCACTATGTATCATATCAAGGAATTCAGTAAGTTAAGAGTAGTTTTATGTAAGATATGTTGTGTTATTAGTTTCTGCGGTGGATTGGCAGTATCGGTAGAGGGTCGGACGCCATGCTTTGATGCATAGAGTTACGGCCCTTGCTATTCTGAGTTCAAATCCCGCCGAGGTTAACTTTGCCTTTCATCCTTACGGGGTCGATAAAATAAAGTACCAGTAATGTACTGGGTAATTTCTGGCCTTGTGCCAATAGTAGAAACAGTTATTAGTTTCTGCATTGGTTACAGATATATTGAACTGAATGTTCACAAATTGTTGGGTGAGAGAGGGAGAGAGTTTAAAAGTGGGTTGGGGGAATCCAATAAAACATTAATAGTAGAACATTATAGAGATAAAAATCTCCACTAAATTACTGTAATGGTAACAGATATTGCAGGTCCCCTCATTATGTGTGTGTGTGTATGTGTGCGTGTTATGTTATCAACATTATCATCATCCTTTTACATTGGGTTTTCTATGATTGCATGGGTTGGGTCACACTCACACACACCCTCTCACAAACACACACACAAACTCACTCACCCCCCTCCCTCTCTCTCTCTAGCAGATTTTCCAAGTTGAATGAAAAACGTCACTTTGGCTCTTTGTTCTAACAGGCTATAGAATACATGGCAGGCTATAGAATACATGTGATCGCAAATTTCACAACTTGTGAAGTCAACACAGCAATGTCACTCAGCACACTGGTGCAAGAAGGTCACTGCTAGTTCTCACTGCGCGTGCACCTGTGTGTTGCTATCTTTTGGCGTGCTACATAACTATTCTGGAAACCTTTTCATACCATCTCATGTATATATATAGTTCAAAATTCAATAAGACCAAGGATTATTATTTATTTATAAGGCGGTGGATTGGCAGTATAGTTACGTCCCTTTATGGTCTGAGTTCAAATCCCACCAAAGTTAACTTTGCATTTCATCCTTACAGGGTCGATAAAATAAAGTACCAGTAACATACTGGGATAATTGCTGGCCTTGAGCCAAAAGTAGAAACAATTATTATTTATTTATACATTGCCAAGCGCATTTCAATGCAGCTAGAATAAAATAATTGCATCGAGCTTAATTCATCATACCAATGAAAATAGCGAACTATTACACTATAACCTCATATATTACTATATATATATATATATATATATATATACACACACACACATATACACACACATACATCACTGTTTAAAATCTATATAAACATGCTGGCATATGCATGATGGTTTGGCATGGTCAAAATCAAGACTTGGTTAGATAACATCTTGATCATATGTTCCATATTTTGGCATGGTTTCTACAACTCAGTACCCTTACAAATACCAAACACGCCCAAAATATTGAAACTGGTCTTAGTAAGTTTTAAGAATTTAAATTTTGAAAACATTTAAAATATTATTTTAATCGATATTTACAGTTATTTTAATTTTATTTTAAACAAGGTTCTCAAAATTTATTGTAATAGTTTAATTTAGATTTTCACATTCATCAATTTAATTCAATTCTGTTGGACAAATGATATTAAAAGGAAGTTCTTATAGAGACCAATTTTAAAACTTGGAAATTTAGTATTGTGGTTTAATTGTAAGAAATTGGCTGGCTGTCTAGACAGTGAGTTAATAACTTGCCAAACATTAGCCATGAGGTAGTCATTTATGCTTGTGAGTGTGTGGTAATGTGTATGTAAGTATGTGGTAATGTTTGTGTGTGTATGTGTGTAGAATTGTGTGTGATAGTCTGTTTGTGTAGAATTGTGTGAGTTTGTGTATGTGTGCTTGTATGTGATAAGGTGTGTGTATTTATCTGTGTGTATTTATGTGTGTGTGTTTAGATTTACTGAGATCTATTATTAAATCTATCGGAACTATTTAAGTGCTGGATATACATTTTAAGTGTATCCAGCACTTAAAATGTATTTCTTTCTTTTCTTCTTTTGTGAAGTTTAAAAAAAATATTTTTTTACTCTTTTAGTCTGGAAGAGAAGGGCAGTGACTTGGTTTCTTTCAGAGCTTCCGAAACTGGTCGAAGGAAGAGTGGAGTAAGTTACTCTCAAACTGGAAACCTAGCCTGACTCCTTGTATCAGAGCAAGCTTTAAAAAAAAGGGAAAAGGGCCCTTAACTCTTGATAGTCATAGGGATGCCATCTTGACATGGTATGCCCTGGGCTTTTTAAACCTGGCAGAGTTCATCCTTTTCTAGGCTGGAACACAGCTGATTTCTTAAGAAGAGAGAAAGACGACCCCAATATTGGACTGGTTCATTAACCCTTTAGCATTTAAACCGGCCATATCCAGCCAGAATTCTCTCACCTCATTCTGTTTAAACCGGCCATAACCAGCTGCTCATACTTATGTTAAGGTATATAATATAACTGGCTGCTCATACTTATGTTAAGGTATATGATATAACCGGCTGCTCATACTTGTGTTAACGTATATAATATGAAAATCTCGTAGATTTGATATTATGTAAGATAAAGTGATTACCGTGAAAATACAATGGTAAATATAATGTAGATGCTAAAGGGTTATGGATCTTGAAACGATGAGACAAAATTGACTTTGGTGGAATTTGAACTCAGAATGCAAAGTATCAGGACAAATACTGCAAGGTATCTAGTCAGATACTTAGTCAATTTCACCAATCCACCACCCCAATACTACTACTTTATCTTATCAGCCCTGAAAAGATGTGAAGCAAAGTTGACTTTTGTTATATTTGAACTCAGAGCACAGAAATCCAGAACAAATACCACATAGTATTTTGTCCTTCACTGTAATAGCTCTGCCTATTCTCTATGTGTCTGTCTATGCACATGTGTGTATGTATGTGTCTGTCTGTGTATGCCTATGTGAATGTGTGTATGTGTGTATATGCATGCTAGTGTATATTTTCATATAGATTTTTACCTGAAAGAATGGTCTATATTGAAATTGTTTTTGGTCTATTTTTCTTAAGAAAATTGTGAGGAGGAGGGAAATAAATAAAAAAACAAAACAAAAACAATAACTAAAATACTTAACAAAACTAAATTAAAAGCCTGCCTTTATTTTCTATTTGTCGTTTACTTAACATCAAAGATTACTTACTAGTTCTGTGTCAGAATATTTTAAATGGATTTACTAACTAAAACTGTCTATCCAAAATCGATTCTGTAAAAGACATGAGAGTAGATGAAGGGAACCAACCTTTCTACTAAGTGACTGTTGTATTTAACTTTTTAACACTTTTGTCTTATGTTCTTCATTCTCAGAGGAATTGGTAAGACATTATAGAAATGTTTAATTGTGTTATTTTTCAATTTTTATTTGTTTTTCTTTATTCAAAATGCTGCTACTGGTCTGACAGGCTATATTGGATATTGACATAGATGAAAAAAGTGTTGTTAAAATCTTATTAATATATATATTAGTATTTATTAGTTTGTACGCAGACTTAACCCTTTAGCATTTACATTACTCTCTCTCTATATATACTATTGTATTTTCACAGTAAAGGCTTTATCTCGCATAATATCGAATCTATGAGATTTTGATATTATTTATTTTGAGAACAGAACCTTAACATCGGTATGAGGGGCTGGTTACAGCTGGTTTGAACAGAAAGAGGTGAGAGAATTCTGGCCGTATACAACTGGTTTAAATGCTAAAGTAGTGGAGCTGGTGTCTGTAAGCCTCTTGGTACTATAAGCTTTCTTAAACTGCTTTAATAGATATATCTATCAAATTTAATTTCTTATTTATTACTGAGACTCGCAGAGATGATGACAAAGGATCGCAATGTGTAGAGAGATGCCGTGCTGAGAAGAACCCATCCAACCCATGCAAGTGTGGAAAAGTGGATATAAAAATGCTGATGATTATATATATATATAGTTTTAGCACTTTTGTTGCAATATTTCTAATGAAATATACAACCAATATGTTTCAATATATTTTGAAAATAATAAAGAATTTGGAGGAGGAGTTTAGTAAAATAACTTTCTCATTATTAAGCTGATGTTTGAAACATTATTTAACAAAAGTAGACATAGCATGACTAAATGGCTAAGAAGTTTGCTTGACATTCATTAGGTTCCAAGTTTGATCCCTCCCTGCAGCATCTTTAATTTATCATTGTCAATAGCAAAAGATTATCTGTGACCTTCCTTATCTTCATGAATGAATTCACCATGACAGAAATGAAACCAATGTTGTACTGCGCACTCATTAACACTACCTTAACCTCAAACTTCATTGATGTTTCTAGCTGCTTGTGTAATACTACTGTTGTGTTTAAACTTATAGAGATAAATGAGGCAAAAATCCTCTTTTGACATCTTAACTTCAAAGCTCTGAAAATTGACAAAAATGTAATTTGTATTAAAAATGGATTCCATAGAAAGAAAGAGCATAAAATAAAATTAAAAATGGTACTCAATTTTACACATTTTGTGTGAATTTTTATTCTTTAAAAATAATGTTGAAATAACTAAAAACATAAAACCTACATTAATTTCTAAACAACCTAATATCTTTTAGTTTACCAATGGAATATGTTAATGTATGTATTTGTTGTGTGTTTTCTGTGTGTTGTGTATTATATATAAAAGCTTTGTCATGTTTGCTCTATTAGTCATTCATTAAACATAAATTTGAAACCTTTTAAATCTGAGACTAATTTTGGTTGTATTTTTTATATGAAGTAATATTGTCATTATTCTCATCACTATTGACATTATCATTTTTACATCCACTTTTTCATGCTGGCATGGGTTTGATGAGACTTTTTGGGACTGTTTTACAGCCAGATGCCTTTCTTGGCATTAACCCATTAGTCGCCTCTTAAATCTGGAATAGATATGTTCTTGATATTTTAGCTACAAGTTATTAGCATAAGTAGAGAATTGGACAAAATGCTTGTGGTATTTAGTTACCTTCCTTTATGTTCTCTGTTCAAATTCTGCTGAGTGGATTTTGTTTAGCATTCTTGAAGTGTAGATAACATGTATTTGAGTTGAGTGTTAGGGTTGATATAACCAACTATATCATCTGGTTGAGCTTGCTCGGATTTGTCTGACTTGGTCACACCCATGTTATGATCTTGCATAGCGTTTGGGAGGTCAACAGGGCCACATTCTGTGTTTGTACAAAGCTGAGTCTGTCTCTGTTGTGGTTTCTGTAGGAGTATATCACCTATAAGTTCTTGTTTAATTCTCAAGCAATGCCCTGAAAAATTCATGTCTCTCTATAACATCATCATCATTATTATGTTGTTATGGCTCACACATAGATTTAGCTAGCCTTCTATGAGATATCTCACACGAGGTTTCTTGGGTGTTTTTTTTATGATAGAGGCCCCAGTCCTGTCCTCATTTTTATGCCTGTTTTTTTTCATGCTTCCACTGATTGGACCATTACTGATTGCAAAACAATTGCCATGCAGTCTGTTTGGTTAGTTGCCCTTAACAGGAGATATTCCACTACCCTAAAATGTGTAGCTTTCTATAGTTAGAAATCACTAATTGAGCATGTTTGATTTGGGAGGTCAGTAAAGCAACATCCTCTGCCAATACAGAGATGGTCGATGAATGACTGACCCATGTATATCTATGCTGTGGCAGCCATGACAGTATATCACTGAGTTCTTGTTTAAATCTCCTGCAATATCTTGTGAAACATGTCTCTCTTTATAATAACATCATCATCATTCATAAATGTTTTTTTTTCATACTTGCATGGGTTGGACCATCAGTAATTGCAAAAATATAGCTCCACAGTCATGTGTTTGGTCAGATGCTCTTTCCAGGCGGAGATAACCAACAAGAAATTCCCTCCAAAAAATTTGTGGTCCTCTGCCTATCCTTGCAAATCAATATTTTAGCTAGAAACTCTTGCACAAATAGAAAGTACAATAAGTATTTCTATAAAGTATAGTAAACAAGTCAATAGCTGTAGTATTTCTACAAAACCTAATTTACTGAGACATTGATCTGATGAAACCACTATAAGTAGATTGCTACTCCCACCACTCTTCTCCCCCCTCTCTACTCTCCATCTCTCTTTCACTCTCTCTCTACTCTCCATCTCTCTTTCACTCTCTCTCTACTCTCCATCTCTCTTTCACTCTCTCTACTCTCCATCTCTCTTTCACTCTCTCTACTCTCCATCTCTCTTTCACTCTCTCTCTACTCTCCATCTCTCTCTACTCTCCATCTCTCTCTACTCTCCATCTCTCTCTCTCTACTCTCCATCAATCTCTCTCACTCTCTCTCTCACTCTCTCTCAACTCGCCATCTCTCTCACTCTCTCTCTCTCAACTCGCCATCTCTCTCACTCTCTCTCAACTCTCCATCTCTCTCTCTCACTCTCTCTCAATCTCTCTCTCTCAATCTCTCTCTCTCTCTCTCTCAATCTCTCTCTCAATCTCTCTCTCAATCTCTCTCTCTCTCTCTCTCTCTCAATCTCTCTCTCTCACTCTCTCTCTCTCAATCTCTTGCTCACTCTCTCTCCATCTCTCTCTCTCACTCTCCCTCCCCTCTCTACCTATCTTTCCCCCTCCCTCCCCTCTCTACCTATCTTTCCCCCTCCCCCTCTCCCCCTACTCTCTCCCCTACTCCCCCTACCCCCATACTCTCTCTCCCCTCTACTCTCTCTCTCCCCTCTACTCTCTCTCCCCTCTACTCTCTCTCTCCTCTCTCTCCCCTCTACTCTCTCTCTCCCCTCTACTCTCTCTCTCTCCCCTCTACTCTCCCCCCTCTACCCCCTACTCTCTTTCCCCTCTACTCTCCACCCTCTCCCCCCTACTCTCTCCCCCCTCTACCCCCTACTCTCTCTCCCCCCTCTACCCCCTACTCTCTCTCCCCCCTCTACTCTCTCTCTCCCCATCTACCCCCCTCTACCCCCCACTCTCTCTACCCCTCTACCCCCCCTCTACTCTCTCTCTCTACTCTCTCTCCCCCCTACTCTCCCCTCTACTCTCTCTCCCCTCTACTCTCTCCTCTACTCTCCCCTCTACTCTCTCTACTCCCTACCCTCTCCTCTCTCTCTACTCTCTCTCATATACTCTTTACTCTCTTCAGTTACTGATATTTTCAATTTTTTATCAGATTGGACTTCAATATTATTTATGCAGTATATATATATATATATATATATATATATTTAAAAAAAAAAACATTTTGCAGTGACATTGCACTTTTAAAGATTGATGTTATGGCATTGATATGCATACATATATATGTATATGTGGAGGCACATGGCTTAGTGGTTAGAGCATTGGCCTTGCAATCGAAAGGTTGTGAGTTCAATTCTCGGACCGGGTGATGTGTTGTTTCCTTGAGCAAGACACTTTATTTCACATTGTTCCAGTTTACTCAGCTGTAGAAATGAGATGGTAGGGACTGGGGTCCATATCATTCCACTGCAAAGTGGTCGTGGAGGTGCCACGGTAAAAAAGCACGACAAAAAATGATGATGATGATATATATATATATATATATATGTAGGCATTAGGGTGTTGACCTATATTTTTGTATGTGTATGTAAATGTGTGTATGTAAATGTGTGTTGACAACAAAAGGCCCCCCTCTATGAGGTAAAGGCTGGCTGTATGACTCCTGTGTATGATGCTGTATAGCAGTGAGACATGGGCAGTGAATGCAAGGAATATGTGAAGGCTGGAGAGAAATGAAGTGCTTCGATAGATGTGCAACGTTAATGTGTGAAGGACAAGGCAAGAATGAACTGAAGGATAAAACTGGGTATAAGAAGAATCAGATGTATTGTGCAGGAGAGAAGACTATCTGGTATGAACATGTGATGCACATGGATGATGATTGGTAAGTGAAGAAGTGGCAAGAAATCCCAGTGGAAAAAAGCCACAGTAGAGGAAGACCAAGAAAGACTTTGGCCAGATGTTGTGAGACCTGATCTCAAGTCACTGGAACTTCTTTGTTAAGGCCTTGAGAACTATAATAAACAGGAGTGAGCAGTAGACAGAGCCTTGATGAACATTTTCCTGCACATTTAATTCCCCACTAAATTCTATTACTTTATTGACAAATCCTCTGTATAATTATCAAGCTCAGATTGCAAAACAATGAAAAATTTTCTCTAGCTATGCACCACAAGTATAACTAAGCAAGGAGCTAAAAGACTGTTTCTCTGTGACACATCTACAGACAACTTCATCATAACTGGTGACCGGTAGACATGTTGGGTAGCAGCAGAATGGTTACACTGGAGTAAATGGTGGTTTTGTTTATGGCTCAAGAAATGAAGAGGGAGCAAAGCCCCTAAAGCTCTGTGATGCAAATGAACTCAATATTGGCAGTACTAACACAAGCAAACTCTGGTCAGCCACCTGATCACCTACAAAACAGGTGAACATTCAATCCAGATTTAAATTTTACTTGTTAGAAAACATGTTAGGTAGATGGCTATGAATTCTAAGTCCTTCTCTGGAGAAGAATACACCACACAGCATAAGTTAGTTTTTCGTGACATCAGAATAATCACAAGACGGAACAAGAAATGTACTAGCGAGGATAGATAGTGATATAGTTCATAATGTAAATCTTAAGTCCATTAGATAAAACATAGAATGCACCCTGTAAAGTGGTAATGCTGTTGCCATGATAAAATGCACTCAGTACACCCTGTAAAGTGGTAATGCTGTTGCCATGATAAAATGCACCCAGTACACCCTGTTAAGTGGTAATGTTGTTGCCATGTACCCAGTAAAGTGTTAGTATTTATATGTCAATAAATACATCCAGTACATTCTGTAAAGTGGTAATGCTGTTGCCATGATAAAATATACCTGGTACACTTTTTAAAGCGCTAAGAAGGAAACCAGCCATAGAGGCCGTACCTAACATGGAACATATGAGCAAGATGAGGTCTCTTCAACCTGTTTAGTCTTAGACCTTGACAACCCATCTAACTCATTTCTGCTTGAAATGCAGATGTAGGATAATAAGAATTCTAATGTTAATCCACTTTCAGTTACAACAATTAGAAGTTAATTTTAAACCTAATAAATTTATATTATACACAGACATACATTTTCTACACACCTCAGACTTTTTTGTCTTGGAAAAGATCAGAGTATTTAACAAGTTTTAAAATATTTTCTTTCAACCACAATCAACTTTGTAACACAAAGAAACGCAGAAGATAAGAAAATTGAGAGGAAACATTGACACCACCAGAATATAACTACAAATGAATATTATTTGTGCTCAAAAAGAAAAAAGTAAAATGAGTCAAGATATCACAAAATACTGTTTTAAAACTTGATACCAAAGCACCTTAAACTGCCCTCCCCCACCTGTTTCAAATATTATTATTCAATATAAAGCTCATATATATATATATATATATATATATATATATACAAGGTGTTTCAAAAAATGCATACACACTTTGATTACCTGTACAGGCAATATTTATTAGAATGATGTATACATCTTTTTGGGACATGCTGTGTGTGTTATGTGGAGCAAAAGGTGTGACTTTATATACAAGTGAAGTTTAAAGAGTATATGAATTTATGAGAATGAGTTGTAAGAATGTTGGAGTGTCTGTTGGTTTAGTTAGAGCTGTAGTAGTAAGATTTCAAAGTTAGGGAGTTCTGAAGAGCAGTGTTATAAATGTAAAATATGGCAGTGATAAACCAACATGATATTAGGGTGAAAGAGGCTGAGAATATTCAGTAAAGGTAAGCTTTAGCAGATGTCTTTTTTCTGAATGTGTTTTATGATAAGTGATTCAATGAGATATATCATATCAACTATATGAATAGTAGAACTGTGTAGAACTGTGTAGTAACACATTCTTAAGCTTTGTAGAAAGTCAAGGTTTCAAGTGGAATATATCTTATCTTTAGAAATGTTGCCAAATTTTGTTGGTGAGAGATTTTTTTGAATTGCTTAGTGAAAAGAAATATGATAGGACATGGAGCACCTACCATTAATCCTTTCATTACCATGTTTCTAATGAAAGACTCTAACTATAATTTTCAAATAATTTTTGAAAATAAACAAGAATTTTGAGGGATTTAATAATATAACTAAATTCCTTTCATTTTAAGCTGCAGTTTGGAACTTAACTTCATTCATAAAATTATGATGGGAAAGTTTTTAGATAAATCTAAACACTTTAAAAATAAGCAGTTTTGTATTTAGAACCTAGTGTTTCAGGTGTGTTGATATCGAAAGGGTTAGAACATCAAAGAAACATATGGCTAATGTTGTACATGTGTGAGCTATAAAAACAATAACTAGGTCAAGAGAAAGGGCAGTGTCCAAGACCCTTTTTTTCAACCCTAATCCTTGCAACGAAGTGGAGTCTGTTGATCCTTTAGCTTTTAAACCAGCCGTATCTGGCTAGATTTCTCTCGCCTCTCTCTGTTCAAACTGGCTGCAACTGGCCACTCATATTGATGTTAAGGTATTGTTCTCAAAATAAATAATATCAAAATCTCATAACTTTGATATTATGTGATATAATTATGTGAGGTAAAGCCTTTACCATGAAAATACAATAGTAAATATAGAGTAATGTAAATGCTAAAGGGTTACAGGTACATAAAGATCAGGTGATGGTATTACACAAGTAGACCACAGAGGTATTTGCCCTAGCAATTGCACCAATCCACCACCCTAGATTCTTACTGTTATTGACCCTGAAAGAATGAAAGGCAAAGTTGACTGTGGCTCAGTATATGATAAGATAACCTCTAAATGTAGCTTACATACTAACATCTGCAACATATTTTTTGTTCTCATAAGAAACTTTGTGACTTGGGATTTGTCAGCATTTTACTGTCTGTAAATGGTGGTTGTTGTCAGTGTTAATGCTGACCAAGCAGACTTTGTAATTAATGGTTGTAGTTGTAGCTGCTGCTGCAGCAGTTGTTGTAGCTGCAGTTGTTGTAACAGTTGTTGTAGCTGCAGTTGTTGTAACTGTTGTTGTAGCAGCAGCAGCAGTTGTTGTAGCTGTTGTTATAGTAGCTGTTTATCCACCAAGACCCAATCAATGGTTGAAGTGATGAGAAGAAAGGATGAATCAAATGTCCACACAGAAAAGTTTTACATATTTTATTCTTTTATTTTCCTTTTTATAATGAAACTACAGAATAATGAAAGTAGTTGAGAGAATAAAACAAAATGGAGGGAAATCACTGATGCAGAGCTGGACAATTTGCCTGCTTTGAGAAAAACTGTATGTGTGTGTGTTTCTGTGCACGTGTGTGTACATGTCTTTCTTTGTGTGTTTGTGTGTATCTCTCTGTGTATGAGTATCTCTGTGTGTGTGTGTTTCTGTGCGCATGTGTGTATGATTATCTCTGTGTGTACATGTCTTTCTTTGTGTGTATCTCTCTGCAAGTGTGTGTTGTGTGTGTGTGTACGTCTTTCTTTGTGTATTTTTGTGTATCTGTGTATTATCTCTGTGCGTCTGAGTTTCTATGCACGTGTGTGTACATCTTTCTTTGTGTATTTGTGTGTCTCTCTCTCTCTCTCTTTCTCTCTATGTATGTATCTGTGTTTGTGCCCGTTCCAATTGAAGGTAAACTGATGATGATGGTTGGTTGTAAAACATCAATTCTTTTTTATGGTTGAGTGGTTAAGGTTCATTTGGTAACCATGTGGTGGTACCTTGCGCAAGTGTTTTCTACTATATCCTCAGTACAACCAATCACATGTGTGTGAAATTTGGAAAGCAAAAATGTATAGAGGCCCATCGTGTGTGTGTGTGTGTGTAAAATGCACCCAGTTCAGTCTGTTAAGTGTTAGTGCCAGTGCCACAATAAAATGCACCTAGTACCCACTGTAAAGTAGTTAGAATTGGAAAAGACAACCAGCCATGGAAAGCATACCAAACTGGAGTGTTTGAAAAGAACATGGTCCTCTGACATGTCTAGTCTCAGAACGTGACTACCCGTCCAACCCATGCCAGCACGGAAAACAAACGTAACATGGTGGTGAGGATAATGTGTGTGTTTGTGTGTCTCCACATGTAAGGCTGAGAGATTAAGATTACCATACACTGTTAAGTGGTCATGTAGGTGTCAAAACAAAAAGCACCCAGCCCACACTGTAAAATGGTTGTGTAGGTGTCACGGCAAAAAGCACCCAGTCCACACTATTAGGAAGAGCATCCAACTGTAGAAACCAAACCCAAAACAGTTCTGTATAAGCAAGACACAGTTATCTGATCTGGTTTGTCTCACAGTGGGATAATTCATCTAATCCATGCTAACATGGAAAAATGGATGTTAAACGGTGGTGGTGATGATGATCCAAGTAGGCCAGAACAGGATTTGAAGACAAAGACCCAAAACAAATGACACAAAACATTTTGTCCAACACTCTAACAACTCTGCCAATTCGTAGCTTGGGCTCCATCGAGAGTGTTGGTTCTATGACAAAAAGCACCCAGGCCACACTGTAAATGTGGTTGGCATTAGGAAGGGCATCCAACCATAGAAACCAAGCCAGAAACAGTTCTGTGTGAGCAAGACACGGTCATCTGATTTGGCTTGTCTCAAATGGGACAACCCATCTAACTCATGCTAACGTGAAAGTGAAAAATAGATGTTAAACAATGATGATAATGATAATGTAGGTAGGTTGTAGTGAAGAAAAAGACTGTTGATTCTAACTTATCTTTCTACAACCTTATCATTGTCTTTGATAACTCCACCCCCATCAACTGTCTTTTGTTATATATTTTTTACTGTTTAGTCAAAGAAGTGGGGAAGAACTGTGCCCATTATCATTTTCAGGCTCCCAATGAGTTGTGGGAGGTATGGAGGATGGTATCCTCAAATTGGAGATTTGATCCAGATGCTTGCAACTGAGTGGACTCTGACAAGGGCATTCAAATGCTAAGTGTTGGTGTTAAACTATGCTGCAGATTAAATTTCCAACTGAAATAGGCCACAGTGGGATTTGATATCAGAAAATGAAATAAGCCAAAGACAGTTTGTATCACAAACTAATGAAATTCTTTTCATTATAACAGATAAAATGTTATTTCCTTGATAACCTAGGTAGGATGTAGTAGGTCTTCAGTATTTATCTTTTTACAAATTGTCATTGACTTTGTTAATTTCCACCTGTCTTACACCATATCTATTTATTTCATACCCCATTTTCCCTACCAGTGGTGTATTAGCAGAGAGCCAGCAAATTGGCAGAGAGCCATAGATATTTGTTCTGGCTCCTGTTGTTAGTTCAAATCCAAACAAAGTCAACTTTGCATTTCATCCTTTTGAGGTAGATTGGAGGAATTGTAGACCATCAGATACCTTGTGGTAACCTTTCCGTCTCTTTGTGTTTGAATTCATGCTCCACCTCCTTGCTATCTATCATTAATTCACCCGAGAAACCTCCAATGAAATGCAACCAGCCACTGAGGCCAGCTAAACTTACATAGGTGTGAATTGTAACAACATAACAAATCTAATGTGAAGTAGAATATATTTCTATATTATGGATGTCTTTTATTAAACCCCAATAAAAAGTACCATATTTCCCAACATAGATGCTGTAACCCCCCAAACAAAAAAACCTTTAAAATTTGCTGTATCTTGGAGACAGAAAGTTACATTAGAAATTGATATATTATATTTTATGGAAAATTTAAGTGAAATGGGGCTGTGTCCATGATGTTGGAGTCTTAGATCCTGGGAAATATGGCACTACATATATATATATATATAATGGATAAATAAATAACCAAGGTTTAAAACATTATTTAATTGATTTACACATGTTTCATTCAAACACAGGAGCAGGTAGCATTCAATTCAATTGTTCTACCTTATGTATGATAGAGGCACAGGTAGTTAAGGAGTTTGCTTCCCAACTGTGAGGCTTCAAGTTCATTCACACTGAGTGGCACCTTTGGCTAGTGTGTTCTACTATAAAATTTGATTGATCAATGCCTTGAGTGAAATTTGTTGATTTGGTAGACAGATTCTTTGTGTGTGTGATCTTATAAACCTTTAATCTATACTATGTTATTTAGTACTCATTCTCACGATTAGCAATATTAAACACATGTATGTTTGTCTTTATGTTCCATTAACCCTTTAACATTTTAACCGGCCATATCCAGCCAGAATTCTCTTACCCCTTTCTGTTCTAACTAGCCATAACCGTCCACTAAAACTGACATTATGGTATTGTTCTCAAAATAAATAACACCATCAAAATCCCATAGATTCCATAATATGTGAGAGTAAAGGGTTAATTAGCTGTTTTACAAAAAAGTTGAAAAAATAATTATTGGGGTCAATATGTTTGATTAAAAAATCCCATTAATATGGTACCTCTAATATGGCTGCAGTCCAATGACTGAAACCAGTAAAAGAATATATTTCTGAGTTTAGCTTGTCTGGCAAGTTATTGAAATAATTACACCGTAGAAGACATTTAAAACATGCGCGCGCGCGCACACACACACATTCACACGCACACACACACAGTTTCTGTAACTTCTATTTATCCTTTTTTTTCATAATACCATATATTATAAAGTGTCTAAGTTTCACTCCAGTCTTATGATTTGGCCATTGACACAATTCTTGATGTAGTGGAATAGTATCAGTTGCCATTTTACAGATAGAAAAAACAACAGCAACAAAAGTAAATGGAACAAAATTTGCTTGGCTCCAATAACCTCCTCAGTAGACCTAGCATATGGGAGTTATTAATTAAGAAAGAAAACATTAATCTTAAGACCATAAAACAGTTTGGTTTTCTTGAGACACTCGCATTATCCAGTAGCATCATCCGTTGGTTAAGTGTTATGTGTGCTAGTTTACTTGCTGGGTAATTCCTAGTTTAAGCAGAACAACAACTAATAACCAATATGAGAATATGGAAGCTACAAAGATTCAACAGAAACTTCTAGCTGTTTTACAACATCCTTTCTTTCCTATTTTCTTTTTTCCCCCCCGTTTTCATAATCATTACTCGTTAAATGACGATGATGATGATGATGATTATAATCTGCCTCTCACTGGCCTCCAATGTTTGAATTAAAAGAAAAAATTGTTTTTTTTTCTTTTTAATTTTTTTTATTACTTGTCTTACTTTTGATTACCTACTGTAAGGAGTACTTAATACTTTCCCTAGACTCAAGTCTTACTAGCTCTATACGGACGTTTAAATTGATTAAATGAATAAATAAATCCCAGGCATGGACAAACCACCCTTGATTCAAAATTGTTTGTTTCCAAGTGTATATATTTTTCTAAAAAGACCTTCCATCATAATTCTATGTAAGAACTTTTGTTTCAAACATATAAATAATGGGAAAGTTATATTACTAAATCCCTTCAAATTCTTGAATATTTTCAAAATTAATTGAAAATTATAGACAGTATCTTACATTAGAAATATGGTACTGGAAGGGTTAACCTGTTTGTCTTTCTTTCTCTGAGGTCTTAGAAATAAATTATTTTTATATTTTTCTTTCTCTGACCTCTTTTATATTGTCACTAACTTACTAATGTCTCCAGTTTCAGTGTTTGTGTGTGTGTGTGAAAGAGAGAGAGAAAATAGAGAGACTGAAATTACCATTATATACTATAGAGGTATCAGTTACAGACCTATAGCAGTCTAGGAATTACATCTTTGTCCTGTAATAATCATTTTTCTCTCTCTGCAAATAAAATAGATTGTTTGAGGAGAAAATAGTTTAACATATCAAATTTAGTGTCTAGGATTCTTCTGTATGTAAAATAGATAAGAAAATACTTTTGGATATCAAATTTTGTGTTAAATGTATTTTTCTGTGTATAAAATAGCATCATTCTCGGCATCATTTAATGCCTGTTTTTCCCTGTTAACAAGGGTTGGACAGGTCATCACAGATCTACATACATTCCTGCAATCTAGAGTGCACTGGATGTTTTTTATTGTGGCAAATGAGGTTGTCATATCTTTGTGACAACTGAAAAGTCCTTAACCTTTTGTTTGGAAAGATTTCTATGGATAGTTGCCCTTACTACCAACTACTTTACAGAGTATACTGGAGAGGTTCTTGTGTCCCTGACACAACTAAAAACTGAAGAGTCCTTTCAACCCTTTTTTTTTGGCATGGGTTCTACAGCTGGATGTCCTTCCTATCACAAACTATCTTAAGGGTGTTCTGGGTGCATTTTTTATAGAACCACTCAGTTATTATATCGGAAGGTTGATTTAATCAGCCATATCTTTTGACTACAAATTTGCAGTAGCCTTGTTCCAATAGAAAAGAAATCATTACCTTTATCAACAGTATCACATTGCTCAAGACTGGGATATGAGAAAGGTGGGGGGCTATGAGGAGAAAATACTTTTGTATATCAAATTTTGTGTCAACAGTGTGAATATTGTTTTAGTGAGTTTTACCAACGATTTGACTCTGTATAAAGTTTATATAATGTTAAAGTATATATTTTTGTTATATTTTATGTATTTAGACCCATTTATTTATATTCTTATAGAAATGTTCACTTGTTTTTATAATTCATGAAATGGTGGTTTATGTGTGTTTATATAGTTAGACTTACTAGAAAAATAATTATATATGCTAGAAAAATAATTATATATATATATATATAGAGAGAGAGAGAGGCATATTTTATAATATTTGAATTTTGTGCGCATTTGTATTTTGTAAGCAGGAAAAAGCGGATGCAAAATGGTGATGATGATGATAGTATGGTTTAGAAGTTTGCTTCACAACTACATACTTTGTTTTAATTTCACTTCATGGCACCTTAGGCAAGTGTCTTCTACAATAGCTCTGAATTATACAGGAAATTTGGAAGAGAAAAACTGTGCAGAAGCCATCATATATAAGCTGAGAAATATGACAAAATATGTTGGCTTATATTCGAGGTCAATATTTTGTCAGTTTTCACCAACTTCAAATTCTATGTAAATAAGGTGCTAAAATATTTTCGCTTTGGAGGTGAATATTACCGGTTTCACTTTCGACATGAAATTTGTTTTTGATGTGTTTTGAATAAATATAGCCTTCAAAACACCTGGAAATTATTCGTTTTTTTAGTTAATTGAGTGATGGGGTATGCCAGCAGGAGATGTGTTTATTTGTAAAAATCTACTTGAAGCTTTAAACCTGCTGTATCCGGCCAGAATTGATGACTTTGTTCTGACTACTTGTAGGAAAACCTTTTGATATTTGGTTGCAATGTGGAGGACCAAAGTTTCAACTGAACCACTAGATTGTGATTTCAAAGACTTCTTGATTTGGGTTAGGTAGGAGAATGTAGATTTGCAGCAATAAGTGGTTTATATTTAATGAAGAGTTAGACAAAAACACATTAATAAAAAAAAAATTTCTTAGAAATTTTTGATTCTTTCAAAAGGCCACACAGAATGGGACAGAAGGCCCCAGGTTCCCCATCTCTGACATAAGTGGTTTATTGGACGTGTTGGCTTGAATTCCTGGATAGATTTTGATTATTCTAAAAGTATTTATGTTCAGATTTAACAATTAATGATCTTAATTATATGTATGTCATACCTTGATACTGTGTGAACTGAGCTCCTCGTTGGTAGGTCTCTGGCTTTAAGTTTATTGTTGGGACTTGTTGTTGCATTTGATTTTCTTTGTGGATAACTTTGGGTTGAGTTAGATCTATTTATGTTAGGTTTAGGAAATTGATGGTTTTTATTACATATGTACATGTGTGTGTGTGTGTGTGTGTGTGTGTGTGTGTGTGTGTGTGTGTGTTCACTTTGAGACTGCTTGTGTATCCAGTGATGTTTATGCCCCATATAAACAGTCTTGTCTAACACATGCCAGTATGGAAAAGTGGGTGTAAAAACAGCAATAATGGTGGCAATAACCGAGATGGGGCGGCAGTGATGGTGGCAGTGATAATAGTGATTTATAAAATAAACTAATTTGTAGACTAATGTCAGGCAAATGATAATGTTGTGCAAATGTTAAATTCATCTGCAAAACGGTGACATTTCTGTTAATTTCTAAATTGAGAAATAATATCTATATAGGTGATCATCATCAACTATTTAACCATTTTGATACCAAACCACTTGAAATCACTGATCTTAAATATTAGATACATTATAATGAAAGGGTTAAAGTGTTTATATCTAAAAACAACTTTCCATTATAAATTTATGTAAGAACTTTTATGTTTCAAACACCATTTTAACCCTTTAGTTACCAACCCAGCTAAAAGTGGTTCTGGTTCTATGAAATAAAACCACCCATTTTAAAGGTTTCCAATTTAAATTAAAGTCTTCCAGCATAATTTTATATAAGAACCTTACATTAAGTTACAATCTTAGTAATGAAATAATTAGTAATTTTAGTATATCCCTCAAAATTCGTCTTTAATCAATTAAAATAGAATGTATTTTATTAGAAATGCAGTCATGAAAGGGTTAATAATGAGAAAGTTAGTTAATAAATCCCTCCAAATTCCTGACTATTTTCAAAATTATATAAAAATCATGTGTCGTATATTTCATTAGAATATAATGTGATAAGAGGGTTAATGCAACGAATAAGTTAGATTTTACTAGATTGCAACAGTGAGAAAATTTAGAATTTCAGTGATTCAATTGCTTTAACCCTTCAGCATTTACATTACTCTATATTTACTATTGTATTTTCACAGTAAGGTTTTACCTCACATAATTATCTCGCATTATATCGAATCTGAGATTTTGATATTTATTTTGAGAACAATACTTTAACATCAGTATGAACGGCCAGTTACAGCCAGTTTGAACAGAAAGAGGTGAGAGAATTCTGGCCAGGTACAGCCGGTTTCAATGCTAAAGGGTTAAATCTGTAATCCTGTTAGATTAAATAAAATGCATAAAAATCTGTTTTTGTTATAAAATACTGAAGAAAATCTGAAAGCTAATCATCATCATCACCACCATCATCATTGTCATAAATCCATTTTTCATGCTGGTGTGAGTGGGTTGTCACTAGCCTAGACTAGACAGGTCTGAGGCCTACACCATGCTTATATGTTCTGTTTTGGCACAATGTATTAGGAGTATTTTATTTTGGCATTAGCACTATGGTTAAATTTCACTCTAAGTTAGTGAAGAATTAGTTTGTATCTATTTTTGAGAGAGGTGAATTTATGCAAATTCACCATCATCATCATCACAACCGTTTTTACATGTTATTTCCATGTTGGCATGGGCTGGGCGAGATTTTCTGAGGCATTATTCTATTTCCAGATACTCTACCTGATGCCAACTCTTATTTTTAAGTACAGTACTTTTTCCAATGGTCCTAATCTGTTATGTTAAACTGAAGAACATAAACAAACATCACCAGTTGCTTTTTAAAATGAATACTTTTGCACATATGCACGACAGACTTTTGCACAATTTATACTTACTAAATTTTATTCACAAGGTATTAGTCAAAGCAAAACCAACTGGCAGGAGACTCATGAGCAGACTCTGAACAAGATGGTTGGATAACATCCATGAGCTCGGCTTGTCTCACTTGGAGATCCAGCTGGATCAGTTGGAAATGGTTGCTTCTGACAGGATCCACTGAAAAGATTGTTTGAAGACCCTGCCCCCACGACTCTCACAGGAATAAGTGGGTGAAGAAGAAGGTATTGGTAAGCTCGAAGCTATAGGAGAAGATGCCATAACATGCCATACAATAGGATCCAAGCTAAAACCACATGGTTATGAAGCTAACTCTTTCACCACAGTCAAATTTGCCCGTATTATCTGGTTTTAAACTGATGGACTATCATAAATCTTGTGAAGGGTAATTTAGATATTATGTAGTTTAGGTTTGATGACATATATTTGTTTTAATATGGGTAGAAGGGGAGAAAGTAGACAAAAAATGTCTTTTCTTTTTGTTTGTTGACCTAAAATATAGATATTTATAGATACCATATGTTGTAGTCTAAGGAGGCAGGGGCTATGGATGAAAGTTGATGTAGCCTACATTTAGGATAACAATACTTTTAGTGCAGAGTGCCAGTAATTCTACTGCATGGTTCTGTACTTAGTTACACATCTTCATCCTAGTTCTACAATTCCTTACTACAGTATTCATAACTAAGGGTGTATGGGAGGCTTTATGATCTTGTGATCCTTTTTTAGGTACCTGAGACTGGTGGGAGAAAGAGATGAAGTTATTGTAAGATCTGAAACCTGACTCCAATGCTTGCAACAGAGTGAATTCTGCTGAAGGCACCCAAGGATCAGGTAGTGGTGTTAAACTGGGTGATGGGATAAATCTACCACCAAATATGACTTTGTTCTCTTCATCAATACTAGCACCATGAGAGGAATTTAAATATGGTAAAAGGAAAAAAAAAGGGACACTGTTTTGAAGAGTTTTTGGACAATAATATTGAGCCCAGAACTTTTTTTTTTTGTATACTGATCTCTATTTGACAAACCATTAAGTTATAGTATATAAACATAAACACTCATACAAACACACACAGGTACACACATACACACACATAAATAGTAAGATTGCACATAGAAAAGATGAAACACATCGTACAATCCATCTTCCTCATCACCCACCCCCCAGGGCAATGCAATTTCATGTATAAGAGTGGGATTGCATAATATTGAGCCCAGGTTGCACAATGGCTTGTACAAGCTGCCAGAAAGATGCATATGAGATGCAACAACATAGTCAGAGGAAAACAATGGAGTGGCTTTCAACTAGGACAGGAAAGCATATACTTGCCCAAGGTACCACACAGTGGAACTGAACCCCAAATCATGTGGTTGTGGTAACACAGTGAACTCCTTAACCACAGTCATGCATATCCCTATACATCTATATATATATATAACTACATGTCCATGTCTTTGTCTATAAATGTATATATATTTGTCTATCTACTTATCTTGATGTCACTGTTTGCTAGCATAACCAGTAAAGGTGTGTGTCTATGGTATCTTTTAAGTAGTTTTTCAAGAATAAAATATTGATTAATCTTAAGAATTGCCTTTCAAGAATTTCCCTGTAGAATTTCTAAGAATGGAATTCCACTTCTTTCTGCTTTAGTCAACACCATCAAAGACTGTCCATTTCTCTCTCATTTAAACATTAAATTTAGAAGAGGGTCTGATCGTTAATTTAT
Source organism: Eledone cirrhosa (assembly GCA_964016885.1). NCBI lineage: Eukaryota > Metazoa > Mollusca > Cephalopoda > Octopoda > Eledonidae > Eledone > Eledone cirrhosa. The sequence continues at coordinate 293,781,871 of OZ024742.1, read as the reverse complement.
TCTTAACTCAGCCAAGAGGTGACCATTATCATGATCATATCATCACCACCATCCCCATTATTGTCACAAGTACTGCTACCACCACCACCATCATCATCATTGCTACCAGCAACACCACTACCATCATCATCACCACAACATCAGTCACCAGCACCACTACTTTCCCATCTGCATTACAGTTTCTGTTTACCAAAGACATTCACAAAGCATATTCTGTGAGAGTCTATAGTAGAAAACAATTACGCAGTAGGATCAAATACAAAGCCACATGGTGCCAAAGTGAAATCGTTAAGCATATAGTCATGCTTGCATCATAGAGATATCTTATTCAACCTTTTCAACCAAACTCCCTGGCTCTACATCTAAAAGCCTTTCATTATGATTTCATGTAAAAACTTTTGTTAACCCTTTTCATAGTAACCCGATCAAAACTGTCCCTGTTTCTATGAAACAAAACCATCCATTTTAAAGGGTTCCAATTTAACTTAAAAAATTATTTTATATAAGAACTATATCCATTTTTACCAATGATACACACATTTATTTATTCCAATGATATAGACTTCTGAAGTTCTGAAGGTGATGAATTCTTTGAAATCATTTTTGTAACTGTTTGGTTGTTGAAGACTTTTCCTTGTAAGATGTTAAAATGCTTGAACAAGTGGTAGTTGGTTGGTGAAAGATCTGGTAAGACTGCTGGATGAGGCAGAGTTTTATAGCCTAATTCATTGAACATCTGGAGTGATGGTTGTGCAGTGTATGGTCAAGTGTTGTGCAAGAGATTTTGGCCTTTTCTATTGACCAATACTGGATAAATATACTGTAGTTTTTGAGGCATTTTATGAATTCTGTCACCAGACTTCTCTGCTCTGATTGTTTCACTCGGATTAATCTGGTTTCAATTCACCAAACAATCTCCATAACCTTCTTTTGGTGTAACTTCTGCTTTGCAAAGTGTTTAAGAGATTCATCTTAGTCTAGCTACTGTACTGAACGTTGTTGGTTGTTGTAGAGGATCTACTTTTTATGGCACACCACAATGTGATCTAGAAAGGGGTCTTTTTTTGTTGAGCGAAAGAAACAAAAAGCAGACTTCATAATGGCAATTTTTCTGGTTTTTATTGTGACATTAGCACTACCACCTTACAGAGTGTACCGGGTGTATTTTATCATGGTATCAGCACTACTACTTTACAGAGTGTACTAGGTGTATTTTATTGTGACACCAGCACTACCACTTTACAGAGTGTTGTACTGGGCGTATTGTATTGTGGCACCAGCACTACCAGTTTACCATAATTTATAGTTAATGGTGTTGCTGCTGTTGTGTGTACAGCCGACTTGTGGGTGGACTAGAGTAAATGGAATAGGCCAGCATCATTTATCAGTTAATGATGCTGCCTTCATTATATTTATTAAATTGATAGTTATTTACCCAAATGATTAAACATTATGCAATCATTTGATGTTATTAATTAAATCTAATAGTTCTTCTGTCTTTGATACTGCTTCCATCTATCTTTCTATCCATCATCTTCATTTACTTCTTTTCTTCTTTATTTTTCCATGCTGGTATGGTTTGGCTGAAGGCTTGGGCTTATCCTGGTTTTATATGGTGTTAAATGACTGAGGTGTTAAGTTACATTGGTCTGTTACAAGTTTAACCCCAGCTACTGTGGCTGGTACTCATGGTACTCCAGTGTGATCTTGAGCATCATGACATGAAGTGTCTTAGTCAAAGACACAATGTGTTGCTTGGTCATGTTGGATGAAGAGCAGGGTTTATGGTTTCATGTCGCGTTAAATGATTGAGTACAAGATAGAATGCCAGTCTGTTACATGGCTAACCCCAGCTAGTTTGACTGGTACTCTTTTTCAGTTGAGTAGTCTGAGGATCAAACCCATAAACTTAACATTGAGTCCAACATTCTAATCACTGAGCCACATACATTTGACTTCCTAGTGAATTTAGAAGTTTTGATATCATCTCCAGTACTATTAATTCCAACCTAACTGAATAGTTTACAGTTTCATATACAAAGCCATTATTCTCTGATGTCCTTTCTGATTAGGAATGGTTAAATGCTTGATAAAACATGACATAAAGTTTAATGGTTAATAGTTGATGTTCAATAGGAATTGATAGCTAATTCAACATTTACATTTGATACACAACGGCAACAATATCTATTTTAGTTTTCTGTTGTAATGGTTTCTATACTGGAATCTATACAAATCTTTTTTTCCTTTTTTTTTTCTTATTTTTCTTATTTTTCTTATTTTTCTTATTTTTCTTATATTTCTTATTCCCCCCCCCCCCCCCCCCCCCCAATAATTGAAACTATCTAAATTATTATTATCACGTTCAACTTTGATGTTGCTTTGGGCCGGTTATTTTAGGGAATACTAGGCTACAAATAGTAACCTAGGGCAACTCCAACTTTTCATATCATTAAAATTTCACTGGAGATAGATTAGTAAAATTTAATAAGAGGGGATTGGAGGGGGAGGGATCTGAAAAATTAGTGGGGTGGGGGGTATTATTTGAGTCCTGAGAGTAAGTATTTATAGCCAAAAATATTGTTATATACGAATGTATTTAACAGAGGAGGGGTGGTTGACTTATTTTTCCACATCACCCTCAATATTAGTAAGCAGCATCAGACCTGCCAACCTCTAAAAACCAAAATGGGGAGTACCAGGAAAAAAAGTGCCCCAAAATGGGGAGAAATGAGGCAAAATGGGACAATTTTACATAATTGTTTCTACTTTAGGCACAAGGCCAGCAATTATCCCAGTGCATTACTGGTACTTTATTTTATCGACCCCGTAAGGATGAAAGGCAAAGTTAACCTCGGCGGGATTTGAACTCAGAATAGCAAATGCCGTGACTCTATGCGTCAAAGCATGGCGTCCGACCCTCTATTGATACTGCCAATCCACCACCACAATTTTACATAATGAAAGCTATACCTATTTTCAACCTTTCTCACCCACCTCGGACAGGGAGAGTTGACAGGTCTGCAGCATGCTTAACCCTGTTGATACCAAAAACTACCTGAAACCATCCCTGCCTCTATGATACAAAGCTGTTTGTTTTAAAGTGTTATATTTATCAAAAACCATCTTTCTCTTTAGTCTTTTTGATATTTTGATATTTGACACCAATGCTCCTGAAACGTACCTCTGATTCTATGATACAAAATTGTTTATTTTTAAAGTGTTTATATTTATCTAAAAACATTACAACATAATTTTATGTATGAACTTTATTCCAAATTGCGGCTTAATAGTAAGAAAGTTAGTTACATTACATACAGCTTTACAAATTTTTGGTTACTTTTAAAACTAATGGAAAATCATAGGCAGTATCTTTCATTAGAAATATGGAAACAAAAGATAATGTTATGCTTGAAAGACCGAATAAATAATGAGAAAGTTATATTAAATCCCTTCAAATTCATGATTATTTTCAAATTGAATTGAAAAACATAGAGAATGTCTTTTATTAGAAATATATTCAGAAAGAGTTAAATAACTCCATTTGACTATTTGCAGTAAAGTGACAGTTTTAAGAGCAAAACTTTCAGTTTTTGGACCCCCTCCCCCCAGTCTTTTAATGACCTTGAGTCCCCCACACACCATAAAGAAAGCAAGGGGTAGCATGCACTTTGGGAATCACACACACACAGACACACACGCACGCACGCACGCACGCACGCACACGCACGCGCACACACTCATATTGTATATATTTATATTTTGTTCCCTTGCAACTAATTTGTATTTATCTCTGTCTTTCCTCAACAGCCATTGCCTTCTAACACCCTCCTTATCGCCCTCCTCCTCCTTGCCTTCTAGTAATCCTTCTAGTGCTCACTATGGAAATCACAGCTGTAGACTGTGGTCTCTCTATCACCATGCACGCACACCCACACACACATTTTGCTCCCTAGTCTTCAGTTTGAAGTCAGTTTCTATATAGACTGCTTTTTTTATTTATAAAATTTAAAAAAGTGAAATTGACTATAAATAATTTCTAAATTAGTTAATTAAATGAGCTGAGTTGCATAAAATTTGGTTACTGTAGAATTTTAACTTTTTAAAGTACCATGGGCAAAGTTTGGTTATTACAGAATGGTAATATTTCTAACTACCATGGGTAAATTTTGGTTATTGCAAAGTGGTAATATTTCTAAGGGCTGTGATTTGGCAGTATTGGTAGAGCGTCGGACGTTTTATGACATAGTTACGGCCCTTTACAATTTGAGTTCAAATCCTGCCTAGGTTAGCTTTGCCTTTCATTCTTACGGGGTCAATAAAATAAAGTACCAGTAATGCACTGTGGTCGAATTAATTGACTTTCTCTTCTCCCAAAATTGTTGGCCTAATGCCTAAATCAGGAAATCAATACTTTTTAGTACCATGGATATCAGACTCTTTAAAAATGAAATTAAATTTACATTTCACACCCATACAGGTTTAGCTGGCTTCTACACGGTTTCTCTCATAGGAGGGTTCACAGGTGTTTTAATGATAAGGGCCCTAGTCCTATCATGAAAAACAATATAAAATTGTCTTGCTTAAGAACACAATGCCCTGCCCAGGCAAGGAATTGAACCCACAACCTTATGAACTTAACTTTAAACCCTAACCACTAAACCATGTGCCTTCACAACAGTTGTCATTACCATTTTGACTTTTTTTGTAAACAACCCAGTTTTGAATATGAAGTGGATACTATTAGTTTTTACATTAACATGAACAGTGAAGTAGATAGGGGGTGTGGCAGGCAGTGATAGTGGTGTAGGTAGGGGTGTATGGTGGGTACTATCAGTAGGGGTAGGTAAAGGATGTGCTGGGCAGTACCACTAGCAGCAGTAGGAGTAGGTAAAGGATGTGACACTCTACCAGTAGCATGTATATTTCAATATTATTACACATGGTTCCTTTCAACACATCCACTTCTTCCTGGTTTTTCATTTGCTCTGTTGATCTTTGATTTACCCATTACACAACTGGCCCAACTTTTAAAGTAAACATAATTTAAGCTACTTCCATCACCCACTGCCACTTAGTACCATTATTTTATCTGCTATCCATGCTGACATGAGTTGTATGGGTTGTCAAGGTCTAACCTGAGACTTCTGGCACCCTCTCTCCTCTCGGAAAGTTAGAATGGCTATTCCAATGTGTCTCTATCACCATCCTCCAGATATGAATCATGAGGTGGCGTGCACCTCATGGTCACAGCATGTCTTTGAGCAAAAGCGAGTGGAGCATGTTGCTTTGAAGCATTCACTCCATAAGCAAGACTCAAGTACAGTAGCTGCAGGCATCCAGCAGGGATTAAAGTGCACAGGAGCCAGGAAGAATTCAAGCAGCTTACAAGATGGTTCTACTGCCATGTTTTCTGTGGATTAATTTGCAAATCAGTTTGTGGACTGCATGGTTAAAATGCATAACGGCACAACTTAGCTGGTGATACCAGGAGACAGACAGTTCAAGTGACACATCTGCGAACAGGTTTGCAGAACAGAAGCTTGGCTCAACAGCCACGTGTGTGTACATGGTCGTACAATGTTCAATGAAGAGATGGCACTCTTCTGACAAGAAGGAGCAATCAACATATGTATATAATCCTATAAAGAACTTTATATATTTCTGATAAATCATTTAATTCTGTATTTATATATTATTCATATCACCTTATTTAATCCCTTCAAAAATATCTTGTGATCAGGACTAAAGAGGTTTTGGATGCAATATGTGAAAATATATCTACATTATTCATGTCAATTGTCTATTTTGATCATTATTTGTGTTTTTTATAACATTTTATGATTGAAGTTACTGACAAACACATTAACAATTACGGAAATGTCTGAAAATGAACTATTTTTAGAGTCTTCAAAATATCATTAATGATTTAAAATAATTTTTGTGATTGTCTTCTGTTAAGTTGTTGTCAATAATGTCTTCTCTGTTAGTCACAGGTGTCTTTTGTAAGAGAGAATGATGTATAGGTAATTGAAAGTACCAATATTTTTTATTTATTGTTTAACTTTTAACGCGGTGTTGGCAACAAGTTACGACAATAGAGTAATCTCCCCTTAATACATAATATAGTGTCAAGGGAAGCAATTCATAAACAAATTCAGCGTGCTAAAGGTTAAACAAGGAGGGAGGGAAGTATTTTCAAACTGGGGACCAAGCACCCAGGAACAAGGTGGTGGCATTAAACTGGGTAACTAAGGGCACCACACAAGAACTTGAAATGCAAAGAACGAGAACAAACATCACAGTAGAATTTAACAATTTACTAATCCACTATCATGGATTTGTAATTTATTTTATCAAAACCTGAGAACATGAAAAACAAAATTGACTTCAGCAGGATATGGATTCAGATTATGGAAAGCTGGAACAAACACTGCAAGGTATTTTCGTCCTATACTCTAATAACTCTGCCAGTTTTATTATGGTGTGGTCTCAGAAAAAAGATTCACAATGAATATTTCTGAATTCTATACTCTCCATAATTTCATTGCTTTATAATCTTAAAAGAAAGTAAACATATTTTATGTGACTCATATTTGAGTAGATTTTGAATCAAAAGTATAAAAGGAAGAAAGAATCTAATTTTCCAGATTGAACCAAATAAGCTGTTTCCATTGGTCTTTGTATTACTGATATTATCTGCTGTTTGTAATTCCTGACAGAAGTGTCACTGCTTTTTCAGTGACAGGAAGCAAGATTTGAACTGAGAATGTAAAGAGTTTGAAGTCTTCTTCTTTGCCCACATATTCCTGAGAGGGTCGTGGGGGCAGAATCCTTAAACAATCCTTCCAACAGGTCCTGTCAGAAGCAACCATTTCCAACTGATCTGGTTGGATCCCTAACTGAGACCAACTGAGCTCATGAATGTTATCCAACCATATTGCTCAGGGTCTACCTCTGGGTTTCCTGCCAGTTGGTTTTACCCGTAAAATCTGTCCATCATTTCTTTCCTGAGACATTCTAACCATATGCCTGTAGTACCAGAGCTGGAAGTTATGCAACAAAATATTCCATCCAACATTTTAACAATTCTACCAATCCAATGTTCTTGGACTGGTACTTTATATATTGATTGCAAAAGTGTGAAAGGCATAGTTGACTCCAGTGGGATCTGAACTCAGTACATGCTGATAGCTATGATTATTTCATGGTTAGAACCCCATTTTGTGACTGTGGTAAACTAAGTTTGAATTTTGGTTACCTCAGCTAATTTCATGAGCAGGCCAACCCATTAATCAAACAACTGGAACACTCATCGTGGAAACTGATGTAGGTCCATTCCATTGTATTTCAGTTTTTCTCCATAACTAATCTTCTACAAACTGATATTTTGCACATGTTATCAAATTGTATCTCTCGATATATCATTTGTTATCATTAGAATTTAGTTCCTCTCATTTGGCCTTTCTCTAACCTTATAATCCATCATGGAGAAATGTGATCATGTGTAGCTTTCGATCATTTTAACTTGATGTGGCACACAGTCCATCAAACATGTAGCAACATCTCTTTAGTTTTCAGTTTGTTGAATTTTCTAGAAATGCAATGGTCAGTAATATACAGATTTATCTTCTATAATCAATATTTTATTCTGATATCTCCATTTTAATATTATCCCTGTTGCTGTTTCTTTGAAAGTAGTAACTGTTCTTCAATAAAGGTTTCTCTTATACATCACCCTGAACATTATTGATTTTATGTCTGCCTTTCACTGCTAGCATGGATGGGATAAGATTTTTTGAGGCAGTGGTCTATGTCCAGATGCTCTCTTTCATATCGAACCTTTTTCTATGTAAAGTATTGATTTTTATGGGAAAAAACCAACCAGCAGAAGACCCAAGGGTAGACTATGAGCAAGATGGTTGGTCTCACTTGGGGATCCAGCTGGATTAATTGGAGATGGTTGCTTCTGACAGGACCTGCTGGAAGGAGTGTTTGAGGACTCTTCCACCATGACCCTCTCTGGAATAAGCGGGTGAAGAAGTAGTAGTAGTAGTAGTAGTAGTAGTATTGATCCTTACTTGTGCTGATTATAGGGTTTATAGTAAAAAGTATTTGATTTAATATTAATAACTCCTTGATTACAACAGTCTATGTAAAGATAAGTGAAACTTTGATTTTTCCTTAACCTTCTCTCTCTTGTCACTCCAGCCATTGCCATATTTAATTTTACATTAATTTGATTAATAGTCATTTTGGAAGCCTCAACAATGCAGATGAGTAAACCTCCGGGTAACGAAATCAGGTGGTAGTGAGATGAGAGAGAGCGAGAAGTAGGAAGAAGCGTAGAAAGAGATGTAGAGAGCGTAAAAGAACATAAGAAATGCGTAAAAAGACGAGATAGTTGCCTTGGAAGCGATTTATTAGTCCCATTAATTTGATTATTTTATAATAATTTTCTTAACAAATATATCCACTAAATTATCATGACTTTGTTCTACCTGTGTGTGTGTCTGTCTGTCAGTACGTCAGCTGTTGGGATTGGTGCTTTGTTGTTATTGTTGTGAACATGGGACAGCAGACGTAAAATGATAATATTACAAAAAACAGACATATATACGCTCAGGTATTGTATATACTAGCAGGATGTTGCCTGGAGAGTTGTGTTTCTGCTTGTACTTGTAATGATGATTAATATTGGAAATTCAGAGTAATGTCAATAAATATTTATTTATTGGTGATAGTGAGAAGAATAAAGTGTTTGTCTGAAGAATTAATAATAGTGAGGTTATGGTATAGAGATATTGATAATAAATGAGGTGAATAACAAATAAAAGTATTATTGGTAAAATATTACACATTAAGTTTTATAATTTTGTTAATTCAGTTGTGTTTTTTTTAATATGTAATTTGTAATTTGATCATATTTAGAAAATATATTTGATTTCTTTTGAAATGAATATTTTAAAATTGCATTTTGTAAGTAATATAGCTTTCTTCTGGAGATAACTAAAATAAAATTGGTGAAGCAAGTATTATATTCAATACATGTCTTAATACTCTAGTTCATATCTTAATACCACAATACATAAATCTTACTACAATAGATCAGTGAAACCACTTATGTAAGGCTTCCAGATAATGGCATTTGATTTCTTTTCATGTATTTTATACCATTCTGTTTTAAAGATAGTACTCTATTACAAAGAGAGATTTAATTTACAAGAAATAAGAATTTTGCTATTTGCTTTTTTCATTTCCTATGACTATTGTCTGGAATATGTTTTTTTTTAGATTTGGATTTAAAAAAACAAACAAACATTAAATGGAAAAGCATTTGAAAATAATGAATATTCTTCATCTCTATAGAAAAGAATGTGGTTATCCAGCCATGATTTTCTTCGATACACTCCTTAATGTATGCAAGGGGCATTGTTGATTTTGTATTTCATTTTCCTGGCATGTTGCCAGATGAGTGAATTCAGATGAAAGCCTTACTATTATCTTGTTATCCAATGTGAATGAAATTCAAATAGGCCAGTAGTTCATACAGAAATTATGTTCACAGACCAACCAACCAAAACCGTTTATTACTATTATTACCAAACTTTAGCAAGAATTGTAATTTGTTCTTGCATTTTTATTTCAAGTAGTTTAGACAATATTGTTTTATGGACTTTCATATTAACCCCCAACCACCAACACTACCATGATTGTTCCTGTTGTTTGGTGAATAGAATGGTCTTCTTCTACGCCCACTTATTTTTGAGAGGGTCGTGGGGGTAGAGTCCTCAAACACTCCTTCCAGCGGGTCCTATCAGAAGCAACTGTCTTCAATCGGTCTGGCTGGATCCCCAAGCAAGACTAGCCAAGTTCATGGATGTTATCCAACCATCTTGCTTGGGTGTCTACCCCTGGGTCCCCTGCCATTTGGTGTTGCTTGTAAAAATCTGTCCAGCAATTCTTTCCTAAGACATTCTAATCACATGCCTATAGTACTGGAGCTGTGATCTCTCAATTCGGAGAAGTAGTTGTTCTACCTGGAGCGACTCTCTGATCTCTGAGCTACATACTCTATTGAATAATGTTACTCCAAAGACCCTTCGGAGGAACTCTATTTCGACCACTGAATGGTCTACTTGATAAATTAATGTGTAAATGGCTGAGTATTCCACAGTCATGTACACATAATGTAGTTCATGGGGATATCTGCAGGATACAATGTGTGGTCTTTTGAATCAACCAATTCCATTCACAAGGCTTAGGTCTATCCAAGGTTATCATTGTAAATGACACTTGCCCAAGATATCCTGCAGTGGAACTGAATCTGGTACCTCATGATTGTGAAGAGAACTTCTTAAACACTTAACTATATACTTGCAGTATATAGAAATGCACACACACATACATGCATACATGCTTGAGCACACATACATACATGCTTGAGCACACACATGCATGAGTACACACATGCATGCACACACATATGAATGAGCACACACATGCATGCCAGCACTCATACACCACATGCATGTACGCGCGCGCGCGCACGCACGCACGCACGCACGCACGCACGCACGCACGCACGCACGCACGCACGCACGCACGCACACACATCAAATTTCACTAATTAGGCATTCCAATCAGAACTAATCTGATTGAACGCAATGTCATTTAATGAAAAATTTCATTTAGAGTAACATCATTTATGTTTTCTAAATAAAATATTGTGGTAACATTAGTTAGAAATTTGATTGAAAATAGTGTTAGTTTGTTGGTTCATTAAGTTAGCAATGATTTGTATTGATCTTGGAAACCAGTTTGTAAGGTCATTTCAAATATATATTCACTTATATATATATAAAACACAAGTGTCAATTGACACCCACTTTGTGCTAGATTTGTTTGCAAAATTATAATTTGATATCTTCTTCCTTGTCCCTCTCTATCATACAGTGTTAAGATGGTCTGTTGTCAAGAAGCTGCTATCTATCTATTTACCTAACTATCTTCAGACAATAAAAATATCTACCTGTTTATTTACTTAACTGTCTGTCTATCTACTTACTTGCCTATCTATCTATCTATCTATCTATTTATCAATCTGTCTGCCTGCCAATCTATAGTTACCAATTTATGTATATTTACCAATATATCTATTTTTGGACAAGTTAGATAGATAGTTATGTAGAACAAAGTCATCTTAATTTTGCGGATATATATATATGACAATTAAAGAAAATACGGAAGAACATTATTGTAATTGATTTAAAGGAATGTGTAAAATAGCCAGAGTGACAAGTAGGGGAAAGTCAAGGAAAATCAAGTATTCAAGCATCTTTACATAGAATGTTGTAATGAAGAAAGTATTAAATTGAATATTTGTTGGATACTACACTGGTATACACATACACATTTTATAGATACTACACTGGTATACACATACACATATCTCATCTGATGTATATATATATAAATAATCAAACAAGATATATAAAGTAGGCGATGTTATATTGATGCTTTGTTTCTGCTTCTTCATCTTTTTCTTCTTATATATATATATATGCATATTTCATAATCTTATTAAGACCTTTTGTTATGTTCCAAATACCAGCTAAGTAATCTGAAAGTTATATTACTAAATTTCTTCAAATTATTGATTATTTTAAAAAGGATTTTAAAATCATTGGCTGTGTCTTAAAAATATGATTACGAAAAGGTTAAGTTATGTAAGGTTTCCAGTTCTAATATAAAAGATATCCATTCATTCAAAAAATCAAACCAAACCATTTACCATTGATTCTGTCATCACCAGAATATCTTTCATACTAAATATATTATGTGTGTTTTCACTTTCAGAAATGGAAATACTGCCATATTATTAAAAAAAGCATTTGTCACATTTTTTTTAAGTGGGCGTAAAAATACATTTTTTTCTTTTCCTTCTTCTTTATATTTTGTCCTTCATTAATCTTTTCTTCATTCATCTTTACTATATATTTTCCTTCTTCACTAAAATTCACATCTTATAATGAAGAAGTAGAAGCTAGTCCAAAGATAGTTGAATATTTGAAGAAATCAATGTCTTTCTACTGTTTTATATTCCATGTATTCTTTGGAACATCTGCCAGAGTTGTTTATGCTGTTTTATTTTTCTCCATATTTTTTTCTTCTGATTCCTTAGTAATATTTCCTTATGATCTACTGTTGTGGTTTAACTGGTGTTGGCCAAATATGATTTTTAAGAGTTTGTTATTTAAGTCTGTGTAAAGAAACAATTGAATTCCCCAATTTAGTTTTCATTTAAAAACATCTGCTGAAGATAATAGGTGATTCTAATATATCAGTACTTTTGATTTGTAAATTTTTATTTTAGAATTAAAAAAAAAATTCCATTTTCTTTAAAAAAAAAAATTAAAATTAAAAAGCACTCAAAATATCTTTGAATATATCAACTAGATTTTACTTCTGAGTTGAAATGACAAAAAATGTGTGTAAACAAGCCATTGAAATTTGTTTAGATAAAAAAATTCATCTTGTTAATTTGGGGAAATGTTTTTTTTTTATATAATACAATAAAAATCTTAAATTGAATATTTTATTAACAAAAAAAAATATTGATTTTAAAATAGTGATTATAGTATTATTTCCTGGAACTTACCACTTGGAAACATTTCAGAAATGGTTAAACTTGATAAATTTAACAAAATATTTAAAGTTGTGTATTATATTTGGACACCATGCTTTGCAGCATAGAGTTACAGTCCTTTATCGTCCGAGTTCAAATCCCACCGAGGTAAACTTTGCCTTTCATCCTTACGGGGTCGATAAAATAAAGTACCAGTAATGCACTGGGTAATTGCTGGCCTTGTGCCAAAAGTAGAAACAATTATATTTATTAGTGAAGTGATGATGAAACAAAAATATAAAATGATGATGATGCTGCTAACTTACATGACTTGGACAGGATGTCACTCCCTCATAAGATTATGGACAGGATGCCACTCTGTCATAAGATTAAATACTCTACACCCAACCGCTGGTGGTACCTTTTTTTTTAAACTGAGTTCACTAGAGCAATGTGAAATGAAGTTCCTTGCGCATGGAAACATGTTACCTGATCTGACAATTGAACCTACGGATTTACATTCCGAAGCCAACTTAGCACCCTGACCAATATGCCATACACCTTCACATTTCCCTTATTCAAGTCAAAGGACACAGATAGGAAGATAGTAAATATACACATATATCAAAAGTTAAACACATGATTAAATATTAGATATTAGATGTCACAACAAATTGCTTTGATAGCTTTGTTTTTACTGCTACATTACAAATAGTACTTTATGACAATTCTTGTTTTTATAAATCTCTTTCATCTTTTGTGAAACTTCTCTTAAGAAATCACTGCTATTTTGTATTGATTAAGTCCTACATCTTTTGTCAGAGTTCTCCTGTTAAACCACAGCTATTTTCTACTGATTAATTCCTCCACCTCTTCCATCTTTTGTGAAAATCTCCGAAGAACTCACAGCTATTTTATATCAAGTCCTACATCACTTTTCATCTTTTGTTAAAGTTCTCTTCAACCATAGCTATTTTGTACTGATTAAGTCCTCCATCATTGCCTGTGGGCATTGAACTTATCACCAAAAACTGCTAGATATAATATCATCATGACCAGACTGGACACCAAACAAGACAACTTTATTATTAACTTTGTCATTCAGTACAGCAAACGAGATATTAAATTAGATGTTTATGAGAAAGAGGCTCATTTATGTTAACACTGATTCTTTCTATCATACTTGTCATTATGATTATCATTTATTTTGTGATTCTAGCAGACATTTAAGAAACTATAGATTTGTTGTAAGAGTGTAAAGTAATCTTAGCTGTGTCGTATATATGGAAAAGCAAAAACGTCTTAACCTTTTTGATACCAAACCACCTGAAACTGCCCCTGGTTCTATGATAGAAACTTATTTATTTTAATGTGTTTATCATCATCATCATCATCATTTAACATCCGTTTTCCATGCTTGCATGGGTTAGACGGGTTGTCCATGTCGTGAGACAAGTCCGGTCAGAATTGGCCACACAGTACCTTACTCTGGCGGGACTAAATTTGGCCAGGGTTTTTATAGCTGGATGCTGAAAAACCTTTCATAATAATTTATGTAAGATCTTTAAGTTATGTTCCAAATTAACTGGTTTTTGTCAGCTTGAGAACCACTGCATTAGGCTATATAATTTCTTTTTTCAGGGGAATATTCTAGTTTGTATGTCTTTTTTCCAAGAGTAACTGCGCACCAATTTCTTTCTCTTAATGAACTCTTCAACTATTTTAAGAACTACTTGAACAACTCTGCCAATCTAAGTTGGTCAATATCATAAGAAACTGGTAGTGTATTAGCATTTTTTGAAATGTCTATTAATGTATTTACTTGAGACTTTCTGTTTAATGGGACCATATGTAATGTCCATCGCTATAACTTACTTGAATCCTCTTTGTTCAATAGTTACTGCTTATATAAGTACACAATCTATACTATTGAATTAATGTTCAGTGTAGATATTTTAAGTGAAGAGATATCAGATTGACTTCCAATAATATATAGTGAATCAAATGTTACGACCTTTTTCTGTTGACATTAATATAGAATTTTGACAAAGCAAAAATAGTCATTACTTATTATTTCTTCTCCATGTAGTTTAGTAGATAATTACACTGTAACCTTGTGTCATATGAGGTGACTAAAAGGGGTTGGCATCAGGAAAGGTATCTGGTTGTTAAACATTACCTAAAAAAAAAACTTAACCCTTTAGCATTTACATTACCTTGAAAATATGATAGTAAATATTGAGTAAAGGCTTTACCTCATATAATTAGCTCACATAATATCGAATCTATGAGATTTTGATATTATTTATTTGGAGAAAAATACCGTATCAGTATGAGTGGCTGGTTACAGCCAGTTTAAACAGAAAGAGGTGAGAGAATTCTGGCTGGATATGGCCGATTTAAATGCTAAAGGGTTAATGAGTATAAAGTTTATCATGGGGCCCCTGCAGGGTTGACTCCTGATTTTGCAGAAAAATTGGCCTTATAATATTTATAGTAGCGAAGTAGATATTTCAAATGAAGCGCAATATCGGGTAAGATTCCAATATTAAGGAAATCAAATGTTGAAGTCATCAGCTTTTTCTATCGACATTAATATAAAATTTTGACTAAGAAAAAGTAAAGAGTCACTTAACAAGTCTAAGCTATATTTAAAACTATGTTGTAAACTATATCTGGGTTTCAAGTGTTTCATTAGATTTTAAAAATCTCATATAGCTCTTAAAATAGTTGAAGAGTTCATTAAGGAAAAAAAAAAAAAAGAAAACAGTACACAGTTACTCTCTTGGAAAAAATATATTCAAACTAGAATATTCTCTGAAGCCATCATCTTTTCCATGAAAAGAGAAATAATTGTTTCTACTTTTGGCACAAGGCCAGCAATTACCCAGTGTATTATTGGTACTTTATTTTATCGACCCCGTAAGGATGAAAGGCAAAGTTAACCTCGGCGGGATTTGAACTCAGAATGGCAAGGGCCGTAACTCTATGCGTCAAAGCATGGCATCCAACCCTCTACCAATACTGATACCAAGCCCTCTCTTTCCCACCTCTCTATTAACTCTTTTGGTACCAAACCAGCGTCTGTCTTTGGTTCCAGTTTAATTACATTACACCGTGTAACAAAAAAATATTTTTTCTCTGTTCCTGGCTTGTAATCACTTCTTTTGTGTTGCTTAGGTCCCAAATAAATAAAAAAGTGCTATTAAACAGTTAAAAGTTTGGGTTTGTAAAAATTCTAAGCTATTCACTAGAATTATTTGTATGCTGGATTTTACGTTGTATGTAAGTTTAATTTGCTTATGTTAAATTATTTTTTTTATATATGTTTCAGGTTAAATTATAAAATAAAGAAAATTATAAAAGTGCAATAAAGTATAAAATTGTTAAAAAGTGGATTAAAGAGATTTATTGATACTGGATTTTCGCACCCTGAATAAAGGGTAAGTTGTGTTTTAAGCATTCGTCTCCAGGATGAAGCAGTGGAACTTGGTCAAGGAAGAAGTGCAGGTGACAAGTCAGAGAAATCGACACAAACCTTTCTCAGGCTTTTACACTCTTAGGGATGGCCTCTGCTTCTGCCATGATGTGCCTGGACTGTTTGACGTTATTGGGGTGCCGTTTGTGCCCAAGGAGTGGCGGCTATTTATAGACAGCTCCACCACAAGTTTGAAGGCTGTCCTCCTCCACAATGGAAACAAGTTCCCGACACTGCCCCTAGCTCATTCAGTCTGCACTACAGTGTGAAAGTCCTCTTGGAAGCTCTGCAATACAACCAGTACAATTGGGAAATCATTGGAGACTTCAAGATGGTGGCTTTTCTGCTTGGACTCCAAGGAGGCTTTATCAAATTTCAATGCTTCCTCTGTCTTTGGGACAGTAGAGCCACCTCTGACCACTACAAAAGAAAGAACTGGGAACAGCAAACAGAGTTTGTAGTTGGGACCCGGAATGTCATGTGGGAGCCACTGGTTAATCCCAGGATTGTGCTCATTCCACCACTGCACATTAAGTTGGGGTTGATGAAGCAGTTTGTGAAGGCTCTCAACCAAGAATCAGCCACTTTTAAGTACCTTCTTGAGTTCTTTCCCAAGTTATCTGAGGCCAAAGTCAAAGGTGAAATTTTTGTTGAACCTCGGATAAAGGTGTTTGAGTCTACCGAGTTCTCCAATAAGCTCAATAGGATTGAGAGAATAGCATGGAACTGTTTCAAGGCAGTTGTTAAGGGCTTCCTGGGCAACTACAGAGCTGAAAACTACCAGCAACTGGTGCAGGATCTGATAAAGGCTCTTGGCGCCATGGGATGCAGGATGTCGCTTAAACTCCATATGCTGGACGCTCACCTGGAAAAATCCAAGGACAATATGGGTGCCTACTCAGAAGAACAAGGCGAACGATTCCACCAAGATGTGAAAGAGATAGAGCTTAGGTACCAGGGACACTACAATGAAAGAATAATGGGGGACTATATCTGGGGGCTAGTGCGGGAATGCGACCCGGACTACAATCGCAAATCCAGGAAATCCAGTCATTTCTGACGTGTATAAGTTGCTTTATAAGTGTTATTTGTTTTTACTTGTTTTGATAAGCTTGTGTAATAAAATAAATTAGCAATGAGTATAGTGAGGAATTTAGCGTACAGGTCGGTGTCCACTAGGGCTCTGTTCTTAGCCCTCTCCTGTTCATCATAGTCCTGCAGGCAATAACGGAGGAGTTTAAGACCGGATGCCCATGGGAACTTCTGTATGCAGATGACCTCGCACTTATAGCTGAATCTATGGTAGAACTAGAGAAGAAATTCCAAACTTGGAAGCAGGGACTAGAAAGAAAGGGTCTCAAAGTCAACATGACAAAGACTAAGGTCCTTGTAAGTAGACGAGAAAACAGAACCCAGATCCCCTCAGGGAAATGGCCTTGCTCAGTATGTAGGAAAGGTGTAGGTAGGAACTCCATTCTCTGCTCCAAATGCAAACAATGGGTACACAAGAGATGTAGCGGGATCTCAGGAAGCTTAATTAAGAATGTAGGCTTCACATGTAGCAGCTGTGCTGGGACAGCAAACAGCCACAGGAAACAAGTACCACCAATCTCTGGGAGGGCTCTGTAGAAACAGTAGACAGTTTCTGCTACCTAGGTGACCGAATTAGCAGCGGAGGTGGGTGTTCAGAAAGTACAATAACTAGGGTAAGAATGGGATGGAAGAAGTTCAGGGAGCTACTGCCACTGCTAGCTGCAAAAGGCTTTTCCCTCAAAATGAAAGGCAGACTGTATGATGCATGTATACGAACAGCAATGTTACATGGTAGTGAGACCTGGGCGCTGAAGGTGGAAGACTTACGTAGATTAGAAAGAAACGAAGCCTGCATGCTCCGATGGATGGCAAAGCATAAATGAATTGAGAGAGAGACTGAGCATAAGAGGAATCAAATGCTGTGTGCAGGAGAGGCAGTTGCGTTGGTATGGACATGTGATGCGTATGAAGGATGACAGCTGCATAAAAAGGTGCAGAGCACTAGAAGTCAATGGAAACCGCGGAGTGGGGAGACCCAAGAAGACCTGGGATGAGTTGATAAAAGCCGACCTTGCCCAATTACACCTCTCAAAGGCGATGACACATGACAGTGACCTCTGGCGTCACGCAGTAATACAGAATACCTGACCTCCCATGGGTACAAGCCGAAGCTGAAGCATATAGACAATATGTCCCCACACCCTCACACTGCAAAGTGGTCGTGGAGGTGCCACGGCAAAAAAGCACCCAGCCCACACTGTAAAGTGGACGTGTAGACGCCACGGAAAAAAAGCACCCATCACTCATTGTAAATGAGGTTGGTGTTAGGAAGGGCATCCAGCTGTAGAAATCGAACCAAAATCAGTTCCTGTATGAGCAAGACATGGTCAGCCGACCAGACACTGCCCACAACAGGACAACCCGTCTAACCCATGCTAGCGTGGAAGAACGGACGTAAAACGGTGATGATGATGATATACTACTCTGTTGATTTAATTATATGAACTGATAAATTTTTTTAAAATGTGTTTTTTCTTGAAAAATATGAAAATTTCGAAATATCAAACTCCTGACCACAAACCCAAACTTCTGATTAAATAATAGTGTTTTTTTTAATAATAATGGGATTTAACAAACCAGGAAATGACACTTAGAACCGGGGAACAAAAAATATGTTACACGGTGTTATCATAAAGATGTTTTGTTTTACACATTGTTTTTTTTTTTCATGTTAACATCAGACTGAAATAATCAACAACATCATTACTAACTACCATTACCACCACCATGATATTTACTTTTCCATGCTGGTATGGGTTAGATGAAAACTTTTTTGAAGCATTATTCTATAGCTGGATACCCTATATGATATAAAATCTTTTGTTAAGATAAGGTACTCTCGTGTCTCTTATAAACGCCCCTCCCTCACTCTTATTCCAAACCCCTCGCTTATTAAATTTTGCTAATCTCTCTCTGGTGAAATTTTGAGTTGTAGCACTCCTGTGACAATTTATTTCCTTTATACATTAAAAAACATTACACTTGACAAAAAAAGAACATTACTAGAAATCTCATCATAAAACTGTGGTTGTCTGTCTGTCTATCGATTTTTGGCACACATCTCCTCTTAGAATCTCTCACGGAATTGCACCGAAATTGCTATACTTGTACATTGAGCCCTAGCGAAGACATCGGAAAAAAAAAATTTCAAATTGACCCACCCTATGTGACGAAATCGAATATAATGTATCGATTTTTGAGCGTAAGTTATCAGTTATTTCCCTTTGTTCTGTTTACATTGAGCGTCTTACGTAAAAAATTACGCTGGCTTTCTCAGCGTTTAAAATGACATTAACACAATACACGAACAGTTGTCGAGCCAGCAAAATATTGACCTGCAAAATTCATCAGTTCGAACACTAAGCTTCCGTTTTGCTTCATTTCCATTTAAAAGCATTTTAAAACAATATTTTTACTTGAAAACAAGTCTATTTAAAGACTACGTAAAACAAGCAAATATTTCGTAAAAAAAAGCAAAAATTATATAAGTTTATTTAAAATATATGTATCTGTAAATTTCGTTAGGCGTGCAGACAGACAGTCGTGCAGACAGACAGTCGTGCAGAGAGGTGATATACGCCTGCAGACAGACAGTCGTGCAGAGAGGTGATATAGGCGTGCAGACAGACAGTCGTGCAGAGAGGTGATATAGGCGTGCAGACACAGTCGTGCAGAGAGGTGATATAGGCGTGCAGACAGACAGTCGTGCAGAGAGGTGATATAGGCGTGCAGACAGACAGTCGTGCAGAGAGGTGATATAGGCGTGCAGACAGACAGTCGTGCAGAGAGGTGATATAGGCGTGCAGACAGACATAACTGATAATTTGGTTACGCTAATGTTTTTCTCTGCGTTGCAGTGTTTACATTTTCGATCTTTGTTAATAAATAACCAGTGCAGTTTTTATCCCCAGCATCCTCTTTTGTTATAACATTGGGGTTATCGTTATGTTTTCTTAACTTCATAAGGCATATTGTTGGTTGAGGGAATATTAATCAAAAACACCACATGCAAGTCTGCACAGTAGACACTACAGTTTTTAAGCCAATAAAGAAACTTAACATTGTAACTTTAACACAGCTACTGAGCGACCCCGAGCAACGCCGGGCTTTACTGCTAGTGTGTTATAAAATAAATAGGATGGGTTGGGGTCTCAATATGTAAACTAAATGACTAATTATGGTTTAAAAAAAAATGCAAAAGCATTCCTGCGGACAATGGCCAGTGACACCTGCTGCAACAGCCACCCCACCTCGAGGAGCTCCTTCCTCAGACAGGCCGCCTATGTTCCGATTTTGTGGAGGAGCTCAACTGTACAGGATCCAAGTATGCCTAAGGTTTTGATGGCAACCGGTGCGAAGCAGCCGGACAAAGGCGGGCTGTGGTACTGGGGTTTGTAGCCGAAGTGACTAAATTGACTAATTGACTTACAAGACATTAGTCAATCCAAGACTCTTTCTTATAGAAGAAACTTGCCCAATATGTCACGTAGTGTGGTTGAATGCAAAGCCACATGGTTGCAAAGTGAACTTAACCACTGCACTATTTATATTTATTTAAATTTTCTGTCTCAGTTTTAAATATAATAAATTAAATGTTTAATTACCAAAGCTAGGATCCAATTACCTGTAAAGTCTTGGTTTATTTAGATATTATAAACCTTTTTTATTATTTCATTTTCTTCAGACATGTGTAGAATTTAGAGAAATTTGCCTGTTGGCATCATATAGAATCAATGTAATTCTTCTGATAGTTCTTTTAATTCTTGAAGAAATAGATATTGGAAAATTCCATTAAAGTTTGGTCAAAGCAATAAAAATATAAGAAGAAAAAATATTTTTGAATGCATGGAAAAATTTTAGAATGTTTGCGTAAATCTTTTATTCTAATTATGGAATTTTGAACACCAAATCTCTCTACATCTCCAGAATGTATTTCTTTATTATTATTGTGTTGAAAATAATTATTTCTATAAAATTCAGTTTCTGTTTTCTCTCTGTACTTTGTTTTCAAATCCTGTAGAGGTCAACTTACTTTGCAGCATCTCACTCCCACCCACCCCACTTACTTTTCTTCTGTGTTTCCAGTTTTGTAAACCTAGTTCGTAGGATTTACTCTTATTGAAGAAAGATAGACCATCTCCTGTTGTCAGATTTTGTGTTGTTTGTAATTTGCTTTCTCAACAGCATAAACATAACCTTTACTGTTAGGAAGGCCACTCGGCCATAGAAAAATATACCAAGTATGGAATATATGAGCCAGATAAAGTCACTCCAGTCCATCTGGTCTGAGATAATGACAACCCTTCCAATCCATACCAGTGTCGAAAACAGACATAAGATGATAATAATGATGATGATAGTGACATAATTGTTTAACCCTTTTGAAACCGGTCCTGATTCTATGAAACAAAGCTGTTTATTTTTATAGTGTTTATGTTTATCTAAAAACCTTCCAACATAATTTTTTGTAAGAACCTTTGTTATGTTTCAAACAACAGCTTAGACCTTTTTGTATCATCCTGCCTGAAACTGTCCGTCTTTCTAGTTTACAAAACTATTTGCTTTAAAGTGTTTATATTTATCTAAATTACATCATAATTTGATGTAAGAACCTTTGTTAATTTATGCTTTAAACACAAGCTTAATAATGATAAAGTTAATTATATTACTAAATTGTTACAAATTCTTGATTATTTTCAAAATGATTTGAAAATCATAGGCTGTCTTTCATAAGAAAAACATGGCCATGAAAATGTTCTGGGTTATCTTAAAATCCAGTGAATGTGTAATGATTCCTATTCCCAACAAATCACTTCAAGGCATACATTGCAGAAAGCAACACCAACTCTTATTAAATTAACCGTTTTAGTACCAAACTGTCTGAAAACACTACTAAACTGTTTATTTTAAAGTGTTTACATTTATCTAAAAACCTTTCATCATAATATTATTTAAGAATCTTTCATTTCCAAACATCAGCTTAATGAGAAAGTTATATTAGTAAATCCCTTCAAATTCTGGATTATTTTCAAAATGATTGGAAAATCATAATCAATGTTTTTTTTATTAGAAGTATTGTAGCAAAGGGGTTAAAGTATTTATATTTATTTAAAAACCTTTCATCATAATATTATATAAGAGCTTGTGTTAAGTTTTGTTTTAAATGCAAGCTTAATAATTGTTTCTACTTTAGGCACAAGGCCAGCAATTTGAAGGGGAGGGGAAAGTCGATTAAATCGACCCCAGTGATAAACTGGTGCTTTATTTTATCAACGCCATAAATTATATTAATAAATATAGCGCAAATTATAGCATAAATATAGCATAAATTATATTAATAAATACAGAGCAAAATTCTTGATTATTTCGAAAATAATCTGAAAAACTATAATCATTAGAAACATTGTAACAAAGGGGTTAATTAATACTTAACCTCCTGTACCACATGAAACCACATTAGCTAGACATTCTTCTTCTTCTTTGTCCACATATTCTTGCGAGTGTCTTGGGGGCAGCATCCGCAGACACTCCTTCCAACGGGTCATGTCAGAAGCAACTGTCTTCAACTTGTTCGGCTGGATCTCCAAGCAAGACTAAACAAGCTCATGGATGTTATCTAACCATCTTGCTTGGGATCTACCACTGGATCTCCTGCCAGTTCATTTTGCCCATAAAATCTGTCCAGTGACTCTTTCCTGAGACATTCTAGCCACATGCCCATAGTATCTGAGCTGTGATCTCTCAATTTGGAGAAGTAATGGCTCTATTTAGAGTGACTCTCTGATCTTTGAGCTATGCACTTTATCGAGTAATGTTACTCCAAAGACCCTTCGGAGGGACCTTTGACATTCTTGAAAAGTACAAAAACCCACTATGATTACATCACATTAATCCACTAGTAAAGATACTAAAACATTTGAATTAATAAAACAGTTTCTTTATATATTTCTACAAAATCTTTACAGCAGGTTAAGAGTTAAAACTATTTCCTATGTACATAATAACATTCTTACTCTTTCACACATAAATGTTTACACAGGGATGACCTTGGTTATGTTTGCATCAAAGTAAATAACTCATAATGAATTATAGTAATAATGGTGTGTGAGTGTGTGCGTGCAAGTATGTGGTTGTATGTGCATGCGTTTGAGTATATGTGTACATGTGTGTGTGATGGCCACGTAGATAAATAAAAGGTTTTCCACTTGCAAATATTTTTTCTTTGTTCAGTGTATCTTAGACTATTTTATTCAAGGTGTCTTTTTTTCCTTTTTTAAAGTGGCAAAGTGTATGGAAGTTTAAAGATTTGGCTGCCAAATTGAGCATTTTTATGTACTTATTGGTGCTGTATGTAATTCTTAGTATTTTTGTCTTCTCTGTGTGTGTATGCATGCATGTGTGTATGCAAGTGCCCTTCATATGTGTGTTCATATGTATGTTCATACGTGTGTGCATGCAAGTGTGTATATGCGCCTTTGCGTATGTGTATGTGTGCATACGTGTGTGTGTGTGTGTGTGTGTACATAAGTGTGCATGCGCGTGTGTGTCTAAGTTGTTGAGCCTGACGTTCTCTGGTGTTGCTGGTAAGGAAGATAATAAATTTAAGAGCTGCTAACTTAATGTAAGTCTGTTTCATTGAAACAAGGTTACTATGTGATTTCAGTAATGTTGGAGTGGTTATGCAGCTGTATCTGGAGAATGGTGCAAGGGGATGTCAGTGCAATGATGTTATCTGCTTATAAGGATGTATGTTTGTTTTGAATAGGTATGAGAATGTCATCATGTAGGTATAATATAAAAGGGATGGGTGGTAGTTTATGAAGGCAAATCACAAATTCTGACTGTGTGTGTGTGTTTCTCTACACGCTGTACATTTGGCAATCTGACAGGTAATTTGTAATGCTGTATTTTGTATTTGTTTTTAAAGAGGTTTTGAGTATTTTGTGTATAAGTGGCTATCAAGAGATGGAGTTATGATATTGAGTTATGACAGGTGTTATGATATTGAAGGTTGTTAGAGAAGTGTGTGTAGAGGTTTTCAGTTGTTCAAGTTATCAAGTATTCTCAATGTGAATAGTATAGTAGTCTAAATTTGCATTGTCATTTGGAGAGGGTAATGTGTGGGTTAATGGTATCGAACGTGAGTTTCTTTAAAATCTTTGAAGATGTGAATAAGAGGAATTTGGTAATGTTGATGAATCCTGTGAATACTTTAGTCTCTGGGTGTTTTAGCATTTAAACCGGCCGTATCCAGCCAGAATTCTCTCGCCTTTGTTTTGTTCAAACTGTCGTAACTGTCTGCTCATACTTATGTTAAGGTATTGTTCTCAATAAATAACATCAAAATCTCATAGATTCGATATTATGTGAGATAAAGCCTTTACCACAAAAATACAATAGTATATATAGAGTAATGTAAATGCTAAAGGGTTAATGGTATCGAGTGTGAGTTTGTCTAAAATGTTTGAAGGTGTGCATAAGAGGATAATGACTCTGTGTGATTGCTGCTTCACTTTTGCTTGAATTCCAGATTGTTGGAATTTGGTAATGTTGATGTTGGTGTGTTCTGTGATCAGTCTCTGGGTATTTTAAGTGTAAGGCTCTGGTTTTTGTCAGGCTCCCAAGCTGTTTTTCTGGTGTCTGATTGAAGGAAAGAAATAGCCGGTCATAATCTAGGTGATTTTGCATTTTGGGTTCCTGTCTTTTTTTGTGGGATTTTAACCCCTTTAAATGCATTTTAACCCTTTAAAATGCATTTAAACTGGTCATATCTGGCCAGAATTCTCTCACCTCTTTTTGTTCAAACTATTGTAACTGGCTGCTCATACTGATAAGATATTGTTTTCAAAATAGATACCAAAATCTTGTAGATTTGATATGTGAGATAATTATGTGAGGTAAAGCCTTTACCATGAAAATACAATAGTAAATATAGAGTAATATAAAAGCTAAAGGGTCAAGGGTGTTTGTTTGTTGTTATATTGTGGGTGCCATTGAAGTAGCAACTGTGACATGAGGTGTGTTATAGCTGTTGTTGTTAATGTTACTAATTATTCTCATGTTTTCCTTCCTGCTTGTTTTCGGGTTTATTCAATAGACAAATGTTTTCTGTTTTACCATGGTTTATATTTTTTATGTCTTTAGTTGTTTCATGTTAAAATTGAGTTCTGTTGGTTTATTATTTGTAGTTGTTCCTGGTTTTTATCAGGTTGGCTGTTTCTGTTGTGTAATTGGAGGTTGCATTTTTTTAAATGTTGCTTTGTGAAATAAATTGATTTTTGGAAGCGTTTGTAATTATTTATTGAATGTATTTACTATAGAATTTGTGGAGTCCTGTGTTTAGTTTGTGGTTTATTTTGTGTCATGTCAACACAAATGACATAAATGTCATGTGTAACAATGATGATAGCCCCCCCCCCCACACACACAAGCAATGGTCCAATCCATACATAAACATGATGATAATGATGGCATTGCTTATGGCGATGATGATGGTAATGAGGGTGGTGATGGTGAGGGTGATAAGGAAAAGTATTTTTAGGTCATTATAGTATTAAAAGAAATTGTGTAATTTGATTTTGTGTGTGAATTGTTAGAATTTGTGGTTGTGTGTAATGGTGGTGGTGGTTGTGTATTTGGTGGGGTGTTGATGGTTGAGGATGTGTGTGTGATTGTGGTGCTTGAGTGTGGTGTTGGTAGCTGAGTTGGTGGTTGTGTGTGGTAGTTGTGTGCGTGATGTTGGTGGGGGTGGTTGTGGGGGTGGTTGAGGCTTTGTGTTATTGTGGTACTTGAGTGTGGTGTTGGTAGCTGAGTTGGTGGTTGTGTGTGTTATTGTGGTGGTGGCTGTATGTGTTGGTTGAGATTGTGTGTAATTGTGGTGGTTGTGTGTGGTGTTGGTGGTTTAGGTTGTGTGTGTTATTGTGGCGGTTGTGGTGGAGGTGGTGATGGTAGTAGTTGTGTGTTTAGTGGCAATTGTTGTAGTTCTGTGTATGTACTGGTGGTAGCTGTCTAGGTGTACTAACAGTAGTATCTAAGGTTACTTTGATATCTCTATTGTTTCTCTTCTTTCACTTCTACAATACAAACCACACCAATTTATCTTTTACAAGTAATAGAAACTGAAGACCACAGGTTGCTTTGCAAAAATTAAGACATTGTACATGGCAAAAAAGTATATTACAAGAAATCCCATAAAATAAATAGGAGGGCTTGAGGTCTCAATATGTAAACCAAATGCCTAATTCTGGTTTTTAAAAAATCAACAGATACAACCTAGAAAAATTGCCGATCTCCCCCCACATTATTTGGGACAAGAGAGTAAGAAGCTTCTTAACAGTAGCTTAATTATGAGAAAGTTATATTACTAAAGCACTTTAAGTTCTTGATCATTTGCAAAAGGAATTGAAAATCATAGGCACTGTATTTCATTAGAAATATGGCAATGAAAGGGTTAACAAAAGTTATTCTGGTGCTGGATATTTTCAAACTCCTTTACTCAGTAAGGGTTTGCCTTTTACTTGTGATTGAGTGGGAGGGTGTTTAATCTTGTGACAGAGTGATGCATCCCGTCTGTCATGTAAGTGAGGATTATTGCCCTTGTTTTATATTTTTGTTTCATCATCACTTCACTAATAAATTAATACATAAATTGTAAAGTCTGGAAGAAGGGTCAGAGCCAAGGGCCTTCACAGGACCTCTGTGACCTGAGAGATGAATGCTGTTGATGTTCTGTTTAAATTGTTACTGAGCCACTTCTTTTGGAGAGACATGAGCAACAAGGGAGTTACATATGGCTGATGTTTTGGACAGGAAGTACCAGATGTAGTGGTTAATAAAGAGCCTGGGTTGTTGAACACAATATGGGTGATGAGAGGCAGACGAGGAGGGATGACTGAGTGCGGTGTGCCTGGGTGGAGAGGATATGACTTTAGGAAGCTCCTTGGAGTAGATTGGAGAGTGTCAATGAGAGAGAGGAATTAACTTTCTTATAGAAGGCAGTGTATTATTTTCTGCTGGCTTCAAAATTATAAGTAATGAAGCTAATCGTATTAACCCTTTAGTATTCACATTACTCTATATATACTATTATATTTTCATGGTAAATGCTTTATCTCACATAAGATCGAATCTATGAGATTTTGAAAGTATTTATTTTGAGAACAATACCTTAACATCAGTTTGAGTGACCAGTTACAGCCAGTTTCAACAGAAAAAGGTAGGGAATTTTGGCCGGTTTGAATATTAAAGGGTTAAACCTTTTGATATCAAACCACTTGAAACCACACCCAGGAATTACAATACTAAGTTGTTTATTTTATCCTTTTTCATACCAAACTGACAGAAATCACACCTGGTTTTATGATATAGAATTGTTTGTTTGAAGTGTTTATATTTACCTAAAACCTTTCCATCATCATGTTATATAAGAACCTTTAAGTTATACTTTAAATACCAGCTTAATAATTGTTTCTACTTTTGGCACAAGGCCAGCAATTACCCAGTGTATTACTGGTATTTTATTTTATCGACCCCGTAAGGATGAAAGGCAAAGTTAACCTCAGTGGGATTTGAACTCAGAATGGCAAGGGCCGTAACTCTATGCGTCAAAGCATGGCGTCCGACTCAGCTTAATAATTGTTTCTACCTTAGGCACAAGGCCAGCAATTACCCAGTACATTACTGGTACTTTATTTTATCGACCCTGTAAGGATGAAAGGCAAAGTTAACCTCGGCGGGATTTGAACTCAAACCTTAAAGGGACGTAACTATGCTAGAAAGCATGGTGTCCAACCCTCTACCGATACTAGGGATTTAATATTTTATTAAATCCTTTCAAATTTTTTATTTTCAAAATTATTCACAAACCATATGCAATGTCTTTCATTCCAAATACAGTAACGAAAGGGTTAAAAGTGTAAAGTAATATCTCCCATTTCTTTTCATAAAAGGTTTCCATTTAACTGACATGAGATAGTGATAAATATTTACTAGATTGTCTCCAGGATATCTTTCTATCTAATAGATATTTCAAACCTTGTGTATTTTGAAAAGTATTTTTCCTTTTTTTCTGGAAAAATCTTGCATTCATATGTATGTGTATATATTTTTGTGTATTTTGTACATATGTACTTAAATATAAATGTGTGTATATTTGTAAATATTTAATGTGTCTATTGTGTGTGCATCAGCACGTTAGAGTAGTTTTGCATATGTGTATGCGTGTGTGTATGTATGTATGTATATATATATATATATATATATACGTGTGTGTGTGTGTGTTTATATGCTTTGTTTATTGTTGGCTTTGTGGCATTCAATGATTGCTTGTTTGTTCTATAGATGTATATAGTGTATATATGTGTAGTATAAGTGTATGTATATTTAGGGCAGTTATTGAAGGTGAATAGACTGGTTGGAGCTATGAAGGTCTTGTTTATATATATATATATGCAAAAGGCAAACAGAAATAACAAAGCAAAATGACACAGTACAATGAAGAAATATATTATTAGTTTTATGCTTGATATAGTAGGAAATATAATAATAATGAAAATATTGTGTGCAGTGCTCAGGTGCACTACAACTCATCAAAAGTGTATGTATAGTACATAGGGCAATGTACAAATGTCAGGAAAATGAACAGTGCATGAGTCATGATATACACGTGTGTATGTGTATGGAAGGGGGACATCAGGTGTAGTTTTGGCGAATTTCGAGAAGCATGAGGGTTTTAAAGGATGCAGTGTCTCGGCAGCTAACAACTGAAGCAGGCAGTTTGTTCCATGCTTCAGCAACTCTGAGCGTGAAAAAATGTTTCCGAAAGTCATGGGAGCTGTGCTGTTTTCTGACTTTGTAGGCATCAATTGATAATGGCTGTTTCTGAGAATAGTAGACTGCGCATTTTTCCTTTTTATTCTCGAGTGTGTGTGTATAAATATATATATATATATATATTGGACACGGAAAAGCCGCCACTGATCATGACCATTGGCGACTACTTACTGCTCAATGCGGTGAACAGCATGGAAGAACCTAAGAAGATATATATATGTATATTGTTAGGAAGGGCATTCAGCCGTTGAAATCAAGCAAAAATCGGTCCAGTGTGAACAAGATACAGTTGTCTGATCTGACTTGGCTCACATTTGGTCAACTTGTCTAACCTATGCCAGCATGGAAAAATGGAAGTATAAGAATGGTAATGAACAACACCGTTGACTTTAACAGGATTTGAACTCAGAGTACAGAGAGCCAGAGCAAATACTGCAGAGCCCTCTATGTTCTTTTACTAATATTTCTAGTTCTTGTCTTAAATGATGCATTGTTGAGTTTGCTAAATGTAAGACTGAACAGCCAAGTCAATATCAGTTGGAGTTACACCATATTTGTCTACACCAATTACTTCAACTGGTTCTGACAGTTTAAAATGCTATTGGAATATGTCAATAGTGAACTTGATTGATCCATTATTGATGTCTGATTACATTAAATGATTGTAATCACTGAAATATTGATAGTAGCCATGCTACCAGTTGCTAAATAAGAAGTAGGGGTGTACTGATAATTGATTAGTTATTGACCAATATTAGGAGCTAAATATTATGAGAACCAGAACAATGGATGAGCAAGACAAAGAAGTTATATGACAGAATCAGAGTAGAAACAAGAGGTGCTAAAGAAATATTGGTTTCATTCAATTTTCCTACATTTCATCTTCCCCCTCTTCCTCATCATCATCATCACCATCATCACCATTATCATCACATCACAACCACCACCACCACCATCATTTTTTCGTCCATTTTTTTTCCATGCTGGGATGTGCCGTATGAAACCTTTTTGAAGCAGTATTTTACAGCTAGATGCTCTTCCTAATGCCAGCCATAATTTTGAAGTATGAAACATTTCTCTACCTATCAAACTGCTATGCTGTGTGATATATTGTTTATGCAGGGTATAAACAAATGGCACCAGTTTATGTGGTGTCATGAAGACATTATGTAAAGACACACATATATACATATCTTGAAGTGACATTAAGTTAACAAATCAATGAAACCTGTATATGACTGATTCATTTTCTAAAAATAACAGTCAAACTCATTTAATTCTCTGTTATTGCTGCTAGAACACATTTGATCATAGACCTGATCAATCAAAGCTGACATGAAACAAACAAACAAACAAACATTATGTTAATTATGCTAATAAATATTTTGTTTTTTAGAAATCTTGTTATATGCAAATTATATAATTAGAATATAATTTTTTATTTTAGCTGTTTGAAATTTGGCTTTTAATTTAAATTTAGATTAACCCTTCTGATAACAGTCTGTCTGAAACTGTCTCTGGTATCTCTGATATGAAGCTGTCTCTTTTAATTCTTTTAATACCAATCCAGCAAAAACTGGCTCATGTATGAAAAATAATGACAAAAACCCACCCATTTTAACCCTTTAGCATTTAAACTGGCTGTATCCATCTAGAATTCTCTCACCTCTTTCTGTTCAAAACAGTTGTAACGACCACTCATACTGATGTTAAGGTATTGTTCTCAAAATAAATATCGAAATCTCATAGATTTGATATTATGTGAGATAATTATGAGATAATTATGTGGGATAATTACAGTGAAAATACAATAAATATAGAGTAATCCAAATGCTAAAGAGTTAAAGAGTTCCTGTTTAAATTAAAATCTTCCAACATAATTTTGTATAAGACCCATATGTTAAATTACTATCTTAGTAATGAAATAATATATAATTTCATTAATCCCTCAAAATTCTTCACTAATTAATTGAAATTAGGCCATAAAAAGGTTTAAAATGTTCATATTGTCATTGCTTTCTCTCTTCTATTTACACTCTTGGTCATGTTGTCTTGAAGGAATGGGAATAGTGTTGAGTAATGAGTACTCTTTAGTCATGTGAGACACAAGATAAACTCACTGGTGCTGGGGCCACAATGAAAAGCACCCTCTGTAATTTGCAGAGTGGTTGGTCAGAAGAAGGGAAACCATCCAAAAATGTGGTTGGCTATCTAACAATCATCATAAGGTTAAGAGCACATAACAACTTCTAGTGCTGGTGTCATGATAAAATGTATTGAGTACATCCTGTAAAATAGTTGAACATGTTGAGACAACATAGAGTTAAGAGGACCCTTTAGTTGTGCTGAGGACATAATAATCTTTCTAGTGCTGGTGCCATGATAAAATGCACTATGTAAAGTGGTTTGTGTTAGAAAGGGTATTTAGCTGTAGAAACCATGCCAAAAATAGAATGTACAAGTGTGATGTAGTACATTGATCCATCTGAGGGGGGCAATAATTTAAATTATAACTGATTCTCACTGTGATGACCTTGCCAACCCATGCCAACACAGAGAGCTGACATAAAAGGATTTTGATGATGATATAAATTAAAGACAAGGTGGAGTAGAAGTTTAAGACCAAGAAAAAGAGGAGGCACAAAACAGATAGTCATTGTGGAGGTCACAGAATGTGTGACGAAAGAATTTTCACAAACGAACGAATCACAAATAAAGATAAAGATAAAGTGAAAATTATATGGTGCGTGTGTTTCTGTCTATTGGTAATATTGGCAACATGACCATCCCCAAATATAACAATGTCAGTTTCAACACATGAATTCACATCAAGGATTTTGCAGAACAAATACGTAAAAGTAAATTAATATTGTATTCCATAAAGTTATATTCCAAATATCAGCTTAATATAACAATATATGTAAAAGAATTCATTATTTTTTAAAACCTTAAACACAGAGGCATTGTATTTCAATAAAAACATGGTTACAATAGAGTAAAGAATGAGCAGATATTAATTTGTAGCTTTCCAGCATAGTTACGTCCCTTTACGATCTGAGTTCAAATCCCACCGAGGTTTACTTTGCCTTTCATCCTTACGGGGTCGATAAAATAAAGTACCAGTAATGTACTGGGATAATTGCTGGCCTTGTGCCAAAAGTAGAAACAATTAATTTGTAGAGTCATTATCATCACCATCATCATAATCATTATAATCATAACCATCATCAGCACCATCATAATTATCATAAATATAATCATCACCATGATCAATGGGTGCCAAGAAATGCCAGGGATGGAAGCCGCAGTAGAAGTAGACTGAGAAAGACCTGGGCAGAGGTGGTAAGAGCTGACCTCAAGTCACTGAAACTCACAATGCAAATTTTCACAATGATCTATCCACCAGCAAAGATACTATAAACATCTGAATTAACAAACCAGTTTTTAGATAATGTCTACTAAATCATTACAAGATGTTAAGAGTTAATTAGGAACCCTTTAAATGGATGTTTGTTTCACAGAACCAGAGCTGGTTTTTGTTCAGGTTGGTATCAAAAGTGCTAGTATCAATGTACAGTTTTGTATCTTAAAACAAGGCAGGCTTTCAGGTGGGCTGGTATTGAAAGAGTCAACCCTTTAGCATTTAAATTATTCTACATTTACTATTGTAATTTCACAGTAATGGCTTTATCTTACGTAATTATCTCGCATAATATCGAATCTACAAGATGTTCATGTTATTTATTTTGAGAACAATACATTAATGTAGGTATGAGCGGCCAGTTTGAACAGAAAGAGGTGAGAGAGTTCTGGCTGGATACGGCCAGTTTAAATGCTAAAGTGTTAAATACTCATTTTTTTTTTTTGTAAAATAGATGAGTTAGCTTTTTGAAATAACATTGCAGCATATTCCCAATAGATAACTTTTTTGTTAAATTAAAAAATAAATTATTAAAATACACACTTAATAAATGGATAGCAAATAGAAGCAATTTAATATTGATTGATATTAGCTGAAATCTGAATTTAAGATTTAAATTGTAAATTATCTACTGTTCTTACTAGAGATTCTTTTTATATCGTTGTTGGTTAAAAAGCTTTTGAATTTTCAACATTGATTAATTTTGCAATTATAATTTTGGTTGTTTCTGCCATTGTATATTTTAATTGTTTCTACTTTTTGGCCAAAATGACAACAAACATAGAGATGACTGTTCATATTAACTAGGAAAACTGTGGGCTCATTATGTATGTACTTTAACTCTTAACATCTTGAAATGATTTAACACAAAATATCTTAAAACAGGTTTGTTAATTCAAATGTTTGTAGTATCTTTACTAGTGGACAGATTGTTGTAAAATAATGAAGTATTTGAATAAAAACTTTAATTATTAATGTGATATAGTCAGTGTTGTTTTGTACTTTTTAAGCATGTATTGCTAATGTGGTTTTATGAGGTACAGGACATTAAAAGTTAATGTACATCTCAGTTTTACTTCAGCTGCTCCTAGAATTTTTAGTATTCAGTTTCAAATTGCAGCCATATGTGTCTGTATATGATATATCTTTCAGTAAATGTCTGCAAAAATCATTGTGGGTAGAATGCATACAATTGTGTAGCAGAAGGATTCAGTGAAATATTTTGTGCAGATTTTGAAAAGTGAGACAACCTAAATTCATCATTATTGATAAAATAAAATAAAGGGCGGTGGATTGGCAGTATCGGTAGAGGGTCGGACGCCATGCTTTCCAGCATAGTTACGTCCCTTTACGATCTGAGTTCAAATCCCGCCGAGGTTGACTTTGCCTTTCATCCTTACGGGGTCAATAAAATAAAGTACCAGTAATGCACTGGGTAATTGCTGGCCTTGTGCCTAAAGTAGAAACAATTATTGATAAAATAAAGTACCAGTAATGCACTGGGATAATTGCTGGCTTTGTGCCAAAAATAGAAACAATTATTTCTGCATCCACTTTTTCCATGCTGGCATGTGTTGGATGAGGTATTTTTTATTTCACTGGTTTTTCATATGAGCTACAGGACATAGTGTATACGCAGTACATAAACAAATGTCACTAACTACCTGTGAAGGCGCACATAGACACATAAACGATGAGTTTCTTCTGCAGTGCTTCTGCCTACCAAATTCACTTAGAAACCATTAGCCAGTTTGAACCTATAGTAGAAAACAACAACCCAATGGAAGACATATTGAGATCAAAGTAATGAAAAAAGGGGGAAGTGGTAAAGAAGGGCAGATCTGGCTTTATAGGAAAGTAAAGGAAAGGACTATAAATGCCATAAATGAAAGGAAAAGGAGGGCAAGAGCAAAGACTAGGCAACAGAAGAAAGAAAGGAGGAAGAGGAGAGGGTGACAGTTTCAGTTGTCTCATTGACAATAGCCTGCTGCAACACCTGCTGCAACAGCCACACCACCTCGAGGAACTCAGGACATAAACAAACACACACACACATGCATGCATGCACGTATGCATGCACACATACACATGGGAGGCTTTTGCATACCAAATTTCATTCACAAGGCATTGGTCAATTCAAGAAGATACTTGCACATTAGGGGATTCAACCTGAAGCCACATGGTTGCAAAGTAAACTCTTTAACCACAAAGCCATGCCTGAAACTGGTCTTTGTCAAAAATCATTAAGTAAATATTGGATATCAATCTATATTGATATAACACAATAAAAGTTACTTATTGGATTGCTTCCTGAAAAATTAAAAAAAAAACAAAACTGTCAAATGACTTCATTCATCACCTTTATTTTTAGAGATTTCTTTTAATTCCAACATGGCTTCTCTCTTTATATACTCTGACAGAATGTCAATGTTTTATTGTAATAAACACACAGTTTATTATAACAACTACAAAATGTGATTTTTACTATTATTGTAAATTGTTTAGACATTGATTTTCTACTTTTCTCTCCTTATAAATAAAGGTCATTTCCACTTTCTGAATTGCTATTCAATAGTACACCTTAACTCTTTTGATATACCACCACCACCACCATCATCACCATCCTCCTGGGCATTTGGTAGAACCTGTTTTCATGTAAGCTCTTCCTGCTTACCACTCTTCTGCATCTGCTATATACAAAGACTACATTTTTGTTAGCCTTCCTAAAGTTGCACTGTATCTTGTACTTGTGGTGGCATTCACCCGGGGTGGGTTGAGCTGGCTCCATCAAAGGAATTCATGATGTAAGTTTATTTCAATGGTGTTTCATCAGGTGATTGGTTTCACAAGCAGTACCCAGCTGCAAGTATATGTACTTTAGGATAGTGCAAGCCAAGCATTGCAACGGATATAGTGCTTTCACATCCAATCCAGTTTGGTGGAGCCAGTGCTGTGTCAGGGATACATGGGAGGGAGTTTGACTAACAGAGGTGATAAATGCAACCTATTTGGGCCATTTTGTAGGCCAGCAGGAGCTCACCTCACTGTATCTCTTGTGTATCCACAATTAACATTTTGTATATTGTATAACATTTTTATCCACTCTGTTTTTGCATATTTATGATGGTCATTTCCCTGGTGGAATCTGGTCCATATCATCTTTACTACTTTTTATGACTTTAGTCTCAGCTAAGTGGACTTTGAAGCCTTTTGGTTCCAGATGTTTCTTCTCTTCTTGCTGAGTATACTCAGTATCTGGCTTCTCTCCTAGTCTCTTGGTGTTGTCCCCTGCTTTCCCCATGCCTTCCTCTTAGCTTTAATTGCCATGTCCACACTGCTATTCCACTGCCAGGTTACTCTGTGGCCTTGCTCCAGCCATATTTTGTCTGTGGCTTTCAACAGATTACCTCACAGGAATTCCCACTGCTATGAGTATTGGTATTTGTTTTCTGTATCTGAAATGAAGAGAGTTTGCATGGCCTGCCAGGAAATTTAAGCAGTTCATAAAGTAATATTACAGTCTTCATTCTTAACTGGCCTAGCATATATTCACTTAATCCTCAAAGGAAGCTATAATCATTATTAGCATGACTGGTGGCTCAACGCTATAGCTGAGCACTTGGTAGGGGCAGGAACATAAGCGGGATGCAATCTCCTGGCTTACCATGTGGTCAGTACCATCCCAGCCTGCTGACAACCTGGGGAAAGCGGATGTTAAATGCCACTGTCTAATGACAAAAACCAGTAAGAGAATAAAAGTATCATCATCATCATGTTTATGTCTGCTTTTCCATGCTTGCATGGGTTGGACATATATATATATATATAAAGAAAAGAAATCAAAAATGCAACTGGAGTCTTTTTAAGAATATTTATTTATTTCCTTTACCGGTTTCGCATCAGATGCAAGACAAACCACACACCCTCCATCTCAATTATACTTTTGAAAAGCATGAGAACTGTGAAACCGGTGAAGGAAATAAATAAATATTCTTAAAAAGACTCCAGTTGCATTTTCAATTTCTTTTCCTTATACTTTCACCCATGTAGGACATCTCGTTTTTTTTTTTTTTTTATAAAAAAAAACCTCTTTTTCTATATATATACATATATATGTATATAAATATATGTGATTATAGTGTAGTACGTCACTATTTTCTTTGCTAAGATGAGAGAAGCTCTATGCACATTAGTCTTCAGAATAAATATAATTTCATATTCTTGACTTTTTTCTAATATATTTGTTTTTCCAATATTGAATATATATATGTTATTCTTTTACTGGTTTTATTCATTAGACTGTGTGTGGCCATGCATGATTTGCATTTGATACAGCAGTGTTGTTTAGGAATGTAAGTGATCTAGAGAGGGGGGGATTACAAGACCCGCAATGAATCAGTATGCCAACTTAATAGATATACAAACCCCCCCCCCCCCCCCCCACACACACACGTTTCTCTTGTTTTCTTATCACCTTTGTAAAGGAATATTTTACTTGAAATATAAAAACTAACCAAATATTTCTCAGCTACAATTTCAGTATCTTTTTTAATGTTATTTATATCTATGTACATTGTTATAACCTACTATAACACACTGTTCTACTTATTCAATAATGTTCCAAGCAAACTACACCACTTTTCTATTATTATTTCTACAATTATTATTTCTATTATATTTCTTTATTATTGATATACAATGCTTCATCTGCATTGCTATAGCTTTCTGTAGCACACTGCATTACATATATATATTTATATATAATATATGTGTTACAGAAGGTTATATATATATATATATATATATATATATAGCCTTCTGTAGCACACTGCATTACATATATATATGTATATATATATATATATATATATATAAAATATATGTGTTACAGAAGGCTATATATATATATATATATATATAAAAGCTTATTAAACATAATCAACATGCACTTAGTATGTTGACTGTACGTTTGATTAAACAATGCTATTCTCCCAGCTGAAAATCTATATTTCTTTTGGAAACTGCATTTGTCATAATAATGTCTGATATTGAATGGTGTATTTCTTGAATGAATCTATTAGCAGGAATCAATTGGCTATGAAATACTTCTGTAGTTTGGATTAGATTTCATCAAGCAGAAACTCAACTTGAACTGTATGCTCTCTGTGAATTACTTCTGCTATGTAATTTCCTCTGACCTAATCTACATTGAAATTCTTATTCAATAGTGTGTTGCCATATACTTGAGACCAAATGGATATTTAACCCCCTTCGTTACCATATTTCTAATAAAAGACACTACATATGATTTTGAAATAATCAATTTGGAGGGGTTTAGTAATATGACTTTCTTCTTATTAAGCTGGTGTTTGGAACATTATTTAACAGGTTTTTACATAAAATTATGACAAAAAGTTTTAAGATAAATATAAGCACTGGCATTACCATGTTTTTAATGAAAGACATTGCCTATATGTTTAAAAACATTTTGAAATAATGAAGAATTTGGAAGGTTTTTGTAATATAATTAGCTTTCTCATTATTAAGCTGAAGTTTGGAATATAACTTTAAAAAGGGTCTTACATAAAATTATGAAAGGTTTTTAGATTTTAAAATAATTTAAAAATAATCATGAATTTGGAAGTATTTAGTAATATAACTTTATTATTAAGCTGGTGTTTAAGAAAGGTTCTTACATAAAATTATGATAGGTCTTAAGATAAATATAAACACTTTAAAACAGTTTTGTATTATAAAATCAGGAGCAGTTTCAAATGGTTTGGTATCAAAAGGGTTAATTATAACAAAACATGCATTCTGTGCATCACAATTAAATGAATGACTGGTTGATGCATTTTCTAAAGGTCTTCTCTGTAACTGATTAATACCCTTTGTACTGCGAATTAATCATATTTTGATGTGTTTGTGAATATTTTGCTGGTATATCGTCACTTGGTTTCCCTACTTTAAACGTTGAATCAGAGAAGATTCAAGAAGCTTCAGCTTCTAATAAAATATACACAGTCTGATTTATGAATTAAGTACTTTTTCTCTCAGATTGTAAACACAAATGTTCTCCAAACTACACACATACACTGAAACGCACAGGTTTCAGTCATTAGACTGAGGACATATTGGGGTACCACCTTCAAACATTTTAGTTTGAGTATTAAGAGACTCAGTAACTTAAACTAAAAAAATATAAATGAACCTCAGTCAACAGAACACTCATTAAACGGCTGAGTATTCCACACACATCAACCCTTAATATAATTTATCTGAGATATTAAACACACCTATATGCAAGTTTAGCTGGCCTCTTTTGAGGTTTCATCTCACAGGTTTCTCATATTTGTTTTAATCATAAGGAGCTCAGTCTTATCACGGAAAGCAATGTAAAATGAAGCATTTTGCTCAAGAACATGATGCACTCACTTGGCCCAGGGAATATACCCATGAACTTATGATGGTGAGTCCAACACCCCTAACCACTTAGCTATGTACCTTCACTTTATTCAACATAACACTGTTTATAACAAAGCTAGACTTCTGAATTACAAGTCCATAAAATGGGTTTCCAAACAGTTTGTCTAATTTCACTTAAAAGGCTTTAGTCAACCTGAAGATATGGTAAATGACACTTGCTTAAGATGCCACATACTAGGATTGAACTCAGAACCTTGTGATTACAAAGTGGACTTCTTAAAAAAATAATTACAACAAGCATGGGTTAGACATGAGGGCCTCATTACAGGTTTCATACTCATAGTGGCGGTTCTTATGGAAGTAATATTTTATTGTTTGATGCTCTTCCTGATGTCAAACCTTTTAAGCATCTCTTATGACTCAGTGATATGTGATGTTACAGTACCTATTCTAAACCACACAGACACACACCAAACACGCACACACACACACACGTAGAGGCATACACACACACACACAAAATGCACACACACGCACACACACACCACTGACACACACAGCCAGACAGACACACACACAGAGTATTAATGCAAAAATATCAAAAGAATAATAAAACCAAAGAGCTAGAAATGCTTGTTCTCCAATATATATTACTTTCTTTCTTATATTTTATTTTTAATGATAGGAACCACCTGAATGAGGTTAGGTATTGTTAGTGAGTTAACCTTCACTCTTTTACCAACTTCCTGTAAATCTTTCTCATTGTTACACAAAAACCAATTAATAATGTCAGTATGTTATCAGTGAACCAAGGTTTTTCTGGCTAAATAATGTTTCCTCTACTCAACTTATTTCCTTTTCTACAGTTTTACTAATTAAAAAAGGATATTTGACGGTTGGAGGTTGGTGTAATTTCATTGGTTGGCTAGATAGGTCTAATAATTTGATTGGTTGACTAGACAGGTCTAATAATTTCATTTAGTATAGTTGATGCGTAAAGATTAATTTTTATGTTTCAGCCAAAATTAATTTTCTTATTTTACACACACACACACACACACACACAAAATAGGAAAATTAATTTATATGTATGTGTGTATATATATATATATATAACAAATGCCCAAAACTCCGAGTTGGTACCATCAATGTAGGCTCAATGACAGGAAGAGCAGGAGAAATCGTAGAAATGCTAGAGCGAAAGGAAGTTGATGTATGCTGTGTGCAAGAGACTAGATGGAGAGGAGAGTCTGCTAGAGTCTTTGTAGGAAAAAGTCGGTGCTACAAATTTTTCTGGGTGGGAAATGACGATGGGATGGGTGGTGTAGGTATACTACTAGCTGACAAGTGGGTAGATAAAGTAATCTCAGTGTACAGGGTAAATGCAAGAATCATTAAACTCAGACTAGTCCTGAATATAACAATTACCACAATAATATCAGCTTACGTACCCCAATCGGGGCTGCCAGACGAACTTAAGGATAGTCCCTAATACACACTACTGCTCTATCAGACGACAATGACTTCCTAATCATCGCAGGAGATTTTAACGGACACGTAGGTAAACACTGCGACGGCTTCAATAGAGTCCATGGAAGCCATGGGGTTGGCACAAGAAATGAAGAAGGATTCAGACTTCTAGAATTCTGCGACGCCAATGACATGTCGATATGTAACACAAACTTTAAAAATCCTGACAACCACCTGATCACCTATAGATCAGGGGAGCACTCTAGTCAGATAGATTTTATCCTCATCAGAGGACGTGACAGATGGACGGTCGTAAACACAAAAGCCTTCCCTAGTGAGGAATGTACAACCCAACATAGCCTAGTTGTCAGCGACCTCACAGTCAGAACTAGACGAACCTGGAAACAGAGGCCAACCTGGAGAAGAAAGATCTGGAAGCTGAAAGACCCCTAAACCAGTAACAGATTTAAAGATATTTTACTCAACGCCTACGACAGTAAAGAACAGATAGAGACATTCAATGTAGAAGAGAACTGGGAGTTCCTAAAAATTAACTTACTAGAGGCGACGGATGAGGTCTGTGGCTGGAGTAAGACCTCAAGCAGGAGGAGAGTGACTTGGTGGTGGAACAATAAGGTAAATGAGGCAGTTAAGGCCAAGAGACAGGCATGGAAGAACGGGGGGAGGAGGGTACATTACATAGAGACCAAGAGGGAAGCTAGGCAACAAGTATACTTAGCTAGGAGGGAAGCAGAGGATAGAAAATTCAAGCATGTTTTGCAATGTGAGGACCAGAAACAGGTGTTCAAGATTGCGAGGCAGTGTGTCAGAGAAAGTTGTGATGTCATTGGAGAGAAGTGTATCCGGAATGATAAAGGTGAGCTTGCCCTCACAAGTGCTGAGAAGAAAGATGCATGGAAGAGTTATTATGATAGATTACTAAATGAGGAGAATGCATGGGAAGAAGAGACCATACCCCAAGTAGACCCTATAGAGGGGCCAGCAGTACAAGTCAGCAGCAACGTAGTAAGGCAATCAAAGATATGACGATGGGGAAGGCAACCGGTCCATCCGGTATAGCTGCCGAGATGCTGAAGGCATCTGGGTCTGTAGGTCACACTATAACCACACGTATTGTTAACCAGTTAATACTAGGTGTCATACCAAAAGATTGGTGCAGTAGCATCATTGTCAACTGCTACAAAGGTAAAGGTGATGCACTAGATAGAGGAAACTATAGAGGTATAAAGCTGATGGACCAGGTCATGAAAATAACAGTAAGAGTTATTACACAGTTGATTAGGGACCGGGTGAAACTAGACGAGATGCAATTTGGGTTTGTACCAGGAAGAGGCACCACTGATGCCCTCTTCCTTGTGAGGCAGTTACAGGAAAAGTACCTAGCTAAAAGTAAGCCACTCTCACCTGGCATTTGTCGACCTTGAGAAAGCCTTTGACAGAGTTCCACGTGCTGTAATCTGGTGGGCTCTTAGAAAACTAGGAGTAGATGAATGGCTTGTGAAAGCGGTACAAGCCATGTATAGGGGAGCAGTCAGCAAAGTTAGGATTAGCAATGAGTATCGCGAGGAATTTAGCGTACAGGTTGGGGTCCACCAGGGCTCTGTTCTTAGCCCCCTCCTGTTCATCATAGTCCTGCAGGCAATAACGGAGGAGTTTAAGACCGGATGCCCATGGGAACTCCTGTATGCTGATGACCTCGCACTTATAGCTGAATCTATGGTAGAACTAGAGAAGGAATTCCAAACTTGGAAGCAGGGACTAGAAAGAAAGGGTCTCAAAGTCAACATGACAAAGACTAAGGTCCTTGTAAGTAGACGAGAAAACAGAACCCAAATCCCCTCAGGGAAATGGCCTTGCTCAGTATGTAGGAAAGGTGTAGGTAGGAACTCCATTCTCTGCTCCAAATGCAAACTTACGTAGATTAGAGAGAAACGAAGCCTACATACTCCGATGGATGTGTAACAGTAATATACGCGAACGACAAAGCATAAATGAATTGAGAGAGAGACTGAGCATAAGAGGAATCAAATGCTGTGTGCAGGAGAGGCGGTTGCGCTGGTATGGACATGTGATGCGTATGAAGGATGACAGCTGCATAAAAGGTGCAGAGCACTAGAAATCGATGGAAACCGCGGAGTGGGGAGACCCAAGATGACTTGGGATGAGGTGATAAAAGCCGACCTTACCCAATTACACCTCTCAAAGGTGATGACACACGACCGTGACCTCTGGCGTCACGCAGTAATACAGAGTACCCGACCTCCCATGGGTACAAACTGAAGCATATAGACAATATGCCCCCACACCCCCCACCGCAAGGTGGTCGTGGAGGTGCCACGGCAAAAAAGCACCCAGCCCACACTGTAAAGTGGACGTGTAGGCGTCACGAAAAAGCACCCAGCACTCACTGTAAATGAAGTTGGTGTTAGGAAGGGCATCCAGCTGTAGAAATCAAGCCAAATCAGTTCCTGTATGAGCAAGGCATGGTCAGCCGACCAGACACTGCCCACAACAGGACAACCCGTCTAACCCATGCTAGCGTGGAAGAACGGACGTAAAACGGTGATGATGATGATATATATATATATATATATAAATAAATGTTTCTACTTTTAGCACAAAGCCAGCAATTACCCCAGTGTATTACTGGTACTTTATTTTATTGACTCTGTAAGGATGAAAGGCAAAGTTAACCTCGGCGGGATTTGACCTCAGATCATAAAGGGCTGTAACTCTTTGCTGCAAAGTATAGCGTCTGACCCTCTACTGATACTGCCAATCCACCGCCCTATATATATATAAATAAAGTGGTCATGTTGGTAACACAAAAAGCACCCAGCCCACCATATAAGGTGGTCTTGTTGGTGACACAACAAAAAAGCGTCCAGCCCACACTCTAAGGTGGTCGTGCTGGTGACACGATGAAAAAGTACCCAGTCCAATTGGTCACTTTAGTCCCACAATAAAGCACCCAGTCCACACTGGAAATGTGGTTGGCACTAGGAAGGACATCCATTGTAGAAACTAAACCAGAAACAGTTCTGTATGGTTAAGATATGGTCACCTGCTCTGACTTGTCCCACAATGGGATAACTTGTTTAACCCATGCTAGTGCAGAAAATGGCATACCTCATTACATTTGGATGCTTATTGTGGCATCTGGTGTGGAAATGATGGAGTGAGATGAGAGAGTAAGCGGCAGGAAACATATTACTTGCTATATGGAAGTGAAACATGGACGCTTTCATCCAAATAACAAAAGCACCTTAATGGCACATACACTCGCCTGCTTCAGTGCATTCAGAACATAAGCTGGTGACATCTGCCTTTGAAAGGGATATATGCCAGCCTCCCACACATATCTGTTGTACGTAAGAGTGGAGTAAGATTTGCTGGCCACTTCCACCGTGCCACCTATGAGGATGTGTCCCCATTAGTGCTTTGGAAACCACAAACAGTCACTAATAACAAGGGGCGCAAGCTCTTTTGCCCTG
This sequence comes from Eledone cirrhosa, assembly GCA_964016885.1. Taxonomy (NCBI): domain Eukaryota; kingdom Metazoa; phylum Mollusca; class Cephalopoda; order Octopoda; family Eledonidae; genus Eledone; species Eledone cirrhosa. Next base: position 293,738,009 of record OZ024742.1, on the reverse strand, counting down.
ATGTCATCTCCAGAGATTTGGCTGAGGCTGCCGGATGATGATGATGATATGTGGCATTAACATTAAATTATTGCTAAAGACACCTAATATGTACTCTCAGAGTGAATTTTATTTCAAATGCTATATATGCTTGTGCATATGTTGCATTGATAGATAAGTCACACCTCCATTTTACATACAGCATTTGTTATGTACTTACCATAGATTTTGAATTGAGCTTTTCAAAGCACAGTAGATAAGAGCTATGCTGGTTTTTCATATATTTGTTGGGGGAAAAGGTAAGACCTATACATGAGGATACATGGTATATAGATTTTACTCAACTTTTCACCTTATCATCACCACCATCATCATCATTACCACCACCACCATTTTACATCTACTTTCTATTGGCATGAGTTAGATAGGTGGTTATATTTCTAGTCAGTTCTAATCTGGAGTTATTATTCTCCTAGACAAGGTCAGAGAACCACTTCTCACTCATATATTCTAATTTTGGCATGCTTTCTATGGCTGGATGCCTTTGCTAATTCCAACCACATTGCAGAGAATACTAGGAATATTTTATTATGGCACCAGTATAAAGAGTTCAGCTCTTCGCATGATTATACCTCTGAGATCACTGACCTAGGATAACTCCAGCCTCATTGAGTAAGTGCAAGAAGACAAAGACTAAAGAAGTTGGTGTAGTCTTGGGATGGTTTAGTTTTCTTCATCCTACATTGTCTCTATTCAATCTCCAACCACTTTTCAGAATGTACTGGGTGTATTTTATTGTGGCACCACCACTAGAGAGGTTACCATATCCTTGACAGTGCCAATGACAATGTCAACTACAGGTCTTTCAACTATTTGCCTCTTACACTATCCTCTCAAACACCTACTATCTCTCTCTCTCTCTTCCTTATATATACCTCTCACACTATCCTCTCAAACATCTCTCTCTCTCTCTCTCTCTTCCTTATATATACCTCTCACACTATCCTCTCAAACATCTACTATCTCTCTCTCTCTTCCTTATATATACCTCTCACACTATCCTCTCAAACATCTATCTCTCTCTCTCTTCCTTATATATACCTCTCACACTATCCTCTCAAACTTCTACTATCTCTCTCTCTCTTCTTTATATATACCTCTCATACTATCCTCTCAAACTTCTACTATCTCTCTCTCTCTCTCTTCCTTATATATACTTCTCACACTATCCTCTCAAACTTCTACTATCTCTCTCTCTCTTCTTTATATATATACCTCTCATACTATCCTCTCAAACTTCTACTATCTCTCTCTCTCTCTCTTCCTTATATATACTTCTCACACTATCCTCTCAAACTTCTACTATCTCTCTCTCTCTTCTTTATATATACCTCTCACACTATCCTCTCAAACTTCTACTATCTCTCTCTCTCTCTTCCTTATATATACTTCTCACACTATCCTCTCAAACTTCTATCTCTCTCTCTCTCTCTCTTCCTTATATATACTTCTCACACTATCCTCTCAAACTTCTACTATCTCTCTCTCTCTTCTTTATATATACCTCTCACACTATCCTCTCAAACTTCTACTATCTCTCTCTCTCTTCTTTATATATTCCTGACATCCTGGGGATTGTTTACTCTACCTCTATAACTAAACAGTCCCACGTTTTTCACTTTTAATCCATAGAAAAAAAAATATTTCTCAATAATGAACAAAAGAATATTTCTTTGTTCTTTCTTTCTCTTTAAGAAGAGTTATTGATTTGAATTCTTCATTATTTACCTTTTCTTCTCTTCCCTCTCGTAATCTCCTCCTTCTTCCTCCTCCACCTACCCTCCTTCTACTTCCTTTACCACCTCCTCCATCTACCCTCTCCCACCTCATCTGTCACTTCCTCTCCTTCCCCTTCCTTTATCACCTCCTCCCCTTCCCCCTCTTATACCACCTCCTTCACTATGTAATAAAAATATTTTTCTCTACTTCCTGACTTTTATTTAAATGACACTTTTACTGTTATTTCCTACCTGGCATTATTTTGTTGACTGTTCAAATCCCGCCGAGGTTGACTTTGCCTTTCATCCTTACGGGGTCGATAAAATAAAGTACCAGTAATGCACTGCGATAATTGCTGGCCTTGTGCCTAAAGTAGAAACAATTATTTTGTTGACTGGTGGAGGGCAGTGACTTGGCAGAATCGTTAGAGGGTCTGACGCCATGCTTTGCAGCATAGAGTTACGACCCTTGCCATTCTGAGTTCAAATCCCGCCGAGGTTGACTTTGCCTTTCATCCTTACGGGGTCGATAAAATAAAGTACCAGTAATGCACTGCGATAATTGCTGGCCTTGTGCCTAAAGTAGAAACAATTATTTTGTTGACTGGTGGAGGGCAGTGACTTGGCAGAATCGTTAGAGGGTCTGACGCCATGCTTTGCAGCATAGAGTTACGACCCTTGCCATTCTGAGTTCAAATCCCGCCAAGGTTAACTTTGCCTTTCATCCTTACGGGGTCGATAAAATAAAGTACCAGTAATGCACTGGGTAATTGATGGCCTTGTGCCAAAAGTAGAAACAATTATTTTGCTGACTGGTGGTCTACATATGTGTGGAGTTTAATTCTAGTTTTATATTGTCAGACATTTGCATTCAGTTTTCTATATCAACATGTAAACATGTAGGCGCAGGCATGACTAATGTGGTTAAGAAGTTAGCATCACAATGTTGGTTTGGGTTTCAGTTTGATTCTACTGCATGACACCTTGTGCAAGTGTCTTCTAAATCCTTAGGATGACCAATGTCTTATGAGTGGAATTTGATATATGGAAAACGTATGGAAGTCTGTCATATACAAGGTGTCCTCCAAAAAATGTATACACACTTCAACAGCATTCTAATAAATATTGCCTGTACAGGTAATCAAAGTGTGTATATATTTTTTTTGGATACTATGTCTCTATGCATCTTCATACTGACATTGCTTAACCCTTTAGCATTCATCATTATCATCATCATTTCATTTTACGTCCACTTTTCCCTGCTTGCAAGGGTGGGGCGGGAACTGATTCTGGCTTGCTTTCTACAGCTGGATGCCCTTCCTAACACCAACCTCATTTACAGTGAGTGCTGGGTGCTTTTTTGCCGTGGCACCTCCACGACCACTTTGCAGTGGAATGATAGGGACCCCGGTCCCTATCATCTCATTTCTACAGCTGAGTAAACTGGAGCAATGTGAAATAAAGCGCCTTGCTCAAGGAAACAACACATCACCCGGTCTGAGAATTGAACTCACAACCTTTCGATTGCAAGGCCACTGCTCTAACCAATAAGCCATGTGCCTCCATTCTCTATATATTTACTATTGTAAATTATTCTCTCATAATATTGAATTTAGGAGATTTTGACATTATTTATTTCGAGAACAATATCTTAACATAAGTATGAGCAGCTATTTATGGCTGGTTTGAACAGGAAGAGATGAGAGAATTCTGGCCGGATACAACCAGTTTAAATGTTAAATGGTTAACCCTTTCATGACGATTTTTCTAATGAAATACACTCTATTTTAATTAATTAATGAAGAATTTCGAGGGAATTACTAAAGTTATTAATTATTTCATTTCTAAGATATTAACTTAATGTAATGTTCTTATATAAAATTATGTTGGAAGATTTTAATTTAAATTGGAAACCTTTAAAATGGGTGGTTTTATTTCATAGAACCAGAACCGGTTTTGGTCAGATTGGTAACTAAAGGGTTAAAGCAAGGGGTAACATCATGTTCCACATATACAATATCTGATAGCTTTGTAGTTCAACAAAGATAAATGGAGTGCCATACTTAATAATACAGTATGGCTTGATATCTGGAAGGGTGTTTGACTATGCAGTACTACCTAAAAGATATCTTGTTTAACCCTTGTCATCATGTAAAAGTTGATCTAAAAACAGTGGTGACGATATTATGTGTAGTGTCATTTGTACATTGGTTTGTACTCTGTGGATATTGACAGCAACTAGCTTAATATATGTGTAGGTATGTATATATATATATGTATGTGTGCGTGTGTGTGCATATATATATATGTGTGTGTGTGTGCGTGTGTATACAGCTGTGTAGTTAGGGGTAGTACTAAGAAACAATTTGGAAGTTAGAGTAGAGTGAACTAATTAAGTTGACTGTCACTGGTACTTTGGGGATTATTATCAACAACAAACTAATTATGTCTTCTTCCTCCTCTTTCTACTACTCCTCTTCCTCATAAAATCCAATTAGATTTGTTAATGAGTTAATACTGTACCAAATGTGGAATATATCATATTATTATGTTATTATTATTATTTTATATTATTACTTTACCATAATGAGATTAAAATACGATGAACCTTTGATTTTTTGTATAACACAAGTTTACTTTTATTTGTTCTGTAATAATGGTTTGGTTTCTATTTCTGAATGCCCACTACTTCATACAATGTACTAGGTGTATTTTCTTGTGGTAGCAGTGCTGTCACTTTACAGAGTCTACTGAGTGTATTTTATCATGGCACCAGTACTACCACTTCACAGTGTATACTGGTTGTATTTTATCATGGCACCAGTACTACCACTTTACAGTGTATACTGGGTGTATTTTATCATGAGCAAACAATACTTGCTGTTTGAGTGGTATCAGTGTGAACATACATGTATGTATGTATGATCCTGTAACTTCTGATAGTGTTGTAGGAGTGCCGTATTGACATACAGCATTTCTTGGGCATTTTAAGCCTGTCAGAGCCCATCCAGAGAGAGAAGAATCAACCCCAGTACTTGACTGGTACTTTTTTTTTTATCGATCTCGAAAGGATGAAAGGGAAAGTTGACCTTGGCAGGATTTGAACTCAGAGAGCTGGAATGAATACCATACAGTATTCTATCTGATGTTCTAATGACTCTGCTAATTTGCCACCTCTCTCTACTACATACGGCAAGAGAAAGTGTAGCAAGTCTGTAATTTTAGAATGTAAATTGTGAGAAATGCCAGGGAAATAGCTTTTTTTTTTTTAGATTTAGAGATTGTTTTATAATTGTCAAGGTCATGTATAGTTTCAATACATTTATATGGAAATAGATTTTATAGAAAATAAAGAACAAAAAAATCACAATAGTGTATTTTTTGACACCATTATTACTCTCTCACCTTCTAATGGGCTATGATAATCCATTTATTGTATTTTAAACCCCCAAAGGTGTAACAGTTGTCTTGGCTGGCCATGCATTACAAATTATATAATGTGTGTTGAAACAAAAATATTTTATATGGATTGATTACAGGCAATAATCAATGTATTTTGGAGTTACTGTTTTCAATAATGGTTTCTAATTATTGATTCTAAGTATCAGTCAGTAGATGACAGATGTAATTAAAAAAAAAGAGACTAATGAATGTTTGATAATTTGGGTAATTTTACTTTACTCTCTCCCAGTCTGTCTGATTTAACTTTGTAATTAGTTAAAATACTCTGATGGTGATGTGATCATGATGTTGCTGCCACTGCTGTTTTAGCACTTTTGAACTTTTAATTAAAAGCATTCCAGCCATGACCATCCAATGTCTTCATGCTGTGTGGAAATGATGTTATTTCTAGCAAGTTAAGCAACCTCATAGAGGATCTCTTCTTGCTTCGTCTTCTTGCTGTAACAACCACTTCAAGCTATTGTAACCAGATTACAAAATGGCCACTCAGTCTTCAATTTGATAGGTTTCCTACTGTCTACCTGCCTGTGGTACTATTTTACAGATGCCAACTATGTCTGTCAAGATGCTGTGACAATATCTCAAATAGTAAAATCATTATCATCATTAGTCTTGTTTTCTTGGTAGCAACTGTTGGATGGGTCATCACAGACCAAGTCAGTACTTAATCAGAACTACTGATCTCTCAGACAGGATGGGGACTCATCTCACTTACATATTTTCGGGTCCCAAATAATAGGGGGTGTTGGAATAAACAGAGGTGTGTGCGTGTGTGTGTGTGTGTGTGTGTGTGTGGAATAAGCAGGATGGTTGGAAAATGGAAAATAGGTAATTTTTCTAGGTTGTCTCTGTTGATTAAAAAAAAAAAACAGAATTAGTCGTTTAGTTTACATACCGAGACCCCAACCCACGCTATTTATTTTATAACGTTTGAGAGTTCTAGTAATGTACTTTTTTTGTCATGTATAATGTTTTTTAATGTATAAAGAAAATTGTCACCTCTTAAAATATAATTTTGCTGGAGATAGATTAGCAAAATTTAATAAGCAGCAGTATGGGTGGAATAAGAGCAGTGGAGAGTTGGAAGAAATCTGAAAAATTAATAAGTGGGGTGGGGAAGGGAGTTGATTATTTGATACCTGAGAGTACATTCCTGCACTTTACAGGGTGCAGCAGGTACATTTACTGTGGTACCAGTACTTAGCAGGTTGCTATGCCTTTCAGCCACACTGATTCCCAATGATTACTTTTTCTCTAGGTGTAACAATAAAACTTCATATATGGAAATGTATTTTCAACCAACTCAGCTTGGTTAACATTTAGTTACTAACCCGGCCAAAACCAGCCCTGGTTCTATGAAATAAAACCACCCATTTTAAAGGTTTCCAATTTAATTTATAAATCTTCCAACATAATTTTAGATAAGAACCTTACATTAAGTTACTCTCTTCAATAATTTTAATCAATAATTTTAGTAAATCCCTCAATTCTTCATTAATTAATTAAAATAATGTATTTCATTAGAAGTGCAGTCATAAAAGTATTAAGCCCAGTATGGCTTAGCTATGCGAGATCTTTTCTGCTATTATTTTATAGATATTTATAGATTGTAATTTGTTAAAATTTGGTATTTAAAATATATTAATTTTTCTTCTTTTTCTGTTTCTTTTTGTAGGTAAGTCTGAAACCTTTATGGAACAAACGTTTCAACAATTACATGAACATCAAAGAATGTTTACTGTAGCCACGCAAGCATGGAAAATGAACGTTAAAACAGGGATAATGTTGATGTTTGGTATAAAATTTATAATTTAATTCATTTCTAATCAAACATTTTTTGGCAATTTACTGTGGTAATTGCTTCATTAGAAATATATTCTCTTGCTATTGTCACCTTTTCTCTATCTCCACCTCACACCTTTATTACTTCTTTCTCCTTCCTCGTCCACTCCTCACGGTTTCTCTTTTTCCCCTCTCCATTTCCTCCTTCATTTCTCCCCTTCTCTACTTCTCACATTTACTCTCTGCCCCTCTCCACTTCTCACTTTTTCTCTCTCCCCTTCCCCACTTCTCACATTTATTCTTTCTCTATCTCACCTCATTATGACTCTATTTCTCTCTCCTTCCAAGCTCTCACCTTTTCTCTCCCTTTTTCTTATCTTCATTCTACTCCCCCACTATACCTTTACTTTCTCCTCCTCCTCCCCACCACATCTCATCATTATTCTATTCACTTTCCTCCTCCACACTCCACCTTTTCTCTCCCCACTTCTCACCTTCATTTTATTCCCTCCTCCCACCTTTTCAGTGAAGTTTGTAATTTAAACAAAATATTCTATGTGACTATTGATGTTTATTAAGGGTGGTGGATTGGCAGTATCAGTAAAGTTGGACACCCTGCTTTGCAGCATAGAGTTATGGTCCTTTACATTCTGAGGTTAACTTTGCCTTTCATACTTACGGGGTCGATAAAATAAAGCACCAGTAACGTACTGAGGTCGATTTAATTGACTTCCCCTCACCCCAAATTATTGGCCTTGTACCTATACTAGAAATCATTATACACTATATACCCTCTCACCTATAGTACTGTACACTATATACCCTCTCATATATAGTACTATACACTATATACCCTCTCACCTATAGTACTATACACTATATACCCTCTCACCTATAGTACTATACACTATATACCCTCTCACCTATAGTACTATACACTATATACCCTCTCACCTATAGTACTATACACTATATACCCTCTCACCTATAGTACTATACACTATATACCCTCTCACCTATAGTACTATACACTATATACCCTCTCACCTATAGTACTATACACTATATACCCTCTCACCTATAGTACTATACACTATATACCCTCTCACCTATAGTACGATACACTATATACCCTCTCACATATAGTACTGTACACTATATACCCTCTTACATATAGTACTATACACTATATACCCTCTTACATATAGTACTATACACTATATACCCTCTCACATATAGTACTATACACTATATACCCTCTCACATATAGTACTATACACTATATACCCTCTCACCTATAGTACTATACACTATATACCCTCTCACATATAGTACTGTACACTATATACCCTCTCACATATAGTACTGTACACTATATACCCTCTTACATATAGTACTGTACACTATATACCCTCTTACATATAGTACTGTACACTATATACCCTCTTACATATAGTACTATACACTATATACCCTCTTACATATAGTACTATACACTATATACTCTCTCACATATAGTACTGTACACTATATACGCTCTTACATATAGTACTATACACTATATACTCTCTCACATATAGTACTGTACACTATATACCCTCTCACATATAGTACTGTACACTATATACCCTCTTACATATAGTACTATACACTATATACTCTCTCACATATAGTACTGTACACTATATACCCTCTCACATATAGTACTGTACACTATATACCCTCTTACATATAGTACTATACACTATATACTCTCTCACATATAGTACTGTACACTATATACCCTCTCACATATAGTACTATACACTATATACCCTCTCACCTATAGTACGATACACTATATACCCTCTCACATATAGTACTATACACTATATACCCTCTCACATATAGTACTATACACTATATACCCTCTCACATATAGTACTGTACACTATATACCCTCTTACATATAGTACTATACACTATATACCCTCTTACATATAGTACTATACACTATATACCCTCTTACATATAGTACTATACACTATATACTCTCTCACATATAGTACTGTACACTATATACCCTCTTACATATAGTACTATACACTATATACCCTCTCACATATAGTACTATACACTATATACCCTCTCACCTGTAGTACGATACACTATATACCCTCTCACATATAGTACTGTACACTATATACCCTCTTACATATAGTACTGTACACTATATACCCTCTCACATATAGTACTGTACACTATATACCCTCTTACATATAGTACTGTACACTATACACCCTCTCACATATAGTACTATACACTATATACCCTCTTACATATAGTACTATACACTATATACCCTCTTACATATAGTACTATACACTATATACCCTCTTACATATAGTACTATACACTATATACTCTCACATATAGTACTGTACACTATATACCCTCTCACATATAGTACTGTACACTATATACCCTCTCACATATAGTACTATACACTATATACCCTCTTACATATAGTACGATACACTATATACCCTCTCACATATAGTACTGTACACTATATACCCTCTTACATATAGTACTGTACACTATATACCCTCTTACATATAGTACTATACACTATATACTCTCTCACATATAGTACTGTACACTATATACCCTCTCACATATAGTACTATACACTATATACCCTCTTACATATAGTACTATACACTATATACTCTCTCACATATAGTACTGTACACTATATACCCTCTCACATATAGTACTATACACTATATACCCTCTTACATATAGTACTATACACTATATACTCTCTCACATATAGTACTGTACACTATATACCCTCTCACATATAGTACTATATATAATAATAATAATAATAATAATAATGAAATTATTGTATGAAGTGCTCAGGTACACAACTCGTCAAAGGTGTATGTATAGTACATAGCATAATACACAAATGTCAGGGAAGTGAATAGTGTATGAGTCATGATATACATGCGTGTATGTGTATGGAGGGGGAACATTAGGTGTAGTGTTGGCGAATCTCGGGAAGCATGGAGGCCTTAAAGGATGCAGTGTCTCGACAGCTAACAACCGATGCAGGTAGTTTGTTCCATGCTTCAGCAACTCTGAGCGTGAAAAAATGTTTCCGAAAGTCATGGGAACTGTACTGTTTTCTGACTTTGTGGGCATGCCCACGTGTGTTAGACACATGGAAATCAAAAAGGTACTCAGGGTTGTTGTTGGCAAGATGGTTAACAATTTTGTGGGTGTTTACCAAGTCAGTTGCCAGGCGTCGGAGCTGCAATGTATCCATGCCCAGGGAAGCAAGGCACTCAGAGTATGGTAGATGCCTGTTGGAGGGTATTCGCTTGGTTGCACGTCTCTGAACAGTTTCCAGGCGGTCAATGTTCTGAGCAAGATAGGGGTTCCAGACTGGTGATGCAAATTCTAAGTGTGGCCACACCATAGCCATGTACAGCCTTAAATAGATAGCTGGAGAGCAGCTGACAAAGGTCTTGCTGAGTGATGCTAAGACACCCTCGGCCCTCTTGACAATTTTAGAGACGTGCTTCATCCAATGCAAATCGCTGCTGACCGTAATGCCCAGGTCACGTTCACAAGAATACTTCTTTATATTAGTGCTGTGGAGGGAGTATGTGGACACTAGGTTTTTACTCCCAAAATGCATGGTGGTGCACTTGTTCACAGTTAGCTTGAGTTGCCAGTCTGAGATCCATTGTTGCATTGTGTCCAGGTCAGACTGCAAGCAAGATCTATAGTGTTCAGGATCTGTCCTTTTTATCTCAAGGTACAGCTTGATGTCGTCTGCGTACTTTAGTACTGTGGCATTCTTTAAGTTGGCATCTATGTCATTAATATATGCCACAAACAAAAGGGGCCCAAGAACAGATCCCTGTGGTACACCAGATGACATCTTATATGGTGAGGAATGCTGTCCCAGAACCGTGACTACCTCTCTTCGACTGAGAATGAAGGACTTCAACCAGTTAAAAAGATCATCCTTCACACCCATTGCAGAGAGTTTTGCCATAAGCCTTTTGTGTGGCACAGAATTGAAAGCTTTCGCAAAGTCAAGGTAAACAACATCCACCCATGAGCCACCATCAGTGATCCGGGTGATGTCTTCAAGAAACTCGATAAGTTGATCACAGCAGCTGGAGTTAGTGATAAATCCAAATTGCGAGGGCCGGATAAGACTGAGAGTTCCAGAAGTTCCAAAGTGTTTCTCTGACACAGGATTCCATCAGTTTGGCAATGCAACTAGTAAGACTGACTGGACGATAGTTCACAGGTGATGTGCGGTCACCCTTTTTGAATAGAGGAATGACACTGGCAGTTTTCCACTGTTCTGGAGTAGCACCATTGTTCTGGAGTAGCACCATTGTTCAGACAGAATTGGAAGAAGTGTGATAATTGGTGCAGAAGGAAGTACCCACCACGTTTAAGAAGCAGGTACTATATACTATATACCCTCTCATATATAGTACTATACACTATATACCCTCTCACCTATAGTACTATACACTATATACCCTCTCACCTATAGTACTATACACTATATACCCTCTCACCTATAGTACTATACACTATATACCCTCTCACCTATAGTACTATACACTATATACCCTCTCACCTATAGTACTATACACTATATACCCTCTCACCTATAGTACTATACACTATATACCCTCTCATCTATAGTATTATACACTATATACCCTCTCACCTATAGTACTATACACTATATACCCTCTTACCTATAGTACTGTTTCTATATACCCTCTCATCTATAGTACTATACACTATATACCCTCTCATCTATAGTACTATACACTATATACCCTCTCACCTATAGTACTATACACTATATACCCTCTCACCTATAGTACTATACACTATATACCCTCTCACCTATAGTACTATACACTATATACCCTCTCATCTATAGTACTATACACTATATACCCTCTCATCTATAGTACTATACACTATATACCCTCCTGCGGCCCGCACAAAGGTTTTTACAGTGCGAGCATGTTTTATCTTTGTAATATAAAATTAAAAAAATTAGTTGTAATGTGCACAATTAGTTGTGTGTAGCCCTCAGACAACACATATGTGTCCCATGTGGCCCTTGTGGACCCTCAGTTTGACATGCCTGCTCTACAGTGAATACAGTAAGGTCGATAAAAAAGTATCAATCAAGTACTGGGGTCAATTCTTCCTCCATATCTTTTTCTCACTGAAGAAATCTGCTGTATTCAAATCTGGAGAGAAGATGGGCTCTGCTAGGTTTAAAAATGCCCTAGAAGTACTGTATGTCAATATGGCACACCTACAACTCCTTCAGGAGTTACAGGTCCATACATACATCTTAACTCTTTAGTATTTAAACTGGCCATATCTGGCCAGAATTCTCTCACCTTTTTCTGTTTAAACCGGCTGTGACTGGTATTGTTTTCAAAATAAATATCAAAATCTTGTAGATTCGATATTTTGTGAGATAATTATGTGAGATAAAGTATTTACCATGAAAATACAATAGTAAATATAGACTAATGTAAATGCTAAAGGGTTAACTGGATTTCATCAATGTAATGAGAAACCCTATGTTTAAAATAATTCTTTTGTTCATTATCAATATTGGAACTATTTATTTCAGTGAAATAGTTATAATGTTATTATTTATGTTGCTTTTCTTTCTATTCAATGTATTCATTCATAATAATTAGATTGTAACTGCAATCTTCCTCTGCACAATGTTAAATAACACAATATTTAATGAGTTGAAACATCTGTATACCATGTTTAACAGACTTAAATATGTGTGCATGCAAGTTTACTTATTTAATTATCTTGTTGAAATCCTCTTCACTCTTTCATGGCTGGCAATACTACAGTGAATATCTTGTTCTATAATACAAGATTGCTAGTTATATATAGAGATTACTGTAACAAAAGATGTCTCAATTTATGTCAATACACAAGACAACCTCTCTAGGGCTGGTACCATGATATAATGTAACTAATATATTCTGTAAAGTGGTTGGTGATAGTAAGGCTGTCTAGTCATAGAAACCATACCAAACAAAGGATTGAGAGGACTCTTCAGTTGTGTCAAGGACATAACCTCTCTTAATGTTAGTATCAAAATAAAATGCACCCTTACACTCTGTAAAGTGGTTGGTGATAAGAACATCTGTCTATAGAAACTAAGACAAACTTTGAACATAAATGGGATGTGGGCCCACAAATCATCAGTGAGAGGATAATAATTTTGATTAAGTGTTGATTTGGTCTATGATACCCCATCCAACCCATTCCAGCACAGAAAATTGATGTTAAATGATGATAAAGATGATGAGAATGCTGGTCATGTCTAGAGATGAATGTAACAAAAAAAAAAAAATCACAATTTATGTTAATACACACCTATCCATGCAGCTCTATATATGCTAATTATTAGCTGAATTTCCAAGTTAGAAATGTGTAACCTTAGAGACCAGGTCAGATGCATCTAAATCTGGTTGATATGTATGACTATGTAAATTAGTTACATTAGCATATCTGCATAACAAATAAGTCTTGTATTTCAATATTGTTTTTGTTGTTTTTTGTATTTTTTCTTTGGTTATTTATGAGCTATAATGATTTGGGGCTCTTCAATCATAGTATTGTATGTATGGCTGTGTGGTTAGGAAGTTTGCTTTGCAACCATGTGGTTTCAAGTTCATTCCAACTGTATGGCACATTGGGCAAATACAACATATAATAGATGGATATTTGAGATGAAACAGTTCAGACATTTTATTTACTTTACATTATTTCTACATGAACTCATACATAAAGTTAGAAGAAATATCCAAAACTTTCTTTCAAATTAACTCTCTAAATAAGTACCAGAGTAGAATAAATATTGGTGTTGATATGGTCCAGTATAAGAATAAAAGAATTGTAATCCTCGTGAATTTTCAGTTTCAATAAATCAGTTTCTCTATTTATCTGACCCATCCATCAATGGCTTCTTAATTCCTGATGGAGTTCTAGAGGTGCTTGTGCATTTTAAACCTGGCAGAGTCTTTCCCCACAACTGACTTCTCTCTCTCTCTCTCTACACACACACAACTCAGTACTGGGCTGGTACTTTATCAGTTATAAAAAGATGAAAGCCAAAGTTGATTTCAGCAAGATTCAAAGTATCGCATTTGACCCTAACATTTCTGTCAATTCACCACGCTGGACAACATGTACTTTATTCTATCAACCTTGAAAGGACAAAAGGCAAAGTTGACCTTGGTAAGATGTACTCAGTGTACTTAGAGCCAGAACAAATACCGCAAGGCATTTTGCCTGACACTCAATGACCAGATTGAACTAATTATAAGCACTATTAATTACTTTTGATTAATAACTTAACAAAAAGAAGTATAGTGTTTAGAGATAAGTAGTTTTGGTTTTAGTGTAAATCCATCTATTATAATTGTTTCATTAGGCATGATTAATTAATATTGGAAGAAAATAAAGTATGAAATTCTCTAAAAATTACTGTTATGTAAATAACATGTACCAATATATATTCTAGTTTTTAGAATAGATCCACTATCTTTCTGTATTGTAAGATAATTGTGTATCCTCAGCCAGGCTGAGGCATCCCTTTTGATACTAACTCACTTGAGATATGCCTCTGATTTCATGATACAAAATGTTTCAATTTAACCCTTTAGTATTTAAATCACTCTGTGTTTACTATTGTATTTTCATGGTAAAGGCTTTACTTCACATAGTTATCTCACATAATATCGATTCTACAAGATTTTTTATATTATTTATTTTGAGAACAATACCTTAACATTAGCAGCTGTTGGTTACTGCCAGTTTAAAAAGAAAGAGGTGAGGGAATTCTGGCCAGATATGGCCAGTTTAAATGCTAAAGGGTTAAGCTGTTCATATTTAACCTTTTCATGACCACATTTCTAATGAAACACACTCTTTTTTAATTAATTAATGAAGAATTTTGAGGGATTTACTAAAATTATCAATTATTTCACTAATAAAGTAGTAACTTAATATAAGGTACTTATATAGATTTTAATTTAAATTGGAAATGTTTAAAATGGGTGGTTTTATTTGCTAGAACTAGAGCCGGTTATGGCCGGGTTGATAACTAAAGGGTTAAGATATCATATATGATAATTTTATTTAAGAACCGTTTGTTATGTTCCAAACACCAACTTATAAAGACTAACAAGACTGTGATCTGGGTGTATTGTCTTACATCATCATGTCTTTATACTACTAATTTAATAACATTCTAGTCCTGAAGAAAACCATATTAAGACTCAACTCAAAGTTATTTCAATAATCTTGTCAGATATGAAGATGAAAAATTAATATCATTAAAATAAGCCACACTGTATATTCTGAGTCAACTGTAAAAAATGTAAACCCTCTCTCAGTTCTTACCGTCAATAAACATTAAAACACATTTATTTTGAGATAAACAGAAATATGTAAATTTTAGAAATTTATCTCAAACTGAATTATTAAATTTCCACGTCTTTTCTCTTCTCTTATTTTTTTTTTTTAAAATCTTTTTTTACATTTACTGAAACGAAAAAGGTGGTGTGGGAGAGACTGACATGTTTATGATAGATTAAAAGATTTGTATCATCACATTTCAATTTGATGCACTTATATGAATATTACATATTTTCACTACTACCACACCTCTCATTCTCTATCTGTGCTGTGCAAGGCACACACCTCTCCAAGCTGGTACCAATTTTCTATACTATACTATTCCTATCTATGTAAAACCCATAAATATATTGAGCTTATCTCTATATCTCAACCTCTGTCTTCATTAAGACGATGTGAACCTGCCCCCACCCTGGTCTCTATTTACAGTTTTTGGGAAATAAAAGCAGAAGAGGAATATTACCAATTCAATTCCTGGTGATACAGATCATCATTCTAGGAAGTAGTCATCTTTTATTTAACAAATTCTTTTAATCAGATCAAACATTGCTCATTTATCCTCTCTCTCTCTCTCTCTCTCTCTCTCCAAGATCACTCCCATGACCCAACATTTAATCTCTCCCCACTCATATCCCTTAATTCCCAATTCCTCATCCAACCATGCTAAGCATGAAAAGATGGGCGTACCCTACAGTATAACACCAGATATCATTCACGCTTTGAAGCCACCTTTCCCTCAGCAAGCAATATGGAACCTCCTCCCCAACTCTCATCTCTCCACAACTATCACTACCTTCTTAGCCTTGTTGATGATACAATGAGTGTCCCAGTGTCGAACTGTGGTAGTGCTGGTATCACAATAAAATGCACTCAGCCCACACTGTAAAGTGGTAGTAATGAGGCCAAGGTAAAATGCACCCAACTCGCTCTGTAAAGTGGTAGTGCTGGTGCCACAAAGAAAAGTATATTGTCCACCCTGTCATGTGACAGTGGCAGTGCCACAATAAAAAGTACCTACTTCACACTGAGAATTGGTTGGCATTAGGAAAGGCATCCAGCCATAGAAACTATATCAGAAGGGAACATATGTTTAGTCATAGAACATGTCAGCCCATCTAACCCATGTAAGCATGGAAAATAATCATAAAACTGTTATATATATATATATATCATCATCATCATCATCATCGTTTAACGTCCATCTTCCACGCTTGCATGGGTTTGGACGGAAATTTTCCCACTTGAGGCAAGATTGGTTATCCTGCTCGTATAGGACTGTCTGGCGGGTTTTCTACGGCTGGATGCCCTTCCTAACACCAACCACGTTTACAGTGTGGACTGAGAGGTTTTTACCGTGTTACCTACACGGCCACATTACAGCGTGGACTGTGTGTTTTTTTTGTCGTGACACCTACACGACCTCATTTGTTTCGGCCTGGATGTTGTGGTACCAACATAACTTCACATTTAAGGTGGTGGTGTGGATGGGGTGGGGGTAGTGGGACGGGGATGTATTTTGTCAGAGGTGCCTACTGACTGTAGGTTTCGCTTTGTACTTAGGCAAGGCGGGTCTTCTGTATGACTGTGTAGCGCCAAAGATCTCGGTCCAGTGACATAGTCTTGGAGAGGTGTAAGTGCGTGAGGTTGGAATTTATCAAGTTGTCCCAGGTTTTTCTGGGTCTCCCTACTCCGTGGCTACCGTCTATTTTTATCGCCCTGCACTTTTTTATACAGCTGTCGTCTTTCATGCGCATCACGTGACCATAACAACGTAGTCTTCTCTCGAGTAAACAACATCTGATCCCTCTTATTCCTAATTTCTCCCTTAGTTCGTTTATGCTTTGCCATTCACGTATATTACTATTACACATCCAGCGGAGCATGCAAGCTTCGTTTCTCTCCAGTCTGCGTATATCCTCTGCACACAATGCCCAAGTCTCACTGCCATGTAACATTGCTGTTCGTATGCAGGCATCATACAGCCTGCCTTTCATTTTTAGAGAGAACCCTTTAGCGGCTAATAGTGGTATAAGCTCTCTGAACTTTTTCCATCCCGTTCTGACTCTAGCTACTGTACTTTCAGAGCACCCTCCCCCACTGCTGATTTTGTCACCCAGGTAATGGAAGGTGTCCACTATTTCTATAGAACCATCTCTGCAGTGGAATGAGCTAGTATTCTGTGGGCACTTGCTGCTACTTATTGTACCAGACCACTGGCCACATATAAAATCTATATTCTTAGTTAGCTTACCTGTGATCTCACTACATCTTTTATGCACCCATACTTTACATTTGGGACATAAAATGGAGTTTCTGCCTACTCCTTTCCTACACACTGAGCATGGCCATTTCCCAGATGGGACCGGTGCCCTATTTTCCTTCCTACAAACTAGAACTTTAGTCTTAGACAAGTTAACTTTAAGGCCTTTTGATTCTAGGCCATGCTTCCATGTTTGGAATTTCTTCTCTAGTTCAGACATTGATTCAGCTATGAGATCATCTGCATATAGGAGTTTCCATGGGCAGCCGGTCTTGAACTCCTCTGTTATAGCCTGAAGGGCAATAATAAATAGTAGGGGGCTAAGAACGGAGCCCTGATGAACACCAACTTTTACGCTAAACTCTTCACTATATTCGTTGTTAATTCTAACCTTGCTGACTGTTTCTTTATACATGGCTTGTATAGCTCTCACAAGCCATTCATCAACACCTAGTTTTCTAAGCGCCCACCACATAATGGAGCAGGGGACTCTGTCAAAGGTTTTCTCCAAGTCAACAAAAGCTAAGTATAGGGGTTTACTTTTAGCTAGGTACTTCTCCTGTAGTTGTCGTACAATGAAAAGAGCGTCTGTGGTACTTTTGCCTTACACAAACCCGAACTGCATTTCAACATGACAAAGACTAAGGTCCTTGTAAGTAGACGAGAAAACAGAACCCAGATCCCCTCAGGGAAATG
Organism: Eledone cirrhosa; assembly: GCA_964016885.1. Taxonomy (NCBI): domain Eukaryota; kingdom Metazoa; phylum Mollusca; class Cephalopoda; order Octopoda; family Eledonidae; genus Eledone; species Eledone cirrhosa. The sequence continues at coordinate 293,719,550 of OZ024742.1, read as the reverse complement.
GCCTTGCTCAGTATGTAGGAAAGGTGTAGGTAGGAACTCCATTCTCTTCCCCAAATGCAAACAATGGGTACACAAGAGATGTAGCGGGATCTCAGGAAGCTTAATTAAGAATGTAGGCTTCACATGCAGCAGCTGTGCTGGGACAGCAAGCAGCAAACAGCCACAAAAAACAAGTACCACCAATCTCTGGGAGGGCTCTGTAGAAACAGTAGACAGCTTCTGCTACCTAGGTGACCGAATTAGCAGCGGAGGTGGGTGTTCAGAAAGTACAATAACTAGGGTAAGAATGGGATGGAAGAAGTTTAGGGAACTACTACCACTGCTAGCTGCAAAAGGCTTCTCCCTCAAAATGAACAGCAGACTGTATGATGCGTGTATCCGAAAAGTGATGTTGCATGGTAGTGAGACTTGAGCGCTGAAGGTGGAAGACTTACGTAGATTAGAGAGAAACGAAGCCTACATGCTCCGATGGATGTGTAACAGTAATATACGCGAATGACAAAGCATAAGAGGAATCAAATGCTGTGTGCAGGAGAGGCGGATGCGCTGGTATGGACACGTGATGCGTATGAAGGATGACAGCTGCATGAAAAGGTGCAGAGCACTAGAAGTCAATGGAAACCGCGGAGTGGGGAGACCCAAGATGACCTTGGATGAGGTGATAAAAGTCGACCTTACCCAATTACACCTCTCAAAGGTGATGACACACGACCATGACCTCTGGCGTCACGCACTAATACAGAGTACCCGACCTCCCATGGGTACAAGCTGAAGCATATAGACAATATGCCCCCACACACCCCCACTGCAAGGTGGTCGTGGAGGTGCCACGGCAAAAAAAGCACCCAGCCCACACTGTAAATAAGGTTGGTGTTAGGAAGGGCATCCAGCTGTAGAAATCAAGCCAAATCAGTTCCTGTATGAGCAAGGCATGGTCAGCCGACCAGACACTGCCCACAACAGGACAACCCGTCTAACCCATGCTAGCGTGGAAGAACGGACGTAAAACGGTGATGATGATATATATTATATATATTTTATATATATATATATATATATATATAAACATATATATATATATTATATATATATATATTATATATATATATATTATAATGAGGGACAGAGAACGCTGGAGAGAACTCGTTCATGGATCTCGGGAATTTTACCTGCCCTAGAGATATATATATATGTTTATATACATATATATCTATATATATATATATATGTTTATATATATATATATCTATATATATATATATTATTAGAAAGTGAACAACACAATATATAACTACTCCATTACCAAAGGTTTCAGGACCCTAGACAATATTAACATACATCTAGAGCGTTCATCAGACAGAGAGATTATGAAATGAAAATACGAAAACCTTTCATTCTTTTTTCCTTTGCTTTTTCTTCAGAAATACTTAACATATATATATATATGCACACAGAAATGTGGTGCCGTAAGGGCGCTACTCTGATATATAGAGTATATTGAGCATTTTATATTTTGTAGAGGCCATCTCTCTCTCTCTCTCTCCAGGTTTGAACATAACCTGGTCCAGAGAGAGAGATAGACTTTTAAATTTACTCTAAAATTTTTAATTTGTTATTTAGTTAAATCTGAATCTCTATAATGTCTTTGTTAAACTCAGTACTGAACTGGTACTTTATTTATCGATCCTGAAAAGATAAGAAGGCAAAGTTGATCTTAGTGGGATTTGAACTCAGATTGCAGTGAGCCAAAACAAACACTAAGGAGATTTAATCTCATGCCCTAATGACCCTGTCAATCCTCAATTTGCTGCTTTACTATGTAATAAGACAATAAAACTAACATCAATGATTTGTAGGTGTAGTAAATAAAAGTGGTTAAATCTGTTTTGTTGCCAATTTTACTGTTATCCAATCAGGGAGAACAGTTCTTGCAATACAGGAAATATTCTGGTTTTAACTGTGTAATAGGCAGTGCAGAAAATAGTTACAACATCACCTGTATTTCATAACAAATCTTTCTCTCAGATGACAAAGCAGGCAAATATTGCTCTGTGTACATGTGTGTATATGTTTGTGGTGCATTTCTGCATGCATGTGGATGTGTGTATGCATGTGAGTGTATGTGTGTATGCATGTGGATGTGTGTGTAAATGTTTGTGTATGTGAGAGTATGTTTGTCTGTGTATATATATATGTGTGGAGTGTGTGTATAGGTGATTCATTTATATTTAGAGATGTTGAATCAAGTGTATTATCTAAATTGTTGCATTATTAGTGTGTATTTTCTTGTATGTATGTGTTCATGCCTGAACACATACATATATACACACACGCACACACATACACACACGTTAACAGGTTTAATAAAAAGTCTTAATGCGTGTGTATGAGTGTGTATGTATGTTTATAAACTTGTACTTGTGTCAATGTTTATAGATGTTTATTATACACACTGACACTCTGTTGTACACTTACACACACAATAAGCTGTGTATGTGTGCATATATATATATACTCATACGCACACTCACACAGGGAGAGAGAGAGAGAAGCATCTGCATTCAATTGGTTGCTGTATGCTAGAGATTGAACAAAGGCATGCTATATTTATATGTTTTTCTCTCCACATCTAAGCAAACATGTTTTCCTTGGTGTTTTTATGTAGCTGTCCTTTTGTTATCAAATATAATACCAATGCAAATATGTATATTGGTGTTTGCAGTGTATATTGCATAATGTATTGTCTATTGGGAGAGAGATAGAATGTGTGTTCAACAAGGGAGAGAAGCAAGGGTGGTATTAAATACAGATGGCTTGTAGGGATAGAAGAAAGATGAGTTTGTTAACTGCCTGTTCATAAGCAGCATTGAATAATGATAGATTTTAAGACCAGTTCACTTCATGCCAGGGCCAGCTTTTATTCATCTTTTGTTTGTTTTTGCTGGTGAGTCAAGAAAAAAAGGCAGTGTTCAAATTCTTTTTTAGGGGCCACCAAGACTGATGGGAGGGAGGGATGTAGGTAGGTAGGTTGGTAGGTATTTTCTCACTGGAAACCTGGATTGAAAGCTTGCAACAAGAGTGGACTAAGCCTCCAAAGACCAAACCTGATGATGAGTTAAGTTTACAGTGAGATTTGTGTTCAGACCTCTAAGAGACAGAACAATTATTGCAACACTCTGATTCTGCTAGTCCCCTGCTTTAGATTGGTACTTTATATTTTGACACCAGAAGGATGAAAAGCAAAGTTGACCTCAGCAGGATTTGAATTTTCAACACAAAAAGCAGAAATAAATTCTGCAAGGCATTCATTTGACTCTCTAATGCTGGATGTCTGGGCTATATATCTTTATTTGAATATAAAAATCACACAAAGAATCACAGGTATATGTGGTAGGGTTGCAGTTTTTATGCAAATTCTAAATCATAAGTTAGGTGATAAGATCTTTTAACTGTTAACATTATATAATGATTTAACAGAAAATATCTAAAAGCAAGTTTGTTAATTCAAAGGTTTATAGTATTTTTTACTAGAGGATAGATTGTGAAAATTTGCAATATTATAGTAATAGTAAAGACTTCAATTTTTAATGTGATGAAATGTATAGTCGGTGCAACCTGTAGAAAGCAGGAACAGATGTGAAAAGTGTCCCCCCCCCCCCGGCTTGCATCTGAAGTCTATGACTCCGAGTCAGTGCTGACATTTTATGTAGCTGTTCTTTTGTTATCAAATATAATGTTAAATAATGATGATGCAGTGAAGTGCTGTTTTATATTTTACAAGAGCATGGAGGCATAT
>OZ024742.1:293633254-293710754 GCA_964016885.1 Eledone cirrhosa | reverse complement strand
GTTGTAAAACCACCATCACCACCATCATCACCACCACCATCATCACAACTGCCACTGCCACCATCACCACTGCCACCATCACCACTGCCACCATCATCACCACCACCACCATCACCACCACCATCACCACACCACCACCATCACCACACCACCACCACCATCACCACCATCATCAACATCATCACCATCACCCACCACCATCACCCATCATCATCATCATCATCATCATCATCACCTATCATCAACAACACCAACACCAACACCACCATCATCATCATCGTCATCATCACCCACCATCGCCACCACCATCATCGCCACCACCATCATCACCATCTCCATCACCACCACCACCACCACCACCACCATCATCATCACCACCACCAGCTTTTATCTGCCCACTGCAAGCTGGTGCTAAATGTTTCAATACTGTGCAACTTTTATCCATGTAACACCCATCTCACCCTCTGTCTTCTTGAACCTGTCTCACCCCACCCCTGGTCCCCAATGTATACACAGCTTTGCCTTTTGTGGTCATTTCTCTGCACACTTACAATTTCTATTTTAATCCTTTAACATTTCTATTAGAAGAAGTTTAGGGAGCTGCTTCCTCTGTTGACGAAGAAGGGTTTCTTCCTGCGTACGAAAGGCTGGTTGCATGATGCCTGTGTGAGGAGCGCGATGCTGCATGGTAGTGAGACATGGGCAGCAACTGCAGAGGATATGCGACGGCTGGAGAGAAATGAGGCAAGCATGCTCCGTTGGATGTGCAGTGTAAATGTGCGTGAACGGCCCAGCATAAATGTGTTGAGAGAGAAACTGTGTCTGAGAGGATAGAATGTAGTGTACGGGAGAGGAGACTGAGGTGGTATGGACATGTGATGCACATGGAGGATGACCGATGGGTGAAGAAGTGCCAGGAAATGCCAGTTGAAGGAAGACGTGGTAGAGGAAGACCGCGAAAAACATGGGCGGAGGTGGTGAGAACAGACCTCAGATCATTGAAGCTCACGGTGGAGATGACGAGGGACCGTGACGAGTGGAGAGATGCTGTGCTGAATAAGACCCGTCCCACCCTTGCAAGTAGGGAAAAGCGGACGTAAAATGATGATGATGATGATTACTTTATATATCTATTATATTTTCATGGTAAAGGCTTTACCTCACAATTATCTCACATAATATAGAATCTATGAGATTTTGATATTATTTTGAGAATAATACCTCAATATAAGTATGAGCAGCCGGTTACGACCAGTTTCAAGAGAAAGAGGTGAAAGAATTCTGGCCAGATATGGCTGGTTTAAATGTAAAAAAAAAAATATTAAAATTTAATCCTTTATCATGTTTACAACTTTTTCTATCTATTTAAGTGATTCCTAACATGTGTCTTTTCATACATCTTTGTGATGCTTCAAGCTTCTGTTCCATATTTGTAGATTGTTAATTATTCACACAATGCTATATATTAAAAAAAAAAAAAATTAAAATTACAGCTCACATCTATGTAGGTTTAGCTGACCCTCCATGAGGTTACATCTTATAGACATCTTATAGGAGTTTTCTTGGATGTTCTAATGATAGGAGGGCCTATCTGTTTTACAACAGACAATCTGTACTGTCCTCTCATGAAATGAAGCATCTTGCACAAGAACACAATGTGCTGCCCAGTTCAGCAGTCATACCCACAACCTTATGATTGTAAGTCTAAACCCTAATCACTAGGCCACATATTTTGCCTGTATTCTTTTAGAATACACTGTCTGTAGAGTTAAACCTTATTTTAATTTATATATAGATGTGAGAGGTAGTGATGCTCTGACATAGAATGATTGAGATGTGACCGGGGTTGTATACATACATGGTGGCTGCCAACTCGTTTTCGAGTACGGCCACTACTTTATATCCATGTAGGAGAACCCCTACCGATGCACTGAACGAGTGTGGCTTTTTAGTCTAGCCAGCGACTTGAAAACTCTGGTACAAACACTACACTTGTGACAATTATTGACACCTAGTGCTGGGCCCATGGTACCATGTGACCCAAGGTGTCGTGTGAGATCACTACTCGACCTGCATACTCTTCCATAAACATTACATGTCGTCGTCTGATGAACACTTATAGCTCTACAGGTGCCTGCTTCCCTGTTCTTGTGCACTCTCAGGTGACTCTTTAGACCTGCCATGCTCAGACAAACCCTATTACAGGTCTCACATACGTACATACATACATACATACATACATACATACATACATACATACATACATACATACATACATACATACATACATACATCATCATCATTTTACGTCCGCTCTTCTCTGCTTGCAAGGATGGGACATACATATACATACAAACATATATTGATGATATATATATATATAGAAATGAAAGGAAAGCACAAACAAGAGACAAGTCTCTGCAGTTGTGTGTTGGGGGTATCGGATATTTAAAGACAATATGTCTATCCCCAGTGCGTCAATAAGTTTGTAAGTTATTGGGGAGAGAGAGAAAAATAAAATTAAATGGAAGTGAAATATATATATATAAAAAAAATATATATTCTTCTAAAGTCTGTCTGAAGCCTGGAGGCTCATTAGGCCAGTACTTATCCCGATTTTATTAGAATTAAGCAACTGAGAATACAAGACCCCCCCCCCCCCCACGTGTATAAGATACCAGTCTATCATAAGATTTAATCTGCAGCTACTGCTGGTACTAATTTTCTACTGAATGGTCAGGAACAATGTGAAATGAAGAGTTTTGTTCAAGAATACAACACATCCAGTCCAAGAATGAAACCCACAACATCACGATCATAAGTTTAAAACCATAACCAGTAGGTTTCACACCTTCATACACACAAACACTCACATGTATGCATATAAGTGTGAAACTATTTTCATAATCAATGCTGTGAATATCATCACCATCATCATTACTTAACATTCTCCCCCTCCCCCACCCAATCTCCCCCCTTTCCTCCCCCTCTCTGTGTTAAGTTAGTTACTATTATTTCTGTGACGTTGCAAGATAGAAAAAAAAATTGAAGAATGTGCCAAAAACCAATTATTGTTTGGAGTGCTAAGCTTGTCTTAAACTAATCTCCATAGTTGTTAATTGTAAAGTAGTTTCAAGGTAGCTGTGGTAAAACGTATGTAGTAATAGTGACTAATAAGGAATGTGTGAGAAAAATTTTTCAACTGGTGATAGTTGATAAAGTTATGGTGAAATATAATAGAAGTGTTAGAGTGTGTGATGAAAAGTGTAGTATGTATTTATTCCAGCTCTTACTGTTCTCAGTTCTAATGCCTTTCCTACTTCCAGGGTTGATAATACACCAGTGTAGGATGAACTAGTTCTTACTCTTAGTCCAGCTTGTTCCGTCGGGAACATAAGTCAACCAATTGCCTCCAATGTTGTTGGTCAGTGGCAGCTCATTGACATCCATGCTAGGTGATGTTGATGGACTATTAGAAATATTAAATACACTTTCTTTGGCTTTTGCAACTTGTTAGGGGCCTAGAAGTCATACCATCCTCAAATCCTGCCAAAATCAAATTTGCCTGTCATTCTTTCAATCTGTCTAATGTCTGTCTGAAGCTAGTAGGCTCGTCAGGCCGGTGCTTATCCTGGTTTTGTGGCGTGAAGCAACTGAGAGTACAAGATTCCCCCCTCTCTGCACTGGATACCAGTCCATCATGGGGTTAACCCCCCCCCCCTGCTATTACTGGTTCTCATTTTCAGCTGAGTATACAGGAGCAATGTGAAATGAAGTGTTATGCTCAAGAATACAACACACAACCCAGCCCAGGAATCAAACCCACAACATTATGATCGTATGTTCAACACCCATGCCTCTAGGCCACGCACCTCCACCATTCTTTCAGGGTTAATAATATAAGGTATCACTACAGGGTGATGGATTGGTGGAATTGTTCATGTGTCAGACACGATGCCTTGGATTATATGTTCAGGCTCTTTGTGTTTTGAGTTCTAATCCTGCCAAAGTCAACTTGGCCTTTCATACTACTAGCCATTACTATACCACCATCTTACTTCATCTTACTAACCATCACTACACCACCATTTAACATACACCATTTCACTAATGATCATTATAGCACCATCTTACTATCCATCATTACACCACCTCACTAACCATCACTATACCACCTCATTAACCATCACTACACCACCACCTCACTAACCATCACTATACCACCTCTGTAACCATCACTATAACACATCACTAACCAACACTACACCACCATCTTACATACACCATCTCACTAACCATCAAACTACACCAACACCTCACTAACCATCACTACACCACCATCACTACACCACCATCTCACTAACCATCACTACACCACCTCACTAACTATCACTACACCACCTCACTAACTATCACTACACCACCTCACTAACCATCACTACACCACCTCACTAACCATCACTACACCACATCACTAACCAACACTACACCACCATCTTACATACACCATCTCACTAACCATCACTACACCATCTCACTATCACTACACCACCTCACTAACTATCACTACACCACCTCACTAACCATCACTACACCACCACCTCACTAACCATCACTACACCACCACCTCACTAACCATCACTACACCACCTCACTAACCATCACTACACCACCTCACTAACCATCACTACACCACCTCACTAACTATCACTACACCACATCACTAACCAACACTACACCACATCACTAACCAACACTACACCACATCACTAACCAACACTACACCACATCACTAACCAACACTACACCACCATCTTACATATATCATCTCACTAATCATCAAACTACACCACCATCTCATTAACCATCATTACACAACTATCTGACAAACCATCAAACTACACCATCATCTAAATAACCATCACTGCAAACCATCTGACAAACCATCAAACTATACCATCATCTGAATAACCATCACCATTTCAAATGAATAACTGACTGTATGAATAGATCTGACCCTGTCTCATGAACACTACAAAGACTACAAACACAACAATTATCTTTATCAACCCACCATCATAACTACATTCCCCCACCATCATAACTACATTCCCCCACCATCATAACTACATCCCTCCACCCTCACTACCAGATCATTACCAATATTTCTAATAAACTTCACAGTAGTTTTATAATTGTCTGTTGTTGAACAAACAGTCATTGGGTAAGTTTGTGTGTGTGTGTGTGTGTGTGTGTGTGTGTGTGTGTGTGGCTGGCTTTGGTTAGATTTTTTTTTTATCTTCAAAAGAGTAGATTATTGTTACAGTTCCAAGCACCATCATTGTCATCATCATCGCTATCATCATCATCATCATCATCACCAATCTGTTTTCCATGCTGGCATGGGTTGGGCAAGGTGTCATGGTCCAAGACAAGATATCATTGGATATCCACATCTTTCTCTGGTCTTATATTCTACTGCAAAAGACCCACCTTTCCATGTGCACAGAAGGAAGCAAACATATAGGAGGCACTAGTCTGCACCAATCTCCCCCCCCCCCCTGGGGATTGTGTTAGTGACACAAGATGCTCCCAGTTCAAGTTGGAGGCACACACACAAAAAAAGCACCCAGGCCACGCTGTAAGGTGGTCGTGTTGATGAAATAAGAAAAAAAGGTACCCAGTTCACCCTGTAAGGTGGTCGTATTTACTTTTTTACTCTTTTACTTGTTCCAGCCATCTGGCTGAGGCCTTGCTGGGGCACTGCCCTTATTGGTGACAGGAAAAAAAAAACACCTCGTCCACCATGTAAGGTGGTCATGCTGGTGACACAATGAAAAAGCACCCAATCCTCACTATAATGTGGTTGGCATTAAGAAAGACATTCAACCATAGGAACCTAGCCAAAAACACAGTTCCATATGAACAAGAAATGGTTGCCTGATTTGAATTGTCTCATAGCCTGATAACCTGTCTAACCCATGCAAGAGTGGAAAAATAGATGTTGAATAATGATGGTGGTGATGATATATATACATGTAAGTTATCTACGGGTTTATATATGCAAGTTGGCTACTGCTTAAATATGTTGTCTACTTCACACACACACCATCATTATCACCATCACCACCACCACCATCCTCATCACCATCATCACCATCATCATCATCATCTAGTGTACATATATATATGTGCAAGTTGTGTGTCTGGAGCTGCATGTTGGTAGATTATTCTAATGATACACAAGGGATGTCTTTGTGATGTGATATCTTTATAATTCCCAGTTAACACTTTATAACTAAAGATTCTGTAGAAAGTATTTATCATTTCTAACCATAAAATCTACAGCTTTGTCTTAGAAACTACGTTTTTATATTATGACAAACACTAGCACAACCACCTATGAAAGATTGGTAAATATTGTAACCAAGATATTCTATACTGTGCTATAAATATTTTCATATTTTATGGAGATACATGACCTAGTGTTTAGAGTGTTGTAGTCATGATCATAAGGTTGTGTATTCAATTTCTGAACTGGTGTTGTGTTATGTTCCTGAGCAAGAGGCTTCATTTAACATTGTTTTTCATAATAAAACCAGGACCATTATCATTAAAACACTTGAGAACCTTCCTATGGTATGTAATTTAATCTGAGGCCATCTAAACCTCCATAGGTATGAATGAGCTGTAAATTTCATTTCATTTTTATCTTTTCACTGTAGCCTATCATAATGTAACCCATTATTAGAATAGAAATCTAATAAGGTCTCCCCATTTGCATTTAGATCGACCGTCTAACCTATGCTAGCGTGGAAGATGGCCATTAAACGATGACGATGATGGTGATGGTCAGGGTTGCTGTTTTTCCAATCACACTTTTCCATGTCAGGTAGCCAGTGCCAACATGTACATTGAAGTCTCCCATTAGGATATATGGCTCAGTCACATCTGTTCCCTTCTGGGTTATGAGAGTTTTTATGAGAGTCGATAGTGTCATGTGTTGCTCTGTCTTCCCACTTCTCAGCAAAGCAGTTCTTGGATGAATCAGCAACTCTGGACCAAACAGTAGTAAGCAATACTCTACTCTACTACTGAATATATCTACAGATCTTTACCCAACATTGTATATATAGACAGATGTATGCAACCTTCTCTGCATATATACATCATTTTAATACTATTCTGTATTTTAAAAATATATCTATCGATTATAGCTAACATTGTATGTGTACAGACAGATGAAAATGTCATGTCTGTATATATATATATATATATATATATATATATATATATATATATATATATATATATATATATATATATATAGTATTAAGGATACTATTTATGGTTATGTATATAATAAAACCTTTTATGGTTATATATTTTTTATGCAAACCCCAAATAGTGAAAGATAGTCATTTATTACTATCTTATTACCAGTAAGATAAATAGCTCAATGTAATAACATCAGTTGTTTTACAGAGCAGTTATATAGAGATTACAATAATCAAAGTTCAGTTTAAATCATTTATTTGCTTACAATTGTTCTCTCCAAACCGAGGTTTGGATTCTTCGGAGCAACTATTTAGTGATCTATAACATACTTGACCTCCTTTTCAACACAAGAGACATATAAAAACATATGCATATATTGACCCACAGTGGGATGACATCCATCAAAATGATATAGCATGGCAATTTACATATAAAGGTTAAAGGATAAAAATAAAAATAAAAATAAAAATAAAAATAAAAATAAAAATAAAAATGAAACATTGGCAGTTTATGAAGATAAAGCAAGAGGAAAGTTTAGAGTAGTCAGTGTATGAAACAATCTCATGTGTAGCATGCACGCGTGTCTTATTTATACAGGATTAGAGTGCGTCAGATTGTTAGTTGCAGGGTCAGGCAGTTGAAGCAGGCAATCGATATTATTATGTGGGCTGAATTGTTAAATCATTTTTTCGCATACACCTGTATGATATACAGTCCCGAATGTAGAGAAACACCACACTATAAAAAATATCAAACATATTATAAACTATATTATATCGTAGGCAAAACAGTACCACTGTCTTCGCGCACACCACCACTCACATAATCCATGAGACGCAATATATAGACCACGGGTCTATCATATAATCCACGATGGTTCAGCATATAACCAAGTTATAAACCATATCTTGTTGATTCTTAATCAATAGATCATGTTGTTTAGTTTTGTGTGATGATATTATATTCCAAAGAGGGCTCAATAACGATAAATATATATCAAATATATAAGAACCGTGGAGTAAATATTTATTAATATATATATATATTAATATATATATATATATATTAATATATATATATATATATATATATATATAAATATATATATATATATATATATATATATATAAATATATATATATATATATATATTAATAAATATTTACTCTACGGTTCTTATATATTTGATATATATTTATCGTTATTGAGCCCTCTTTGGATTTTAGTCTTCAAATTTATTATTATTACTATATATATATATACATACATACATCATTTTAATACTATACTGTACTACAAAATATCATCATTATATGTAGGTGGATTGGCAGTATCGGTAGAGGGTCGGATGCCATGCTTTGTGGCATAGAGTTACGGCCCTTTATGATCTGAGTTCAAATCCCACCGAGGTTAACTTTGCCTTTCATCCTTACGGGGTCGATAAAATAAAGTACCAGTAATGCACTGGGATAATTGCTGGCCTTGTGCCAAAAGTAGAAATAATTATATAGAGCCAGATGTAAACACTTTATCTGTGTATATATACATTGTTTTAATACTATAGTACAAAATATATCTATAGATTGTGGCCAACATTGTGTGTAGAGCCAGATATACAACCTTCTCTGTATGTATATATATATATAACTTTAATAATAATTGTTTCTACAATAGGCACAAGGCCAGCAATTATCCCAGTGTATTACTGGTACTTTATTTTATCGACCCCCGTTAGGATGAAAGGCAAAGTTAACCCCGAAATATAACTTTAATAATAATAACAGTGTTGATATTATTGGGTGTAGACTTAACCAGAAGGTTTAAAGCTCAATGCAGTATGGTTCATGCAGAGCTGATATATAAAGTATAAGAAACACCATATATTGAAACAATATATATGTATATATATAGTGTCAATGCTATACTTTACGACAAAATATATCTGTAGATTATAGTTGATATTGTATATATAGAAAAATGTAGGTACCTTGTATCTATATACATTGTGTCAATGCTATACTACACAGTATATTTGTAGCCAAATTGTCTCTTTGTAAAAATCTAATGAGTTTTCAGTATGTTCTGTATAAATTATTCCTAATTTACAATTCAATTTACTTGGCATTTGTTCTATTCTTCTGTATGATGTAAATTTGGTTTATAGAGGTTGGAAGTGTGAAATTTCCCTCAGTATGCAAATAAAAAAAAAAAAAAGAAAAGAAAAATTTAAATGAAATTTATAGCTCACACCTATGCAACGTTTAGCTCGTCGCCTACAAGATTGTATCTCATTGGAGGTTTCTTGGGTGTTTTAGTGATAGGGCCCTCATTCCTATCTTGAAAAGCAATAGGAACAGGGTGGAGTAGGGGTGGTGGAAAAATTTGCGAAATCAATAGAAGAGGGGGAGCAATTATTCGAGAGTACTTGTGAATTGTGAAAAGTAAACATTTTTGTGTGACAGTATTTATTCACTCGCACATGTCTACTTAAATCACTGCTTGCATAATTTCCTTCAAATAATGAATTTCAACAGCAGATAATAAGACAAGCATGTTTACAATAAAATCTTTTGTTTCACACTATAACAATAATGTGTATAATCTAGATTTCATAAAAGACTTCATTATTCATAGCCCAGAGTTTATCAACACAATGAAATACATTGTGATTTGAATATCTCAGTCCATTTCAATCAATGGTGAGTAATCTTCATAATCTTTTTATATTCTGTTTTAATCAAGTTAAAAAAACATGTCATGTTGAATGCTGGAGATATTTAATTTTGTAGGAAAAAAGAATGTGCTGTGTTCATATGGTTTTATGTTGGAAATAAGAAGAAAGTGAATATCTGTCATCTCCTTGGAGAAAAAAAGTAATCAGTCTTTCAGCATGACTGTATAATTTAGAGGTATTGGATTCGATCTTTCTGCGTGGTACCATGGACTGATTAATTTCTTATGGATGAAGTTCGTAGACAGAAATGCAAAGACTTTCCAGTCACATTTACGACATCGCAACCTTTCTCGTGTTGGTGCCACAATAAAATACACCTAGTACATTGTGTAATATAGTTGGTGTTAAGAAGGACACCATAGAAGCAATGCTAAAAATAAGTAAGTAAAATCTGGTTCCCTGGCCTATCTATGAGGACAGTAACTGTGGTACTGATTTGGTCTGTATTGGCCTGTCCAACATATTAAAATGGCTGTAAAATGATTATGATGATAAAACTGCAGAAGCCCATCATTTTAGTATACATGCTTCGATATGTAGTCAGAAGGTGAGTTTTATGTCCAATATTAGTCCCAACAAAGTTTACTTTAACTTTGATAGGAGTTCCAGCCAGGTTGGCTACAATTTTCTATTGTTGTTTTGTTATTCCACAGCAATATGATGAAAAAATCAGTAAAATAGGATATTGAGATAAGTTTTAAAATACAGTTGATTTTAATTCTTAGAAAAATACAAGTTATATTTTATGGGTTTACTAATTGAAAGGAATGAGTTCTGAATGTATACTCAAATTTTGATATACTTTTAAAAATAATAGAAATATCAGAAAAGACTTTGGTAGAAAATATTTAGAATCAATGATATTGAGGACAATATTTTAGACAAAATCTATAATCATGTCTAATGAATTCGATTGACTTAATTTGTAGAATTTATCAATGTAAGTTATGTGCAATTCCTCAAAAATATCTGGAGAAACATCTTTACAGTGCCCAAGATTTATGCACACATTCAGGCTTCCCTTTCTGACTTAAGTCATATTTAAATCAAAATTTCAAATATTACAGGCTTCAATGATAAGTGTGGCCTTGAAATGACAATGGTGAAACAGCTTTACTGGTTTGTGCTTTTTCGGTTCCAGCCATATCCAGTTTTGGTTCACTTTGTATAGAAAAGATGTTTTTTTCCTGGTAAATTTGAAACCAATGTTGAGTGGTTAAGTTTGAATATTGTTTATATTGAGTTGAAGTATTCACTCTACTGTAAGGTTTCCCTCACAGAAATATCAACACTGTGATAATTTCAGCTGAGACTGTTTATTTTGATATTAGAGTTACAGATGATATGCTGCTCTGAAGAATTTTCATCTCCTCTTCAAAAGAATTAAACAAACAGGACCTCAGTTATACAGTAAAAATTCTGTCTTTTAGGAATTTTTATATAAACTTAGGCATGTTACCTATGTGACCCGACACCATATAAAATTCCTATTTCTAGATTGTATCATAAGCTTTTCCTACATATAATTGTTTTTGATTTACACACATATATACATGAAGGTGCATGGCTTAGTGGTTAGAGCATTGGGCTTGCAATCAAAAGGTTGTGAGTTCAGTTCTCGGACCGGGTGTTGTGTTGTTTCCTTGATCATTCCACTGCAAAGTGGTTGTAGAGGTGCCACGGCAAAAAAGCACCCAGCCCACACTGTAAAGTGGACGTGTAGGTGCCATGGAAAAAAAGCACCCAGTACTCACTGTAAATGAGGTTGGTGTTAGGAAGGGCATCCAGCTGTAGAAATCAGCCAGAATCAGTTTCCATATGAGCAAGACAAGGTCAGCCGACCAGACACTGCCTACAACAGGACACTCCGTCTAACCCATGCTAGCGTGGAAGAACGGACGTAAAACGGTGATGATGATGAAAGCCAACAAATTTGGGAGAGAGAAAAGTCGATTAAAGTGACCCCACTGCATTACTGGTATTTTATTTTATTGACCCTCCATAAAGAAAAAAAGGCAAAGTTAATCTTAGTGGGATTTCAACTCAGAACATAAAGGGCTGTAGCTCTGTGCCACAAAGCATGTTGTCCTATGCTCTACTAATATTGCCTTATTGAAAAATATAATAATTGGGACATCCCATAAAAAATTGCATTTTTTTTAATACTTCTTTTATTTAAAAAATTAAGATAAACAATTATTTTAAAAATCTAAAATATATTCTCCTTCATGATCTACAATGCTTTTCCATCTTTCTGGCAGACTTTTAATGCCCCCAAATTCACTTGTCCATGATGAAATTCTGTAAAGCATCTTATCTGATTAATTAAACATTTCCACTAACCCTCCTCTCCTCACAACTTATATTTCATTTATCAACCATGAAAAATAGAGTGACAAAATTGACTTTTGTGGGATTTGAACTCAGCATACAAAGAACTGGAACTAATACAACAACGTATTCTGTCCAACACTCTAACTACTCTGCTAATTTGCATCTCTTGATTGGATATAAAAGCATGGATGATGAAGATAACAACTTTTGGGGGTAATTTCTCAAAGGATATGTAATTATAGATCAAGAAGACTTTCTAAATTTCATTTATATAATTCCTCTTTAATGAGAATTGATTATAAAATCACAATATCATGAATATATGTGCATTTTCATTTTAAATACGATATATATTTAATTTAACACTATTGATTTTGGTATAAAAGTAAAAGTTACTATAAAATGATTATGTACCCTGTAAAAATCAATAATTCATTTGGTACACAAATAGCATCACCATCATCATTGTTATCATCACCATTGTCATCATCATTGTCATCATCATCATTGTTATCATTATCATCATCACCATTGTTATCATCACCATTATCATTGTCATTATCATTGTCATCATCATTGTCATTATCATTGTCATTATCATTGCCATCATCATTGCCATCATCATTGCCATCATGATTGTCATCATCATTGTCATCATCATTGTCATCATCACCATTGTTATCATTGCCATCATGATTGTCATCATCATTGTCATCATCATTGTCATCATCACCATTGTCATCATCACTATTGTTATCATCACCATTATCATTGCCATCATCATTGCCATCATGATTGTCATCATGATTGTCATCATCATTGTCATCATCACCATTGTTATCATTGCCATCATCATTGTCATCATCATTGTCATCATCATCATTGTCATCATCATCATTGTCATCATCATCATTGTTATCATTGTCATTGTCATCCTCATCATCTTTATCAGTCATCATCACTATCATCATCGTAATCACCATCATCATTATCATTGTCATTGTTACCATCATCATCATCGTTATCATTGCCATCACCATCGTTATCATTGTTATCATCGTCATTACCATCATTATTATTGTTATCATCGTCATTACCACCATTATTATTGTTATCATCGTCATTACCACAATTACCACCATCATCGTTATCATTGCTATTATCCTCGTCATCATCCTTGTCACCAATATCACTGCTGATGCCACCAGTACAACTGCCACCTTTCCTACCCTTCTTTCTCCTCTTACTCTCCTTTCCACCACCACCACCACTGCTGTGTATGCTGGCCTCTAATATTGCACTGGAGGTCTTGTAATGTTTTAATATGAAGGGCCCCCAGTCCCATCATTTCAGTGACAGGAAGCAGGATTAGAATTCAGAATGCTGGTCTACGGCCTTTTATTGTCTGAGTTCAAATCCTGCCGAGGTTAACTTTGCCTTTCATCCTTACGGGGTCGATAAAATAAAGTACCAGTAATACACTGGGTTATTGCTGGCCTTGTGCCAAAAGTAGAAACAAATATTAATAGGTTTTTCAGCTGATGCTCTAACTCCATTTTTCTAGTGACAGGGGGTGGGAGTTGAACCCAGAACACACATATCTCAAACAAATACCACAAAATATCAATTCCACCAATCAACCATTCTGGACTGGCAATGTATTTATTGCACCTGAAAGGATGAAAGACAAAGTTGACCATAGTATAATTTGAACATGAGTCCAGAGATCTGCAACAAATACTGAACTTAAAATCAGCCAATAATCAGAAGATGATGCAGCAAACAAATGTAAGAGAGTTCACAGAATTGTTAGTTCTCAGTGTTGTGAGTTCAAATTCAGCTGAGGTCAATTGTTAATAATAATAATGAAATTATTGTGTACAGTGCTCAGGTGCACTACAACTTGTCAAAGGTGTATGTATCATCATCACCGTTTTACGTCCGTTCTTCCACGCTAGCATGGGTTAGACGGGTTGTCCTGTTGTGGGCAGTGTCTGGTCGGCTGACCATGCTTTGCTCATACAGGAACTGATTTGGCTTGATTTCTACAGCTGGATGCCCTTCCTAACACCAACCTCATTTACAGTGAGTGCTGGGTATAGTACATAGAATAATATACAAATGTCAGGGAAGTGAATAGTGTATGAGTCATGATATACAGGTGTGTATGTGTATGGAGGGAGGATATTAGGTGTAGTGTTGGCGAATCTAAGGAAGCATGGAGGTTTTAAAGGATGCAGTGTCTCGACAGCTAACAACTGATGCAGGTTGTTTGTTCCATGCTTCAGCAACTCTGAGCGTGAAAAAATGTTTCCGAAAGTCATGTTGTTGTTGTTTATTTTTTATTTTTCTCTTCCTTCTTATGTGTGTAATTTAAATGTCCAATATATCACTACAGCACCCTTATGACTCAATTGGGTGTGAAGTCTCCCCCTACCCCAATAATATTGGCAATAATCATTCAGTTGACAGTCAATCATCATTAATATCCTGTTCAAATGATTCACTTCGTTATATTATATTGTCAAGTGTAGTAATTAACAGCTATCTTGGAGTTAATGACTAAAACTAATTTCATACTTCAGACCTAAGACATAGACTTCACCACATGTGGTGGAGGACAATTAGGAAAGGAGCCTTATATGAACTGACATCACAGATATGTTTTATGGCAGTAATTAAAGAATATTTTCAGCAAGATTGATACCATAAAATTCATCTTGTCATCATCATCATCACCCATACTAGTAGCTACTACCACTGTCATCACTATAATCATCATCATCAACATCATTACCAATACCATTATCACCATCACCATCACCAACACCATTACTATCACCATCATCATCATCATTACCAACACTATTATTATCATCCCCATCACCACTAGTGACATCACCACTACCAATATCACCACCATTATCATCATCATTACCAACACCATTATTATCACCATCACCACTACCGACATCACCACCATTATGATGGTCATCATCATTACCAACACCATCATTATAATCACCATCATCATCATTATTACCAACACCCATCACCACCATGCCCACAAAGTCAGAAAACAGCACAGCTCCCATGACTTTCGGAAACATTTTTTCATGCTCAGAGTTGCTGAAGCATGGAACAAACTACCTGCATCAGTTGTTAGCTGTCGAGACACTGCATCCTTTAAAACCTCCATGCTTCCTGAGATTCGCCAATACTACACCTAATATTCCCCCTCCATACACACGCACACATGTATATCATGACTCATACACATGTGATGCGTATGAAGGATGACAGCTGCATAAAAAGGTGCAGAGCACTAGAAGTTGATGGAAACCGCGGAGTGGGGAGACCCAAGATGACTTGGGATGAGGTGATAAAAGCCGACCTTACCCAACTACACCTCTCAAAGTCAATGACACACGACCGTGACCTCTGGCGTCACGCAGTAATACAGGGTACCCGACCTCCCATGGGTACATGCTGAAGCATATAAACAATATGCCCCCCCCCCCACCGCAAGGTGGTCGTGGAGGTGCCACGGCAAAAAAGCACCCAGCCCACACTGTAAAGTGGACGTGTAGGCGCCACGAAAAAGCACCCAGCACTCACTGTAAATGAGGTTGGTGTTAGGAAGGGCATCCAGCTGTAGAAATCAAGCCAGATCAGTTCCTGTATGAGCAAGGCATGGTCAGCCGACCAGACACTGCCCACAACAGGACAACCCGTCTAACCCATGCTAGCGTGGAAGAACGGACGTAAAACGGTGATGATGATGATACACTATTCACTTCCATGACATTTGTATATTATTCTATGTACTATACATGCACCTTTGATGAGTTGTAGTGCACCTGAGCACTGTACACAATAATTTCATTATTATTATTTTTTATCATTTTTAACCATACTTCTCTCATGTTGGCATGGTTTAGATGACTTGATGTAGTTTTACTATGACCAAATGCCTTTCTTGATGCCAAACCTTGTTTCCAAGTATGAAACTTTAAAAAAAAAGTCAACTGATCTTTGTTGAATTGCTGAGCTGTAGAACATTGTTTATGCAGCACATAAAGAAATATCACCAGCTGTCTGAGTGGTGTCAATGTGAAGACATTGGGGAGAAACACAAATACATCACCATCATTATCGTTTTTACATCCGCTTTTCTATGCTTGCATGGGTTAGATGGGTCCTTTTAAGTAGACCCTGAGCAAGATGGTTGGATAACATCCATGAGCTTTGCTGGTCTTGCTTTGGGATCCAGCCAGATCAGTTGGAGATGGCTGCTTCTGACAGGACATGCTGAAGGGAGTGTTTGAGGACTCTGCCCCCATGACCCTCTTGGGAATAGTTGGGTGAAGAAGTTATTTATAATGGAAAGCATAGTATTTAAATTAATTAAAGAATTATTTGGAGGTATTATATGGCATTCATGACAAATTTTTATATAAATAGATTTTTATATCAAATTTTCTTGGAAGGTTTTAAATTAAATTAAGAGTGCTTTTGTTTCATAGAACAAGAATGGTGAAATAATTTGTGGATCTTCATAGAATTACCCTTTTGTTATTATACTTAATTTATAATTTATGTAGCTTGTTTTGTTTCTCTGCATATAAAGAGAAGTTAATTGAAAGTTTATTAACCTTTTCATTGCAATATTTCTAATGAAAGACACTGCCTGGAACACAACTTAACAAAGGTTCTGACATAGAATTATGATGGAATATTTTAGATAAATATAAACACTTTAACCCTTTGTTATATATCTAATAGAAGACACTGCCTATTATTTTCAAAGATTTTTGAAAATAACCAAGAATTTGGAAGGATTTAATAATATAAGATTCTCTGTTATTAAGCAGGTGTTTGGAACATATAACAAAAGTTTTTACATAAAATTAAGGGAAGGTTTTAGATAAATATGAGCACTTTAATCCTTTTGTTATGGTATTTCAAATGAATACTTTGTTTTAATGAATGAAGAATTTGGGAAGGATTTACTAAAATTATTATTTCATTATTAACCCCTTTTGGGGTGGTGGATTGGCAGAATCTGTAGGGCGCCGGACAACATGCTGTGTGACAGAGTTACGGCCCTTTACGTTCTGAGTTCAAATCCTACCGAGGTTAGCTTTGCCTTTCATCCATACAGGGTTGATGAAATAAAATACCAGACATGCACTGGGGTCAATTTAATCGACTCTCTCTTCTCCCAAAATAGTTGGCTTTGTGCCTAAATCAGAAATCATTATTAACCCCTTTCAGCTCTGGGCAGAGGGAAATAAACCATGTCTGCACCTGAGCTTTCCAGAAAATACTGCATACTGTAAGTGTGGTTGGTGTTAGGAAGGGCATCTAGCAGCAGTAAAAGCCCAGCTAAAACGTGGTCCTGCTACAAGTAAGGTACATCATGGCCAATTGGCCAGGCATTCCTCATTCTTAGCTCTCAAAATACAGTTCCACTATGAACAAGGTATAGTACGGCCTGCTGGACAGACACTCATAACGGGACCACCTAGTTCCACACTGTAAACGCGGTTGGTGTCAGGAAAAATATCCATATTGCAAGTATTTGATCACATGCTATAAGTTGATAGAAACCAGGTGTGAACATAACAAAGTCTTTCCTTTTAATCAACCAATAGTCTCTATAGCTTGGTGTGATAATCAAATATTCCATATATAGTCTAAGACAGTCACGGGTAATCTATGGCCTGTGAAATGCACGTGGCCCATTTGCCTTGAATTTTTTAGTAGTGTGGTCGCCAATGGTTGCCCATGCCTGGTATAACTCCAATGTATACTTTCATTTCTGCTAGTGACAGTGGTGTAACGCTTTTAGCATTATAAAAATATGAGATGCATTTAAATTTCTCATATCACACTTGTACTCCCAAAATACTTGATCAAAATATAAAAAATTCAATAGCTATACTTTTAGCTGTTATGAAATTAACAATATTTTGTATGTCTGTGTCACCACTGTCAACACTTGGTTCTGTCCCCCACTAAAAAAAAAATCCCTTACTATTCCACCCTGAATCAAAATCCCCTTCATCTCTGCTACTACCATCTCCACTGTCAGAGCTGCACCATATCTACTTCTTGAAATATCAACATCACTCCCCATTCCATCTTCAGTTTCAAAACTATCATCATCGTTAACCAATTCCAAATCATCTTCCAGATATGTCTAATTAAATTCTCATTCTTTCTTCCTCATCAGAATTATCCAATGACTGCATTACTATTTCAGTTGTAGTCAACATCCTTGTCTTTTCTCCTCATCCCAAGAAAGATAATTCTGTAGTGAAGGTCAGTCTTTATTGTGATTGGCTGATTTATTTTTAGTTTGATCCGGTTTTAAAATACATTTTTCTTCTTCTCACCACATTAGGAATTTAGCCAAGTATCAAATTCGATATTCCCATGGTGTGATAGAATTAAGATAGTATTTCTAACATAAGTATTTTCATATATAAAATTATATTGACTAAAATTATTTCATTACTAAGATATTAACTTAATGTGAGGTTCTTATATAAAATTATGTTGGAAGATTTTAATTTAAATTGGAAACCTTTAAAGTGGGTGGTTTTATTTCATAGAACCAGATTGATAACTAAAGGGTTAAGTAGAAACTTTTTAAAATGGGTGATTTTGTTTCATAGAAACCAAATTGATTTTTAACAAGTTGGTATCAAAAGTACCATAGAACCATGGGCAGTTTTAGGTTGTTTGGCATAAAAAGGGTTGAAATAAAGTTTATTTTTAATCATAGAAACAGAGGTAGTTTGTGATAGTTTGGTATCAAAAGGGTTTTTTAGATGTAAAAGGGCTGACATTTTCAATTCATATTACACAGTTCATAGTTTAACATGTTGACATATAAACCAACTGAAAAACTGGAACTATTTCAGTTGACAGTATTAACTGAAGAATTGGTAGAATCTGTAGAGCATCAGACATAATACTTTGATATTTCATGTAAGTGGATGTATGGATAGCATTGAATGCAGTTGCCCAAGGTCTCCACTGCTACAGGCACTTTCAAGTTATATGTGGTTGGCTGGTCATCCTCTCACTATACTGTTTATGACACTGAACTATACCTGAAATACGCCATTGATAACCATAGGCACTTAACTGAAGCAAATGATGTCTTAACTGAAAAATCCATTTCCTACTTTTTCTAACACACACACACACACATATTTGATGGCTTATAAATGTCCGAGAAAATCTCCCTGTGACTTATAAGGTCAAGGGTCAGTTTGGGTTAGTAGCTAGTGGAGTTCTAGTGCTACAGTAGCCCTTAAATTAAAATGTAAACATCTCCACAAATGTAAACAAGGTAGCAATCGCTTCTACACCAACAATGGCAGCTCTTTTCTAAGGTAACAATGTATAACAGTCGTACTTCCTGATACTTCATATAAAATAACACAAGTCAGAAAGAAAATTAAGTGATGATGCTTAACCATGTATATGTAGTAACATCAACTAAATATTTTAACAAAAAAAAAATACGATTTAGAAAATAAAGTAAAGAAGTACTTAAATATTTCAACTTGAATTACAACGTGATAATGAAAAATACGATGTACAAACTTTATACTCTTCACCTGACATTTGTAGTTTAAACCCATTTATTATTTTTTTAAATGCCTGTGTCTTATAAGCCATCAAATATGGTATATATATATATCAAAAGTATGTATACTACCTAATCGAAGAGGAGAAAAAAGTGATTAGTTATGAGAATTATATGCCAATAGTGAGGGGGGACAGTGTGCTCAACGCATATTAGATGCAAGACAAGCGAACAAAGTGAGTAAGCCAACCGGTTAAAATTGTTAGATTCATAATGTATTATTTTCCTACTTGCATATTTAATACTAGCAGAGGTACCCGGCGTTGCTCAGGTATTAAATAACAGTTGTGTATGCCATTTATGTCAATACTTCAGTGCTACTTCGAAAACTATACTTTTACAAAATCATCGGCTTTTTCCAAAAGAGGGTTCCTGCCCCCAGGGGTCCCCTACTCAATATGTGCCAATTCTGAGAGTTCACATTCATCTGTAGGACAAACGTAGCCAAGTTTTGTGAAAATCGGTTGCAAACTCCAGAAGTTATGACGTTTTGTTGCATTGCACTGCAGTTCTTCAGTCGAATCCAAGGAAGTGGTTAAAGGAGGTTATCTGCCAGGGAGCCCTATAATCAATATCTGTAAAAATGAAAGTGCCCATGACCATCCGGAGTACATAAGTAACCTATGTCTTAAGTTTGGTGAAAATACTGTAGAAATGCATAAGGTTTATACACGCGCGCGCTCGTGTGTGTGTGTGTGTGGTGGGGATATGTATTTGTGTGTGCGTATGTATGTGTATGTCCGTCAGGGCATACGTATGTACTGGCCTAAATCTTCACTATTTACTTTTACTATTTTAATAACCTCTGTCATTTTCGTTTTCAATTTTATTTACATCATTCTTAAACTCCGAGGCTGGAAATCATTCTGTTATGTTAAATAGAATATTAGTCTAGCGACTCCATTTCTACCATAAACTTGGTCTTGTCTTTGCATGAAATTGTTCTTCTCACTTCACATAACGACATATTATCCTCGCTGTTTTTCCCGTTCATTGCCAGGGAACGTCTTCACGAACCAAAATATCGTCTTCCTGTTCTCGTTTGGTTGGAACGTTTCTCGAAATATTGACTTCTGCGTTCACAGATTACTCTCAGTTCAATTTGAATGGGAAAGTCCTGTTTCGTCGATTTTCTCTGTAACCACGGAAGCTTATACCCTAAAAGTCGACCCAACGCCTCTTCGGGTCATTCTGCATAACTGTGCAAATTTTCGCTGCATTCCACCAAGCCGTTTAGACGTTTATCCGACTATACCTACTTACTTAAATATACAACGTCCGACCACTTCCAATTTATATAGTAGATGTGGACTGGTATTCTTCAAATTTTACAGTTATTATAGTCGCATGCATTTTTGAATTTTTATATTTTTTCTTTTTGACTCCGATGAGGAGACTTGTATCAATCTTTTCTTTTCAATATCACTTACTATTATTGACTTTATAATCAATAATTATCATCTGCAGGTTAGGAATAATGATACAATTCCCAAAACAATTGTCAGCCATTAACTATATTTGTTCAAGAATGTAGTATTGCTTTCTCTAATGTTTTAACTTATATATATATATTTAACTTATATATATATATTGCTGGGACAGCAAACAGCCACAGGAAACAAGTATCACCAATCTCTGGGAGGGCTCTGTAGAAACAGTAGACAGCTTCTGCTACCTAGGTGACCGAATTAGCAGCGGAGGTGGGTGTTCAGAAAGTAAAATAACTAGGGTAAGAACGGGATGGAAGAAGTTTAGGGAACTACTACCACTGCTAGCTTCAAAAGGCTTCTCCCTCAAAATGAAAGGCAGACTGTATGATGCGTGTATCCGAACAGCGATGTTGCATGGTAGTGAGACCTGGGCACTGAAGGTGGAAGACTTACGTAGATTAGAGAGAAACGAAGCCTGCATGCTCCGATGGATGTGTAACAGTAATATACGCGAACGACAAAGCATAAATGAATTGAGAGAGAGACTGAGCATAAGAGGAATCAAATGCTGTGTGCAGGAGAGGCGGTTGCGCTGGTATGGACATGTGATGTGTATGAAGGATGACAGCTGCATAAAAAGGTGCAGAGCACTAGAAGTCGATGGAAACCGCGGAGTGGGGAGACCCAAGATGACCTGGGATGAGGTGATAAAAGCCGACCTTACCCAATTACACCTCTCAAAGGTGATGACACATGGCCGTGACCTCTAGCGTCACGCAGTAATACAGAGTACCCGACCTCCCATGGGTACAAGCTGAAGCATATAGACAATATGCTCCCCCCCCCCCACCGCAAGGTGGTCGTGGAGGTGCCACGGCAAAAAAGCACCCAGCCCACACTGTAAAGTGGACGTGTAGGCGCCACGAAAAAGCACCCAGCACTCACTGTAAATGAGGTTGGTGTTAGGAAGGGCATCCAGCTGTAGAAATCAAGCCAAATCAGTTCCTGTATGAGCAAGGCATGGTCAGCCGACCAGACACTGCCCACAACAGGACAACCCGTCTAACCCATGCTAGCGTGGAAGAACGGACGTAAAACGGTGATGATATATATATATATATATATATGCCTACAGCTGTTATCTACTCTTGCTTTGAAAATAGAGTAAAGTGATTTGAAAAAAATGTTATCCATGCTAATGTGGAAGATGGACGTTAAATGAAGATGATGATGATGTTATTTTAATACCAGACATACCGTTATCCCCTGCCTCTTTAAAAGTAGAGTGAAACGGTGTGTGTGTAAACCAGTTGCTTGATTGAAAAGTTACCTCGGTGCACATGGGAAAGTGTAAACTTGCAGGAATGATTGAGATGTTGATATGGCTATCATCTGACAAGATGAAGCAATCATCATATATATATGTGTATGTATGTATATATATATGTGTGTACATATGTATTTATATGTATGTATAGATGTGTGTATATGTATATATGTATATCTAATACTAGCATAGCACCCATCAAAAATGACAAGGTTTATGGTAAAAAATATATTTAATTTAATTCTTTGATTACAACATTCCATGTAAAGATGCTTTAATCCTGGATTATCCTTGACCTATTCCTTCTTGTCACCCTGGCCATTATGGTATTCCATTTTACATTCAATTAAATCAAATATGATAATTACCTTTCATTTGTTCTTTAACTCTCCTCAAACATATATCCACTAAATTATGGTGACTGTGAATCTATCTATCTATGGACCTATGGACAACTTCAAGAGGTCCCTGGCCTGGCAGTGCTACCGAGGAGCTCTACCGGTTCGTGACAAGATCTACAGGCACGGACGCCCTGGCAGGGATCCTTCCAAGAGGACGTGTCCAAGATGTGCGCAGGACATTGAAACAGTTCTGCACGCAATTGTACACTGCCCGGGCGTAAGCGACCTGTGGAATTATGCAGAACAACTGCTGTTGTGTATGGGACAAATACAGTTGACTGCCGAGTCCATAGTAAGGATCAAACCGCCAGACTCTTTCAAAAACGAAAGAGAGGCGGTTTTCTTCTGTACGGTGGCTATGGTGAAAGAAGTTATATGGTGGACGAGGTTGAGAGGACTGAGGACAGATGCCTTTCTCTCCGGACAACAATTGATTCCCTTCTTTAAGTATCACTTTAGAAGGAGAATCAGGGTGGAGAGAGAGGCACTGCACCCCAGTAAATTTACTGAAAAGTGGGTGAATGAAGCGAAAATGGCCCGAGTAATTGGGCCTTCTCTGTTTATAAGCCTGTAGGTTGAGGAAGAGAGCAAAAGGAAGAAAGGAGCACTTGCACAACACGCTCCTGGAGTTGAGGGTTGTTCTATCGACGGGGTATTAAACAACCCATTTGTGGCGCCTCCCCCCTATTGGGGATTTCGATTGTTGAAATTGTTTGTTTTTATATTTTTACACGACTGTATGTAAAATCCCCGGCATGTCTTTGTATTGTCCCCTTTTCTTGTTGCGCCCTTGTGGCTAATAAAGAAATCTATCTATCTATCTGTTCATTAATCTATTTATCCATCTATCTATTTTCAGGACAGCTATTGGAATTTATACATTCTGTTCTTGTTCAAAGATAGATATATTGTTAAATATACAAGTTAAATATACATAAATCGATAGCTATAGACTAATAGACAGGTAAACAGACTCATGGATAGAGAGGCAGGTTGATACCTAGGTATACAGATATTTATATAGATATGCAGCTTGATAATTAGATAGATAGATAGACAGTCAGATAGATATACAATTAGGTAGGTATGTAAATAGTGTATTTATTATTGTTGAATGAAGTTAAGTATTGATAGCTGCTTGTTTGATTATTGACCATCTTGTCATATTGTTGGGCGTGAGATGGGTAGGAAGGAAGATATCAAATTACCATTTCCCAAAGTAGTTTTCTTATGACTTGTGTTTTATTTATAAAGATATATATATACACATACACACATATATGAACACATATATGAACACACACATATATATATATATATATCTCAGACCGGGTAATGTGTTGTTTCCTTGAGCAAGACACTTTATTTCACATTGCTCCAGTTTACTCAGCTGTAGAAATGAGATGATAGGGACTGGGGTCCCTCTCATTCCACTGCAAAGTGGTCGTGGGAGTGCCACGGCAAAAAAGCACCCAGCACTCACTGTAAATGAGGTTGGTGTTAGGAAGGGCATCCAGCTGTAGAAATCAAGCCAGAATCAGTTCCCGTCCCACCCTTGCAAGCAGGGAAAAAGGGGACGTAAAATGATGATGATGATATATACACATATATAAATATATATATGCACACACACACACACACACATATATCAACCACTGTAATGATGTTTACTGTAGCTTATTTCTTCTTTCTGTTACATCATTCATCTTTGTTTTGTTACATCATTGAAGACTGGTTAGCAAGCCAACTCAACTGTCACAGAACGGCTAATCAAAATGTATTTTCTTGGCAGAAAGTCATTTTTTTGTTCCTTACTGACAAATACTTCCTTTAAGGATGGAATAAAAACAACTAAAAACAACAATACTAATGGTAGTGATGATGGAAGTAATTCTGCATGTATTGTATCTCTTTAGAATAATAACTTAGTTGGAATACTTCCAACTTTGAAATATGTTTCTAGTAAATTCTATGAATAATTAATCCAATATATACACAATCTAACTATAGTGTTTAACTATAGTGCCTGTGAATCTGTTCATTGTTATGTCTGACAATGGTGTCTGACAATGGTGTCTAACTGTGGTGTCTGACTCTGATGTCTATTCATTGTTATGTCTGACTGTGGTGTCTGACAGTGGTGCCTGACTGCACTCTGTATGCATATGTTAGTTGATTGGCAATAGGGAGGGCATCCTGTTGTAGACACCATGTAAAAAAGAAGTCAAGGGACCCTTCAGTTGTGTTAATGTTGGTAATCTATATGATAAACACATCCAATTGCCAAACGCTTCAGTTATGTCAAAGACATGACAACTTCACCAGTGCTTGAGTCATGATAAAATGGACTCAGTAGAACACACGATTGTATGTGAGATGCAGGGCCCCCAGCCCATTCGAGAGGTCAGTAGCTTCACTTCAGTATCAACTCAGCTTGTCAAGATACATTCAGCCCTTGCTCACTGAGAAAACAGATGTTAAATGTTGATGGGTTTTGTATATATGAAGGCGTTTTGCTTTGTGGTTAGGGTGTTCAACTCACAATCATAAGTTAATGAGTTCAAATCCTGGTGGCGTGTTGTTCTTCAGCAAGACACTTTATTTTCATTTTATTTCCATTCCACTCAGCTGGCAAAAATGAGTTGTACCTGTAATTCGAAGGTTCAGCCTTGTCACATTCTGTGTCATGCTGAATCTCCCTGAAAACTATGATAAGGATACACATGTCTGTGGAATGCTCAGCCTCTTGCATGTTAATTTCACAAGCAGGCTGTTCCGTTGATCTGATCAACTGGAACACTCATCGTCATAATCAACGGAGTGCCTTCTCTTCCTTCCATGTGTATATGATATATGACAAACTACATATTTGCAGAGTATGACATCCATGACTATGGCTTCATTTGTGCAAAGGAAAAAAAAAAAATGTTTTCAAGTGATTAAAACTAACTTCAATTCAGCACATTTCAGTGATTTATATGTTGCTTTTATATATGTTGCTTTTATATATAAAAATCGTCTTTATCCAAAATGTTTTGACATTTTAAATGAAGAAATTAATATACTACATACAAATACGCTTCATTAGGAATCAGTAGAGACAGAATATCAGAAGCAAGAATTGAGATTAACAAAGACATTATAGAAATTCAGATTTAACTAAATCACAAATTAGAAATTTTAGAATAAGTTTAAAAGCCTCTCTCTCTCTCTGCGTGTATATATATATATATATATATATATAGGTTAACTTCCAAATATAATTTGTCATGTCCCAGTATAGAAATTGGAACGTTGCAATTCAAATGGTTGAAAATGTGTGTGTGCGTGTGTGTGTGTACACACCCACACCCACACACACACATATACATACAATATTTATGAAAATCATTGATATTAACTCAACAGTCTCCAGCTAATGCTTTGCCTATTCAATAAATCTGCTAGATTGCAGTAATGTTACTGGAACCAGTAGTTTAGAGTGCACTCATTTTAGTTAATAGTAAGTATGTTTATATTTATAGGAATGGTTTTCCAAAGAGGAATAGAAGGGAACCGCAGTTAATAAGGTAGTCATTAGAGAAGGTCCTTATTTATTTTGTATGGAGATGACTTATGCAGAACAAGAAATGTTTTATTCATTTGAAATAATTAGGAAAGTTAAAAAATGAAAGAATAAAGAAAAACAAGGTGAAGTAGTTAATTCATTGTTTTACAGTTGTTTCAAAGAGCAAAATTATCAATGGCTATTATTCTCCAAAATAGCATATCTACTCAATTTCTACCCTCAGGAACAACGGATTAGACTTCTATTTCATAGATAAGTAAGCAGGTTACATGGAAGAAAAAGCACTTAGGCTGATTAAGAATATAAGATAATTAAGAAAATACATAAAAGTATATACACTGCATCTGACCCCCTATTATGTCTAGATTTCTCTCTCAGTGCATTGACACACATTTTAAAGGTCCCCATCGGTCAGTGATGACCATGGTTTTGCACCTAGAAAGTTTCCCTCTGAGGCACAAGCCCGGGCAAGGTTTTTTTGCAGAAGACCAGCAGTTGCCCATGCATACCAGTCTCCCCTCTCTATGCCACCGATGTTGTCCGAGGGAAAGGCAATGGCTAATACAGCTTGGCACCAGTGACGTCACAATTCATTTCTGTAACTGAGTGAACTGGAGCAACGTGAAATAAAGTGTCTTGTTCAAGGACACAACACATCACCCTGTCCAAGAATCAAACTCACAACCTCTCAATTGCAAGCCCAATGCTCTAACCACAAAGCCAAGTGGCTTGACACACATACATATATTCAAAAACAGACACACAATAATATTAAATAATATTAAATAAATTGGAATCTGAAAGAGCCTCTTGACAGTTGAAAGTTGTATAAAACCTGAAGAAGATATTTTGTCTCAGACATGAGATAGAAGTGTGTTAAGAGAGAAGAAATAGTTCCCATATGTCATGAATATAAAATGGCATTAATGAAATATGATTGTGGGATAGTGGATGGGGATAAAGTCTGTTAATGTTTCACAACTCTTTTATATAAATTATTTTATGCCGTACATTTGAAAGTGTGGATATGTGTGCATACATATTTGCATGCAAACATGCACATATACATGTAGGCATACATACATACACATTATACACATTTCATCTGCTTCATTCATACATAACTAGTAAGCATAAAAATAAAAACCAGCATTAAAATTGAATTGAAAATTGCCTATGGACATTTTTTCCTTCTAAAAACTGCCATATTTTTAGAAATCTCCAAATCGAAGTGGAAGTACAAAGGATGGTGAGGATGGTAAAGTGAAGTAAATAGGAGAATGTTATGAAACCATGATTTGTTTAGTTGTTTTATTATATTTTATATTTCTACTTGATAATTTAGAATTATTATTATTATTATATTATTATTATTTATATTATTATTACTATTAAGGGTGGTGGATTGGTAGTATCAAGTATCAGTAGAGTGTCGAACGACATGCTTCATGGCATAGTTATGGCCCTTTACGTTCTGAGTTTAAATCCCACCGTGGTTAGTTTTGCCTTTCATCCTTACGGGGTTGATAAAATAAAATACCAGTAACACACTGGGGTTGTTTTAATCGACTTTCCCCTCCCCTCAAATTGTTGGCCTTCTGCCAAAAGTAGAAACAATTATTATTGGCAGTATCGGTAGAGCAATGGACATGCTTTATGACATAGTTACGGCCCTTTACATTCTGTGTTCAAATCTTGCTGAAGTTAACTTTGCCTTTCATCTTTATGGGGGTCGATAAAATAAGATAATAATGAAATACCAGTAATGCACTGGGGTTGATTTAATTCACTTTCCCCTCCCCCCAAAAAATTGTTGGCCTTGTGCCTAAATCAGAAACTATTATTATTATCATCATCATCATCATTATCCACTGATTCTCTACAATCATCATCACCACCAGGATCGAACATGGGATGTCGTGGTTATGAAATGAACTTTTAACCACTCAGTCACACCTGTGTCTTTTATATAGTAAGCATATGATTAATAACAATGTGTAAATTTGATCTATTTAAGCCAATAAATAATTTAGTCTAGAGTACAGCAGATCACAAGGTCAACATTTTGCTCTTATGAGTGAGTGTGATTAAATGAAGTTACTTTATTATTATATCGAAGCCTAAACATATCTATTTATCTACACACACACACATATACATATATACATGTATGTGTATATATCATCATCATCAGTTAATGTCTGTTTTCCCTTATAAACAATGGCTTTACAAGAGTGAAATCATAAGGATAATGGTGCCAACAGTGAAGTGTTGAAGAGGAAGATCTGCTGAGAAAAGGTTGATGGAGAGATTACACATACATACATAATGTCTGCTCCTAAGAAAGCTTAATTAGTTTCAAGTAGAAGTATTGTTACAAAGTAGGTGGGAGATGTTTAGTTAACTGCTACATTTAGTGCCAACATACACATCTTATTCAAATATGAATGGTAAGCTTTTATTAGCAAGTTGTTAAGCATATTACTGGTATTTGCTATGGACTATGGACATCATACATTGGATGCAGACATGGCTCTGTGGTTAAGATGTTCACTTCACAATTATTTAGTTCCAAGCTCAATTTCGCTACATTTATTAAATATCTACTGAAAGACACTGCCTATGAGTTTCAAATAAATTAAAAAATAATCAAGAATTTGGAGAAATTTTGTAATAGAATATAATTAACTTTTTCATTATTAAGCTGGTGTTTGTAATATAATTTAAATAAAGCAGTTTTGTATTGTAGAACCATAGGTTTGACCCAAGATGGTTCTCTCGAATAATTGTTCCCCCTCATTGATTTTTCAGAGCCCCCTCCCCCCATCTTATTTCAACTCCCCTCTTTATTAAACTTTGGTGAAATTTTTTATTTTAAGTGGTAGCATTCCTGTGACAATTAATTTTCTTTATACATTAAAAAATTACTAAAAAATAACAGTAAAATAACAGTACTAGAAATCCCATACTTTATGAAATAAATAGGATGAGTTGGGATCACAATATGTAAACTAAACGACTAATTCTGGTTTTTAAAAAGACCCAAGAGAGATAACTTAGAAAATTTACCGATTCCCCCCCTCCCCATATTATTGGGGATCTGAGAGTAGGCTTTCATAAGTTGATGGTCATACTATAGTGACCCCAACTGTAGAAGTGTAATTGGTTTCACAAAAATTCTGGGTTGATTGTATATGTTCTTAGATGGGAAATGTAATTCATTTGCATAGTTCAACTTTATCTGGTCCTTAGGGGCTTTTAGCAGAGTCGAAGAAGAATTTTGATCATAATTCAGCCTGATGAGAATAAACATAGGACTAAACAAGAATACACTCCATAACCTCTGATCATATGATCCCTTGAGAGCTTTCTAGATTAGAAGGCATGGATTACAACAGGAAAAATTGCAGTTTTCAAACCTTGTTTCAATGTCATCTTCTCTTTAAATTCTATTATGTAAATTTCCTCAAAAGAAGATACTAAGTATTTTAAATTAGGTGTTATAGATATGCTATTACTAGTTTCATCATCATTTTTATGTTTGTTTTTCCTACATCTGGATGCTCTACTATGCTAAACCCATAGTTTATTTATAAGTATGGAATGTACCACTCCACTCATCTTCATCACACCAGGTAGCTAGGGTATATTGTTAATAAAGAAAATCAGATTTCTATAAACTTTTGAGAAAAGGACGCAGAAAGACACACACACACACACACAGACATACAACAGGCTGACAGGCTTCTTCACAGTTTCTGTCTACTAAATTCAGTCATAAGGAGCATTGGTCAGCCCAAAGAAATAGTAGAAGACACATGCCCAAGGTGCTGTGCAACAGGATCAAGCCCTAAAACCATGTGGTTGCAAATGAAACTTCTAAACCAGATAGCCATGCCAACACTTTTTTCATATCAAAGATCTCGGTTCTTTCATACATTTTGTTCCACTGTTACATCAATCAACTAAGTATTTAGAACAACAACAACAAAAACAACAACATTTCCCATCTGAGCAATATAAGGAGAAACCAATGAAATTACTGCAGTAAAGTTTGTGATTGTTTCATGCTGACCAACTTCATCATATTAAATTTGGTTTTTCTATAACTTATTGGAGGAAGACGTTGGAAATGGTTAAATAATACTTATATATCGGAACTATTTAATATTGTCTGCAACAAGATGGAAGTGTTATGATACTGTGAAGAGATATAGCTGAGTGAATATTGTTAGTATTTGACTATTGATTACTGGTGCAGAGAAAACTTAGTAAAACAGACATAGTTTTAGATAGTAGATTGGTAGATATTGGTCTCAGGGAACTGGAATAGTCATAGTATCGGAGCAGTATTGAAATGGAATAGAAGCAATGTTTAGAATACTTCTTTATCAAACTATTGTGTAATCTTTTCACTGTTATATTGATTTTTATAACATACACCACCACTGGTTTTTTGTTGTTTTTTTCACACAGTCCTCAGAACCTTCAGCTATCAACAATGTTAAATCATATATTCTTTTACTGGTTTTAGTTAATAGCCTGAAGTGATACTACTGGAGCACTATCTTGAAGAAATTTAGTCAATCATATTGACCCTAGTACTTATTTTTCCAAATTTGGTACTTATTTTATTGATTCCTTTTGTTTAACTGTTAAGATATAGGAAACATACACATATACTGTAAAGATACACACACTTGTATATGAATTGTTCATAGTTCAAAGACCAGGAAGACAGAGAATCAGGTTGGTTCTTAGTTGTAGAGGTATAAAATAGATAGATATATGGTATAGTCCCAATAGAAGGCCATCTCCAGTGGGGCTGTGCCCCCCCCCCCTCTCTATATATATCATCATCATCATCGTTTAACGTCCATATTCCACGCTTGCATGGGTTTGGACGGGAGTTTTCCCACTAGAGGCAAGAGTGGTTGTCTTGCTCGCATAGGACTGTCTGGCGGGTTTTCTACGTCTGGATGCCCTTCCTAACACCAACCACATTTACAGTGTGGAACTGGGAGGTTTTTACTGTGTTGCCTACACGGCCACATTACAGCGTGGACTGTCTGTTTTTTTGTCGTGACACCTACACGACCTCATTTGTTTCAGGCTGGATGTTATATATATATATATATATATATATATATATATATATTCAATGATATTAAATAAATGGAAACTATATTTATAAAACCATATTTATTCTATTATATATATTTCAAGGGTACCAAAACTTTGGTACGCTCTCATCAGATAAAATACAAAGTTTGTTTTATAAATATTGACATATCCAGGAAGAAGATCTTAATGGTTCAAGTTTTTCCTTTACTATCCAGGAAAAACTTGAACCGTTAAGATCTCCTTCCTGGATATGTCAATATTTATAAAACAAACTTTGTATTTTATCTGATGAGAGCGTACCAAAGTTTTGGTACTCTTGAAATATATATAATAGAATAAATATAGTTTCCATTTATTTAATATTATACTCCAGAAAACTTGTCGAGTGCTTCGAATCAGTTATAAACATTTATATTTGTTGAATTACCAATAAATTAAATATCCCTTTTGCTTATATATATATATATATATATATATAAGTATGTACACGTACATACATATATGTATATAGACGTACAGTAGTATGTATATATATATACATACATGCACACATATATATATGTACGTATGGATTCACCGAACATTTATTATAATGCTCGGTGTGTTTGTAAACAAACATCCCGTATTAAGCCGTAGTGTCCAGCAACCATCGTTGCTCGTTTGTTCAACACTGACAAAGGAACGCTGTACTAGTTTCAAGCTTATTAGCTATCGTTAGCAACGTATACCTTCCTGCCAGATTGTTGAACGTATATACTTACCTTATGTGTATTAACGGCTGAGTAGCCCAATTTGCATATCAAGTGGGTTAATCGGTCGGGTCCACCGAAAACAATAAATGGAAAAAAATGAAACAAAATTTCATTTCCCACTCTTAGTACGGCTGTTACTTAAATATATGTATGTATACGTACATACATATATGTATACAGATGTACAGTAGTATGTATATATATATACATACACACATATATATATGTACGTATGGATTCACCGAACATTTATTATAATGCTCGGTGTGTTTGTAAACAAACATCGATAGCTAATAAGCTTGAAACTAGTACAGCGTTCCTTTGTCAGTGTTGAACAAACGAGCAACGATGGTGGCTGGACACTACGGCTTAATACGGGATGTTTGTTTACAGACACACCGAGCATTATAATAAATGTTTGATGAATCCATACGTACATATATATATGTGTGCATGTATATATATATATATATACATACTACTGTATGTCTATATACATATATGTATGTACGTGTACATACTTATATTTAAGCAACAGCCGTACTAAGAGTGGGAAATGAAATTTCGTTTCATTTTTTTTCCGTTTATATATATATATATATATATATATATATATACACATTAATATTCTATTCAAATAAGCTGGGACTTATAACCCTATTAGAACTCAATATCTGCTGGAATTGAACTCATTATCTTGCAATCCTCAGCTGAACCCTATAACCACTAAGCCATGCACCTTCATTGTGTAAATTAGACTTAGTATATATTTCACCTAATGTTGGTATGGTAGTATATTTATGTGACTGATGTCATGTTATCTTAGTCACTCCCTCTGCTAATGATAAGCAGAACTTTGTAACCGAGGGTTGGCTGAAAAGTTCATAGGCTGACCAAGGTACTCTTGTGGAATGACCAAATGAGGTTTCATTTTCAACATAGTCCCTGGAAAGAAACAATGCAGTTACTAATAAGAAAAGTTGAAATTCATGCATGCAACATTTCACAGCTCTAGCATCACTCCTTCATAGTGAACCTATGAACTTTTCAGTCCACCCTCATAGATACTAACTAATGGTAACAGTAGTAGGGGTGTGGTTATGTCATTTTTGTCACATGTTATCTTTAGTTAACTTAATAATTCCTTCTGTTTATGTAAACTGAACTTTATACTTTTACTTTACAGATAAAGAGATACAGTAAGTCAGAACTCATAGGTTTTACTTCACAGAATTTTCTCAGTAGTTTTAAATAGTTCTTTTTTTTCTTTTTGTTATTGTCAGGGAGAGAAAGGCAGTGCCCATGACTCTTTTCAGCGCCTCTGAGAATGGTTTTAAGTAGGGATTTTTGTTTTTTTAGTTTAGTCACAATCACTGAGACTGGAAGTCAGGGTCTCGGTAGGAGAGAGGCAGTTATCCTCCAGCTGTGTCAAAATGATTGCTAAAAGGGCCAGTGGAGGTGTTAAAGTAGGTGATGGATTAAGTATAGCACAAAAGTAGACCACAGTAAGATTTGAACTCAGAACACAAAGAACTAAAGTTAGTTAGATTTCTAAACACTAGATTAATTCTTAATTATTTCTAATATGATTTGAAAATAATAGGCAGTTTCTTTCATTAGAAATATGGTAAGGAAAGGGATAATGGCAGTTTCTTTCATTAGAAATATGGTAAGGAAAGGGATAATGACATAAACAGTGTTTTTCATTAGAAATATGGTAAGGAAAGGGTTAATGACATAAACAGTGTTTTTCATTAGAAATATGGTAAGGAAAGGGTTAATGACATAAACAGTGTTTTTCATTAGAAATATGGTAAGGAAAGGGATAATGACATAAACAGTGTTTTTCATTAGAAATATGGTAAGGAAAGGGATAATGACATAGACAGTGTCTTTCATTAGAAATATGGTAGGGAAAGGGTTAATGACATAAACAGTGTTTTTCATTAGAAATATCGTAATGAAAGGGTTAATGACAAAAAACAGTGTTTTTCATTAGAAATATGGTAAGGAAAGGGATAATGACATAGACAGTGTCTTTCATTAGAAATATGGTAAGGAAAGGGTTAATGACATAAACAGTGTTTTTCATTAGAAATATCGTAATGAAAGGGTTAATGACATAAACAGTGTCTTTCATTAGAAATATGGTAAGGAAAGGATTAATGACATAAACAGTGTTTTTCATTAGAAATATCGTAATGAAAGGGATAATGAAATAAACAGTGTTTTTCATTAGAAATATGGTAAGGAAAGGGTTAATGACATAGGTAATGTCTTTCATTAGAAATATCGTAATGAAAGGGTTAATGGCATAAACAGTGTCTTTTATTAGAAATATGGTAAGGAAAGGGTTAATGACATAGACAGGGAAAAGCGGACGTAAAACGATGATAATGATGATGACTGGCTTTCATTAGAAATACAGTAATGAAAGGATTAATGACAGGCAGTATCTTTCATTAGAAATATGGTAATGAAAGGGTTAATGACAGGTAATGTCTTTCATTAGAAATATGGTAATGAAAGGGTTAATGACAGGTAATGTCTTTCATTAGAAATATGGTAGTGAAAGGGTTAATGACAGGTAATGTCTTTCATTAGAAATATGGTAATGAAAGGGTTAATGACAGGTAATGTCTTTCATTAGAAATATGGTAGTGAAAGGGTTAATGACAGGTAATGTCTTTCATTAGAAATATGGTAAGGAAAGGGTTAATGACATAGGTAATGTCTTTCATTAGAAATATGGTAAGGAAAGGGGTAATGACATAGACAGTGCCTTTCATTAGAAATATGGTTATGAAAGAGTTAATGACTAAGCAGTTTCTTTCATTGGAAATATGATAATGAAAGTGTATGTATAGTCTGCATATAACAGACTATAGTGACACATCACTATTGCTGCTACCATTAGCTGGAATATATACAAAGTTCAGTTTAAATTAACTCTTTCGTGACCATATGATTATTTCAATTAATTAATGAAATATTTTGTGTGATTTACTAAAATTATTAATTATTTAATTACTAAGATACTAACCTAATATAAAACCATGCAAGAATATGCATGTTTTTTTTTTCATAGAATCAGTCGGTTTTGGTTAGGTTGGGTTGGTATAAAAAGGTTGAGAGAGAGAGAAGAGGAAGGAAGGGGGGGGGGGGAGAATGACTAAGATAACGTGACAGCAATGACATAAGTGACATAAATATACTATTACAGCTACCATTAATTGATATATATATATATATATATACACACATATATATCATGTATGTGTGTGTGTGTGTGTGTGTGTATATCAGGATTGAACCAGTATTAAACTAGTTAGACAATTATTCAACAAAGTACTCGATACTTGGGATAGTAGAGTGTGACTATATTAGAAAGAGCCTGGGTCCACCAGCTGAACTGGTCTGGAACTAGCTGACAAAATGCCAAGAGCTCCAACTCTTTCTTATATATATATATATATATTATCATCAACATCATTTAATGTCCATTTTCCATGCTAGCATGGGTTAGACGAGTTGTCCTGTTGTGAGAAATGCCAGTTCAGGTGACCATGTCTTGCTCATACAGAACTGATTTTGGCTTGATTTCTACAACTCGATGCCTTTCCTAGCACCAACCACATTTAGCATGAGTACTTGGTGCTTTTTATTGTCATACCTACGCAACCACTTTACAGTGTGGGCTGGGTGATTTTTGTTGTGACACCTACACAACCATATTGCAGAGTGAGCTGGCTGCTTTTTATTGTGTCACCATCACGACCACTTTACAGTGTGGGCTGGGGACTTTGGTGGGGGAGGTGTGTGTGGATTGGGGAGGTTGGTATTTGGGCGTGTGAGAGGGACAGAGTGTTAGGACATGGGCGGTAAATGGAAGTGGGGGCGGATTGAGATGGTGTACACACACACACGCACTACTTAATATTGAATATAAACAAAGGTAAAATCTGTGCTTGTGTGAATAAGCTGCAACTTGAAATGGAATGGAATGAAAACTGATGCTGTTGGTTTCCCCATTATGGTAAAATATCACAGAACTGGGCATTACTGTCAGCAGCGATTTGCGTTGGACAAAGCACATCTTTAAAATTGTCAAGAAGGTCGAGGGTGTCTTGGCATCACTCAGCAAGACCTTTGTCAGCCGCTCTCCAGCCAACTATTTAAAGCTGTATACAGCTATGGTACGACCACACTTGGAATTCGCATCATCAGTCTGGAACCCCTATCTTGCTCAGAACATTGACCTCCTGGAAACTGTTGAGAGACATGCAATGAAGCGCATACCCTCCATCAGACACCTACCATACTTTGAATGCTTCGCTTCCCTGGGCATGAATTCATTGAAGCTCCCACGTCTGGCAATGGACTTGGTAAACACCCACAAAGTTATTAACCATCTCGCCAACAACAACCCTGAGCACCTTTTTGATCTCCATGTGTCTAACACACGTGGACATGCCTACAAAGTCAGAAAACAGCACAGCTCCCATGACTTTCGGAAACATTTTTTCACGCTCAGAGTTGCTGAAGCATGGAACAAACTGCCTGCGTCAGTTGTTAGCTGCCAAGACACTGCATCCTTTAAAACCTTCATGCTTCCCAAAATTCGCCAAAACTACACCTCATGTACCCCTTCCATACACATGCACACATGTGTATATCATGACTCTTGCACTGTTCATTTTCCTGACGTTTGTACATTACTCTATGTACTATACATGCACCTTTGATGAGTTGTAGTGCACCTGAGCACTGTACACAATATTTTCATTATTATAACTCTATTGTAAGGCGGTGGATTGGCAGTATCGGTAGAGGGTCAGACGCCATGCTTTCCAGCATAGTTACGTCCCTTTACGATCTGAGTTCAAATCCCGCCGAGGTTGACTTTGCCTTTCATCCTTACGGGGTCGATAAAATAAAGTACCAGTAATGCACTGGGTAATTGCTGGCCTTGTGCCAAAAGTAGAAACAATTATTATAACTCTATTGTGTGAAAACTTAGAGGAATGACATTAGACCAATAATAGAGAGGAATATTATTGAATAGTTATGAGTCAACAGTTTTGCATAGCTAGCTGATAGTCTTTCAAGTGTGGCTGAAGTTATTGGGAGGGTCTCTTACTTTTAGTTTCAACTATGTGTGTTTCAGGGTGGAGAGGGGCAAGTATACATTCATGTATGAGTTTACTTTCTATTGAAAATGCTTTCATGTTTATTTATTGCTACCAGAAATGCCTTTTCATAATGGGTACATTAAGACTAGGATATGTGGTCAATTCATCATCACCACCATCATTGTCACCATTATCATCATCACCACCATCATTGTCACCATTATCATCATCACCGTCATCGTCCCTAACATCATCATCCCCAACATCGTCATCATCGCCACCGTCACCATCATTGTCGCCATCATTGTCGTCATCGTCGCCATCATCGTCACCATCATCGTCATCATCATCACCGTCATCGTCCCAACATCGTCACCATCATCGTCACCATATTGTCACCATATTGTCATCGTCGCCATCATCGTCGCCATATTGTCATCATTTTCATGTTCACTCTCCATGCTTGCATTGTCACAGTTCAAAACCAGATAGGTTGGAGTGACCTCAAATGTTTCATATTTAACAGTTTTTACAGCTGGATGTCCTTCCTAATACCAACCACCTGACTAAGTAAGTACTGCGGTCAATATGATTGACTAAACCAGAGATGGGGAACTTGCAGTCTTAAGATGCATGTGGCCTTCTATGCCATTCCGTGTGGCCTTTTGAACGAATACAGTGGGGTTGACCCAAGATGCCATGCAGTGAGGTTGACCCAGGAGGCTTTTGTAGTTGACACTGGCTCACAATGTCATGCAGTAGGGTTGACCCAAGATGCCATGTAGTGAGGTTGACCCAAGATGCCATGCAGTGAGGTTGACCCAAGATGCCATATGCAGTGAGGTTGACCCAGGAGGCTTTGGTAGTTGACACTGGCTCACAATGTCATGCAGCAGGGTTGACCCAAGATGCCATGCAGTGAGGTTGACCCAGGAGGCTTTGGTAGTTGACACTGGCTCACAATGTCATGCAGCAGGGTTGACCCAAGATGCCATGCAGTGAGGTTGACCCAGGAGGCTTTGGTAGTTGACACTGGCTCACAATGTCATGCAGCAGGGTTGACCCAAGATGCCATGCAGTGAGGTTGACCCAGGAGGCTTTGGTAGTTGACACTGGCTCACAATGTCATGCAGCAGGGTTGACCCAAGATGCCATGCAGTGAGGTTGACCCAGGAGGCTTTGGTAGTTGACACTGGCTCACAATGTCATGCAGCAGGGTTGACCCAAGATGCCATGCAGTGAGGTTGACCCAGGAGGCTTTGGTAGTTGACACTGGCTCACAATGTCATGCAGCAGGGTTGACCCAAGATGCCATGCAGTGAGGTTGACCCAGGAGGCTTTGGTAGTTGACACTGGCTCACAATGTCATGCAGCAGGGTTGACCCAAGATGCCATGCAGTGAGGTTGACCCAGGAGGCTTTGGTAGTTGACACTGGCTCACAATGTCATGCAGTGGGGTTGACCCAAGATGCCATATGCAGTGAGGTTGACCCAGGAGGCTTTGGTAGTTGACACTGGCTCACAATGTCATGCAGCAGGGTTGACCCAAGATGCCATGCAGTGAGGTTGACCCAGGAGGCTTTGGTAGTTGACACTGGCTCACAATGTCATGCAGCAGGGTTGACCCAAGATGCCATCCAGTGAGGTTGACCCAGGAGGCTATAGTAATTGGCACTGGCTCACAATGCCATGC
The DNA here is from genome assembly GCA_964016885.1 of Eledone cirrhosa. Classification (NCBI taxonomy): domain Eukaryota; kingdom Metazoa; phylum Mollusca; class Cephalopoda; order Octopoda; family Eledonidae; genus Eledone; species Eledone cirrhosa. The sequence goes on along the minus strand of OZ024742.1, from coordinate 293,671,315 downwards.
AGTATCCATGATTTAATGACTTCAAAGCAAACTTCTTGACCATTTGTCCATGCTGAGTCCACACTATTAGATATAATTGGATATTATATGTGTTATAAGGTAAGCAATGCTTACTTTACTTCTTAAGAATAAATGTCGCTGGCAGAATCGTATGTTTTGGTCTAGGATTTATAAAACATTGAAATAAATCCTATCATAGTTAGTAATGAAGCCTTACAGTATTAGTAAAGGGGAAATGAAGAAGTAAGATTGATGTACATTAACATTGCTAAGACAGTTATTGTTGGGTATTTGATATATTCTTGTACATGATTTTATAGGTGTGTTGTGTTTAATCCCATTGCATGGCACTTTGCAACAGGGCCTTCTACTGTAGCTTCAGTTTGACTAATGTTTTAGGAGTGAAATTTGGTTGGCAGAAACTGTGTGGATGCCTGTCATTTTTGTGTGTTTGTCTCTGTGTATATCTTCACAGAAACTAACAAATGTTTATGTCTTATATTTTAGTGGTGAAAAAATGTGAGGGTTGGTGTCCTGAAAGGAATCTAGCTGTAGATTAATGCCTCAAAAAGTCTCATCCAACCCATGCCAACATGGAAAAATTGATGTAAAAATGATCATAATAATAATGATGAAGATAACGATAATGTCTTTCGTTAATTTTGTCTGATGTGTTTTGAGATATTTTGTTCCTTTGTTCACTTTCTCTTTATCTTCTCCTTTTTTCCTTTTCTTTTCCCTTCTTTACAATATCTGTTCTTCTTAACTCCCCCTCTCTCTTTACAATATCTGTTCCTCATCTTAACTCCTTCCTCTCCCTTTTCTGTAACATTTGCTCTTTGTGTCTCAACCACTTCCTTACTCTATTTCTATAAAAGTGTTGGACTGTATCATTTCCCTAACAAATGACTTTAGTTAAAGATTAACTGTCTTTTAAATCAAGCTGACATTCTGCTTCTGTAGAGCTTCAGAACTATACCAACTCTTTAATTAAAAACTCATAAATCACTTGAATAAAAAAAAGAAAGAACAAAAGACATTACTATTATTTAAAGCTAGTTTTAGTTTTCACTTGTAATAATATTCTATAAATTTGATATTTAATTTAACACCAATTAAATGTAACTTAGTGACATACTTTTTCCTGTTTTCTTTGTTACAAAATCAATGTTTTATTTTTGTTGTAAAAGCAGGCAGAATCAGTGAGTGTTAAAATTTATTTTATTTCGGGAAATTGTATAGAAGATTAAAGGTGTAAAAATTACTTTTAGATATAAGGAGAATGTTTCAATTATGCTATTGTAATTTGATGGAGGTAAATATAAGATACATTGTATTGTATATACTCATGCCAGGGTCTATTCTAACCCTTCAGCATTTACATTACTCTATATTTACTATTGTATCTTTGTGGTAAAGGCTTTAACTCACATAATATCAAATCTACGAGATTTTGATATTAATTTTGAGAGCAATACCTTAATGTCAGTATGAGCGGCCGGTTACGACTGGTTTGAACAGAAAGTGGTTAGAAAATTCTGGCTGGATATAGCCGGTTTAAACGCTAAAGAGTTAAAGTAATTTTAGAATTGAACAAATCTTTAAGGTAGGTACCATGACTCAATGTTTGATATTTTTTAAGTCTGAGAAGCATTTGTTATGGCTATTTTTAACATTTTCTGAGTGTTTTAAGTTGTTGAACCACCCTTTAACTATATAAGAACATATAGGACTTGACACAAAATGCACACTCACTGAACCAAATTTGATTAAGAGCTGCACAGAATTAGATTTAAAACTACACAAGCAGGAAGGGATCAATTGCACATTAAAATAATCAGTAACTCATGTATGTCAGACTTGTATATTAGATAGAACATTCTTGGTTCAGTACTGGTAAAGACACATGCTGGTTTATCAGGGGCATGTACCATATTGTTAAAAGTTATATATATATATAGTAACAAATTAAAGCATTAGAAAATTAAGGAATTCTGTCCAAATAACATAAAGGGAGAATACTAAAAATTTGAAGATGTTCCTAATGTTTTTGATATTCATCAAAATTTACAATACACAACAAAAAGAAATTAGTTCATACAAAAACAAATTATAGTTTTTTTTTAAAGATATAGATGGGCTTTCAGACATAGTTATAATTATCTCATTTTTGTGCTAACCAGTTTTGCTATGAGTAAGTAGCTTTTCAAAGTTTAATCCTGATTTGTGTTGGTGTTGGATATATTTCACATGTTGCTGCATGTAGTGTTGAATATATTCAACACATACCAGTAGTATGTTGTCTTTCCTATGTGTTAGCTAATTAAATTATTTTAATAAAATTAAGTGAAAATACTGAGTTATTTTAGTTTCACTCTTTCAGAAGTTGTTTATATATAATATAATATAAATTGTTTTGTGTGTAAAACTAAAGAAATCTAATTAGGATTCGTTGAAAAAGCAAGTTAATCAGATTGTTGGAAGATTTTAATTAAACAAACTGCAACAATTGTATATTTATGGTGTTTCTTATAAAGATGTGACACATTAATTGGTTTTCTATCTAGTTAGCATTGTCTTTGGTCTTCTGATTTGTCTTGTTTCTCTGTCTATTGGATGTCTGTTGTAAAGATGGAGAAGGAAATGGAATCCTTACTAGCAGACATATCTTAAGTGCCTTCAATCTTGATTGCAATCTTTGGATTTCAGTTAATTAGTTGAGAAGACACAGGCATAGCTGTGTGGAAAGAATTTGCTTTGTAATCATTTGGTTCTGGGCCCAGTCCACTGTGCAGCATCTTAGACAAATGTCATCTACTAGAGCTTCAGGTTGACTAATGCTTTGTAAGTGAAATTTGGGAGATGGAAACTGCAGAAGCCACTCTGTGTGTGTGTATATATATATATATATATATATAGAACAGGCTTCTGCAGTTTCCATCTCCCAAATTTCACTTACAAAGCATTGGTCAACCTGAAGCTCTATATATACACACACACACACACACACACACACACACACACACACACACACACACACACACACACACACACACACACACACACACACACACACACACACACACACACACACACACACACACACACACACACACACACACACACACACACACACACACACACACACACACACACACACACACACACACACACACACACACACACACACACACACACACACACACACACACACACACACACACACACACACACACACACACACACACACACACACACACACACACACACACACACACACACACACACACACACACACACACACACACACACACACACACACACACACACACACACACACACAGGCACAGGCACACACACACACACACACACACACACACACACACACACACACACACACACACACACACACACACACACACACACACACAGAGAGAGAGAGTGGCTTCTGCAGTTTCCATCTTTCTTTGAATTCCTCTTACCATTATTTCCATACCAAACTTTGATGGTAATGATAATGATGGTGATAGTAATGATGACTATGGTAATGAGGATGGTGATGATTATAATGATGATGATGGAGGCAATAATGATTTCTCAATGAATGTTTAAAAATTAGAAGTCCTACTGTAAAATCTGGTGTATTTTAATTTACTTGAGGTTGCTAGCTGTAATTTTCTTGTCCTTAAATGAATTGAATTTAAATTTTGATTAAATTTAAATTCTGACTGACTGTTATCTGATGTTTAGTGTTATCTAATAAAATTCTGTTGAATGTATTACATCTGTGTAATATAATAATAACTATTGTATACTTTATATATTTCTTTTGTTTCACAGTCAAATCATTTGTGTTTAACCCTTTAGCATTTAAACTCTCACCTCTTTCTGTTTAAACTGGCCGTATCCAGTCAGAATTCTCTCGCCTCTTTCTGTTCAAATTGGTCGTAAACAGCCGCTTATACCGACATTAAGGTATTGTTCTCAAAATAAATAATATCAAAATCTCATAGATTCGATAATATGTGAGATAAAACCTTTACCGTGAAAATATAATAGTAAATATAGAGTAATGTAAATGCTAAAGGGTTAATGTATTTGTCTCAGGCATAAGCATTGTGCTGTGGTTAAGCATTTTGCTTTGCAACTATGTGGTTTTGGGTTTAATAATACTATGTGGCTTAAAAGTCTTCTACCATAATCTCAACCTTGTGAGTAAAATTTGATAGGTGGAAACTATTTGAAAGTCTTATGTGTGTATGTGTATTTATATATATATATATATGTATACAACTCAAGGAAATGACAAAACAGAGATACAAAAAGTCTTATTAGTTTCATGCTTTATATAGAAAAAGGGAAAGAAAGTTTGATGTATTTGGCTTAAGTCCTTCTTCGGGAGTACAAAAATAGTCAGGAGCACAAAGGATAGATACAGAAAATTAAAGGTAGTTCAAGTAAAAAAACAAACAAACAAAAAAACAAAATAAAGAGTAAGCAAGACAAACCGTTAGGTAGTCTTGGTAACAATTTAGGAACGCAAAGTGAAATGTGTGTGTATTAGTGTCAAAAGTCTAACCCATGCTAGCATGGAAGATGGACATTAAACGAAGATGATGATGATGATTATGTGTACGTGTATGTATTTTTGAACATTATATATCATCATCATCATCATCATCACCGTTTTACGTCCGTTCTTCCACGCTAGCATGGGTTAGACGGGTTGTCCTGTTGTGGGCAGTGTCTGGTCGGCTGACCATGCCTTGCTCATACAGGAACTGATTTGGCTTGATTTCTACAGCTGGATGCCCTTCCTAACACCAACCTCATTTACAGTGAGTGCTGGGTGCTTTTTCGTGGCGCCTACACGTCCACTTTACAGTGTGGGCTGGGTGCTTTTTTGCCGTGGCACCTCCACGACCACCTTGCGGTGGGGGGAGTGGGGGCATATTGTTTATATGCTTCAGCATGTACCCATGGGAGGTCGAGTACCCTGTATTACTGCGTGATATATATATATATGTAGAAGTTATATTTAATTTGTTGGGATTCCAACAAACTTAAATGTTTATAACTGATATAGAGCACTCAACAGATTACTGGAGTAAATATTCAATATATTAATAAATGGAAACTATATTTATAAAACCATAATTATTTTATTATATATATTTCAAGGGCGACCAAGCCTATTATCTGATGAAAGCGCACCAAGATGGGCTTGGTTGCTCTTGAAATATATATAATAAAATAATTATGGTTTTATAAATAGAGTTTCCATTTATTAATATATTGTATATAATGAGAGAGAGAGACCACACAGATTATCTGCCCTTGATTTGGGGTTCTGTCTCTTTGAGTAAATATTTTCCAGGTCATTTTCATTGGCACTGGTTGATCAAATTGGTCCTCAGGGCTAATGAAGTGTACATACCTGGTATGGGACTGTTGTAGTAAATGACCTTATAATCAAACTCTTCAATTGATTAGGATAGAGATAACCATCTGTAAAAACAAGCCAAGTGGGGTAGAGTTGCTCTTTCAGTGCATCTATCTGCCTTGTCATTCTTCAGAGTAACATCCACTATTTTGTCTGCCAGGACCATGAAATATTTGTATTAGATACTGTAATTTCCTCTGTTCAACTCTTTTGTGATTGTTTCTTTCTACTGAAATACACTCTATTTCAATTAATTAAGAATTTTGTGGAAGTTACTAAAATTATTGATTATTCCATCACTAAGATAGTACTTAACAGAAGGTTCTTAATATAAAATTATGTTGGAAGATTTAAATTTAGATAGAAACCTTTTAAAATGGGTAGTTTGATTTCATAGAACCAGAGCCAGTTTTGGCCAGACTGGTATCAAAATGCCTAAAGCTAACTGTATATCATTTTTATATTTTAAAATGAAGCCTTTGAAAATTAAACAAACAAAATTTCAATTATCAAAGAGATTTATTTCTATATATTTCCTTTGTTTTCTAGATTACAACACTGGTAAACCATAAAGAAAAAACTAAAATATCAGAGAAGACACTGCGAGTGTTAGTACAAGTTGGCCAAGTTGTGAACAGGGCTGTTGGGAAGTTTGTGACAGTTGGAGAGTCTATAGCTGAAGAAAATCCTGAGATTAAAAATGAAATGTGTGAAGCATGTCAAGAGGCAAGACAGGCAGGTAAGATCTCATGTTTTTAATTTTACAACACTCTTTTTCTATCATCACAACAGTCTCTTCTAGTCTTTCAACATGGATCTGGTTTATTCTTTTACTGATTAACCCTTTCATATCCGCATTAGAAATGCAGTCATGAAAGGGTTAACTAATACTCTCTATTTTAATTAATTAATTGTTTCTACTTTTGGCACAAGGCCAGCAATTACCCAGTGCATTACTGGTATTTTATTTATTTATCGACCCCATAGGGATGAAAGGCAAAGTTAACCTCGGCAAGATTGGAACTCAGAATGGAAAGGGCCGTAACTCTATGCGTCAAAGCATGGCATCCGACCCTCTACAGATACTGCCAATCCAATGAAGAATTTTTAGGGATTTACTAAAATTATTATTTCATTAGTAAGATAGTAATTTAACATATGGTTCTTATAAAATTATGTTGGAAGATTTTAATTTAAATTGGAATCCTTTAAAATGGGGTGGTTTTATTTCATAGAATCAGAGCCAGTTTTGGCCAGGTTGGTAAGATAGTAACTTTATGGAACAAAAAAAAAAGGAAAAGGTAAGAAGAAAAAGAGAATGAAGGAACGAGAGGGAGGGGCTGGCTCTACACCCTAGTCTCAATGCTCTGTAGATAGAATGACAAATGTATTGTGAAGCATGGCCAGCAAGACCTGCTGCCACAGTCTTACGGGGGTTCCTTCCTCAGCTGGCTGTATCTTTTTGACTACCAACTCTAAGGAGTACTCGATACTTCCTCTAGTCAGTCATGGCTTACTAGCTCTACACAGACGTTTAAATTGAATAAATAGATAAATAAATATACACTGAAAAATACTGTAAAATACTTTGTGTATGTGATGACCTTGACTCTGTGATATCTAAATGTAGTGTTTATACATTACATTGTGTTAAAAACACTTCGTTAGGTTATTTTGCTTGAAGCAAAACAACAAAGATCAAAATAATATTTGACCTAATATTATTTCATTATTGGTTCTGTTGTATATTTTAACAATGAAAAAATATAAGCACAACATTGATTGATGTTTATTAGCAGATATTTTTGTCTGGAAGTTGTCTTTTTTTTTGTCTCAAAAGAAGAAAAAGAATTAATGGAATGTGTTTCAAGATTTAAATAACAGTATTCCTTTTATATACATTTCATTGTCTTAATACTTCTTCCCCACCAAAATATTGAAGAAGAAAGTAAGCAAGAAAAAAATTAAAAAAATTTACAAAGTAATTTATATATACTTGTGTGTCTATGTGTGTATATATATATATGTGTGTGTATATGTGTATGTGTGTGTGTGTGTGTATGTATGTGTGTATATATATATGTATATGTGTGTGTGTGTGTGTATGTATGTATGTATCTGTGTGTGTATATATATATATGTGTATATGTATGTGTGTGTGTGTGTGTGTATATATATATATATGTGTGTATGTATGTGTGTGTGTATATGTGTGTATATATATATGTATATACACACACACATGTATGCGTAAGTGTGTGTTTGTGTCTGTCAGTATTATCTCTTTTTCCTGCTAAAAGTAATTCTTCTCAATCTATGATATGATGTTTATTTCTTGGCTTCAAAATTATATTAATGTTCATCCTATCCTTTTTATTTTCCCCTGTGCCAGTGTTAACTTAGTGAACCACCTTCATGTTTATTACAGACTAGAGTGTTACTAGATGTAGCTTAGTTGAATGTTTGTTTTGTAGTCATTGTCTTCACTGGCAGCCCGCCTAACTGAGGTAACTGGTGATGCTCGAGAAGGCACTTGACTGTTCCAGCGCATCAGCCTCGCCATCACCAAGGTAATGCTGCAAGCATGCTGGTTTGCCTTAAAAATTATTAGAGAGGTTTTCAGTGCTCCTTGCGATATTGTTATCTTTTGTTCTGGCAGTGGTTCGTTTGTCCATCTTGCCTTTTGTTGTGTGTGGTCCTAGATGTGTGTATTACCTGTGTATTAGGCAAATGCATATTTATATAAATACGAAAAATCCCAAGATCTATTCCACTGCTTGGCATCTTTGGTAAGTGTTGATCGAAGCTTTGTGAGTGAAATTGGATAAATAGGAACTTTTTGAATGCCCATTAAATAGACAGTACCTGTAATTCGAAAGGCCAGCCTGTCATACCATATCTCACTGAATCTCCTGCACACCATCTTGGATTCCTCTTAAACCCAGTTTCTCCCTCACTTCATCCAGGTTCTGCCTTTCTCTCACATTTATATTGCTCATCCAACAGAAGGTTTTCTCACTCATACATATAACATGAATACTCATTCATTCACTTATGAGGTAGGGCCGGTGTTAGCTGATGGTGAGGGAGGTTTCATCTGTTGCACCTACAGCCTTTGTAGACTACTATGGATGTGGTGGTGATGGTGGGCTGTTGGTGATAGTGTAATTAGTTTCCAATATAATGCTCATGATTACATAATTGCTGAGATAAGAAAGTAGAGACAGTTCAAAGAGCTCCTTCAATAATATTGCTGTTGTGATGAAAGGATTCTCTATTCATGTAGAGATCAGAATGTACGAAAATTGTGTAGAGCCATGTTTGATGTTGAAAGGCAAACAGGAATGTTAAGTCTTTGAAGGTAATCGAGGAAGGCATTAACACCATATGGACTAACATCTGTGTCCAACGAAAACTGCCAAAGAAGGTAAAAAACAACATAATGACTCGAAACAGCAAACTACCCACCTTCTACCACCTGGTTAAAACACATAAACAAGGACCCGATTTGAAAATCAGGCCCATTGTCTCTAGCGTGGAGGGCCCACTCTAAAAAATATCCTGGCTGCTCTCCACACTACTGAAACCTATTCTACACACACTACCAGCCCACGTCTGCAGCTCAAAGGAGGTCTTGGAGCGACTACACCATCTGGCGCCCAACACCAGAAAGGACAACGGTTATGCCTTCAGTCTTGATGTGGTCGCCCTTTATACCTCCGTACCAGCATCCCCAGCCGTCGACCTGTTGACCGAACGAGTCTGAGCATCTAACTTACACTGCTTCGGACTCACACACACGGACATCCACCAACTCCTCTCCTTCGTTGTGGATAATGCACTCTTCAATTTCCTCGGCCACACGTACAAACAAATCTCTGGGCTACCTATGGGCTCTAGTCTGTCCGGCATACTTGCGATCTCGTACATGGACCACCTGGAACGCAAGGCCAACCCAACGCCGTCGCCTTCTACTCCAGATACGTTGATGACATCCTGATACTTACTTCTTCCCGGGAGATGGCGAATGAAATTCACCAAATCTTCAACGATACTGACCATCACGTCGATTTCACCATCGAACACCCAGGAGAAGACGGGTCACTCGCCCTCCTCGACTTCCGTATCAACATCTCGGAAGAAGGAGACATAAACACCACCTTCTACCGCAAAGCAGCGTGCAAGGACTTATTTGTGCATTACAACTCAGCCCTCCCCAACAACGCTAAGAGAGGCTATGTCCTAAATGAACTGACACGGATCACTAACAGATGCAGCGACCCGATGGGTGGTCTCACCCATACCACGCAATTCCGTAATCTACTCAGGTCTAATGGATATCCCAAGTGACTGATTAACGGAATTAGAGACCCCAGACCCAATAGACAGACACCCACTAGAAACTTAAATAAAAGCAGGTGCTTCTTTAAAATCCCCCACCTGAGTGAATATACCACGAACGCCATCCGCAGGGCCATACGGACGGAGGGACTTGACATACATTTGGCCCACACAGGACCTTCGCTGCGAAGATGCCTCTCCAACAAACCCGACGAGTCAGATGGGACGTGTTCCCTCAGCAACTGCCCCATATGGGGGCCAGATTGCCTACGCACCTATGTCGTATTTAAGATTCAATGCGATAAATGTAACAAGTTTTACATAGGTAGCACCATCCGACCCCTACATGTTCGTATCAAGGAACATATCAACACCAACGCATCTTCCTTCCGTAAACACATCCTTAAATGCGGAAACACACAGGGTAGACCCTTGGTCACAGTCCTAGCGACTGAACGCAGCATCGGATCCTTAAGGATAAAGGAAGCACTTGTTATTAAGAACCTCAGACCCCCACTTAACAACCGGGCTGAGAGAAATGAGCTGACATGGCTAACTTAACCATAGTGACCATTCACAGCCCTTACGGCCTGCTATTTTCACACACACGCACATATATGCATACCCATACGCATACACACACACATCTATATTTATACACGCACACGTTTTTACAACCTACCACCTTTCACACCCTTTGATTTCCAGCTTCTACAGCCCACTATCTTTCACACACACACGCACTCACACATATACACACACAGTTACACACACATGTATACCCATACGCTTACACACACACATCTATATTTATACACGCACACATGTTTTACAACCTACCACCTTTCACACCCTTTGATTTCCAGCTTCTACAGCCCACTATCTTTCACACACACACACACCCACACATATACACACTTACACATATACACACACAGTTACACACACATATATATTTACACACACATATTTTATGGCTTTCACACGCTAGCGCACCCTCTTGATTTAACCCATTTGGTCAGTAGCTCTTGCCACAGCCTATCACGCGCACGCGCTTTCTTTCCCTCATTTAAATTTTAAATAATTTTTCTCCCCATAACGGCATTCCTGTTTTAACGACATCACAACTTTCTCCGCTTAGCCTGTTCCCCCCCTTTTGGAACTTTCCCCCGTTGATGGGCGTGAGCCCGAAATATTGGGATTAAATCTCCACTACGGTAACCCTTCTACCTTTGTTTTGTTTTCATCTTTGTCTCTCTCAATTTTCACTTTATCCTATTTCTCCTATCTATCATTCACTTCCTACCTCGAGATTTCCCTCTGCATTGTTGTGGCTTTCTAAACTACATATTTTACACATTTCACAATGATTCAAGCAAACTTTAACACCCTCTTATATATATATATATATATGATATAGATGATATATACGATATATATATATATATGATATAGATGATGATGATGATATATATATAGAATAATAATAATTATGAAGACCAAAATCCGAAGAGGGCTCAATAAGGAATATATAAACCCGTAGAGCTAATAATAAATATATATAGTGAAGAACAATAAGTACTCTGCCTGGACCACCAGATGTAATCTGGGATGCCTCAGGATGTTGAGTGCTTACCCCAGGATACTTTGAGAAAATTTGCAATATTAAAGAGTTCAATTTTTAATGTGATTCAATCATAATGCCACTTTGTACTCTTCAAGAATGTTTTGCTAATGTGGTTTCATGTGGTACAGGACATTAAGACTTAATACTTTTGTATTTTTCTGAACAAAACATCTTCAGTTATTGGAAAATCTGTTAGTTGTTTTTAAAACTGTTAGTAAAAAATATGAAATATTTCCAATAAAGTTTTCTTACAGTTTTTTTTTGCTTCGGCCAGTTTTTAGTTTTTCAGAAATCCATGAATATTTGATGTGAATATGTCTGTATTCTCTTATTCATTTTCATTACCATCACTATCACCACCACCATTATTGTTGCCATTATCATCATTGTTGCTATGATCATAATCATCATCGTCTAATATAACCATGAAAAAGAAAGATTGTGTTTATAAATTTGTTGCTAGTTATAGAGAATATATTGTAAGTTTTTGTTTTATAATTTCATTGAGAATATTTACAGTAACTACAGAACTTACATTCTTTTCATCCAACTTTCACATCTTTTCATCTCTCCATCATTGCCATTCTCAGCCATTACTTGTCCACTGCAAAGCAAATGCCCACTCCAAAGCTGGTACCAATTGTGCCTATACTGTGCCACTCTCATCCATATAATAACACCAATAAACTTCATCAATCTCATCCTCTATTTTCCTTGATTATGTGAACCAGTCTCTCCTGGTCATTTCCTCAAGCTGTTGTCATTTGTTTATTCTATATACCCTGCCTATCTCTGTTCTTACTTCTTAACCCTTTAGCATTTACATTACTCTATATTTACTATTGTATTTTCACAAAAAAAGGCTTCACCTCACATAATTATTTCACATAATATCAAATCTATGAGATTTTAATATTATTTATTTTGAGAACAATACCTTAACATCAGTATGATCAGCTGGTTATGGCCAGTTTGAACAGAAATAAGTGAAAGAATTCTGGCTAGATATGGCCAGTTTAAATGCTAAAGGGTTAATCTTTTATGATGTACTTTTGTTAGCCCTCTTATTCATTGACACATTTTTCTATTCCTTGTTTTTAGTCATTGGTCATGTCTCTGCTCTCATCATGAGACTTTTCTTAGGGAGTACTTTCACAGGCTATCATCATCTTTAATGCTCAATTGACTTCTAACTCCTCTCTCACATAGCAATCTTTTTTACTAGACACATCAAATTCTACATTATTTTTTTACCATTTAGTCAAGGAGAGAAAAAGAGCATCCATAACCCTTTCTAGGGCCTTCATGACTTATGAGAGGGAAGGAGGGAGGGATGGAGGAAGACAGAGAAGGTATTTTCAAACTAGAGACACGTTTTGAATTCTTGCAACAGATTGGACTAAAGAATTAACTAAATAACTAACCCTTCTAATACTAGTAGTTGTTGTGGTAAATGTTTTACCAGTAGCTGCTGTTGTTGATGATGCTGTTCATGTCCAGCGATTCCAAGGTAGGTTGGTCAGTTGCAATGGCAACTAAATCGATATGTGCAGGAGACGCAAGAGAACACACAGAAAGTCGAGATAATGCGTCCGCAGGTATGTTGGAAGTTCCAGCTATGTGTCGAATGTCACTGATATACTGTGGGATGAGATCCAGATGCCTATACGCTCTCGGAGAGTACTTGTCGGACTTGGATGGTAAAGCGAACGTTAACGGTTTGTGGTCCGTGAATATCGTGAACTCCCGCCCCTCCAAAAGATGGTGGAAGTGCTTCATGGCAAGATAAATCGCCAAAAGTTCTCTGTCAAAGGTGTTGTATCTCTGTTCTGCTGGTTTTAATTGGCGAGAGAAAAATGTCAATGGTTGAACTTGGTGATTGATTACATGATACAAAACTACGCCAACAGCACGATCAGATGCATCAACAGATAAGGAAAGTCTCGCATTTGCAACAGGATGGGCAAGGAAGGAAACTTTAGCTAGCTCAGACTTGACGGATTTAAAAGACTGCAATGCATCGGCAGAAAGTGAAATTTTTCCATCTTTTTTGCAGCCCTTAAAAACTGTGTCAAGGGGAATAACTTGTCCGCACAGTTAGGAATAAAGCGCCAATAAAAGTTAATTAATCCCCCAAAATGCCATAATTGTTTCAAGGATGTTGGTGGTGCTAATTGCTGAATAGCCTCTACTCTAGCTGGCAATCTGGAACAAGTGGTCTGGGTGAGCCAGTAGAGATATTGCAGAGAATTTTTCCTTCAGAAGATGGAAGAGGTAAATATTCCAATTTGCAGCAGGAGAACTGGTCAGAGGAAATGTCCAGATAAGTTTCTTTTAAGTAGCTGACCGCAGAATGAACGTGACGTCAATTTACGACACAAGGTGTTGCAATTTTTTTACTGGCATTAATAAAGTAGCTCGTGGCCGAACTATTCTTTGAGATGAATAGCAATGAGTGTGTTGGTAAAATCCATCGCGCGGGAAAATGACGAAACGAAGAAGACAAGATGGCTGCTCGAAAATGAAAGAGGAAGGCAGCAGTCGCCATATTGGTTGTTGGTCTTAAACAAAAGCTTGGTTGAACGAGAAAGACACGAGGTGTAATTTTCAGAAAAAGAAATATCATGTTAAAAAATGAAAGAGTCCAATTTAATGAATGGTTCGTAGTAAGATGTAGCAAAAGTATAAACAGCCAAGTTAGAAGCATTTGAACGTTGTCACCACGTGAGGTGGGAATAGAAATTTTTTTTTGTACTTTTTTTTTCTTCATTCTTCAGTTGGTGTTATTTTATGTTAGGGTCACCATTTTAGTGGTTGGTGTTTCACTCCGTCAGGGTCACCATTTTAGTGTAATGTCTACGTAACTATAACCACTAATTTTTATAAAGAAAAGGATAAGATATTTTTACATAACACCATGTCAAATGAGAGTTAATTCCCATTACAAAGGTAATGATAAAACGTAAGCAGTTTCTCGGAACGAGTATCAAATATAAGTCTTCATTTTATTGTAGCTCCATGTTATAATTGTTGTAAACAAATATTCTCGTACATAATTAGGTATAGTCCAGATCCATGATAGGTGGTTAGAGAAAAGTTAACGTCCTTGTGCTCAGTGTTGTCAGCTTGAGAAGAAAACCGCCAGAAAGAGAGTATACCTTTGGCGTAACCATGCTTGGCCTTAAGGCCAGGCGGCCAAGAGGTGAAAAAGAGAAAGATAGCTTTGAGCTCTCTCCTTTATAGTTCCCTGGATGGAAGTTACAAAGAAGGTTCTGGAATTTCAATGGGAAGTAACTCCAGCTACTTCCTGTCTAGAGAGCGCTACATACTGAACTACCTGAAACTGGTCCTGGTGTTATGGTATAAACCTGTTTACTTTAAAGTGTTTATATTTATCTAAAGACCTGCCAATTTTTATGTCAGTGTCTTTAAGTTATGCTCCAAACATAAACTTAATAATATGAAAGGAGACCCCAGGAGTAGACCCCAAGCAAGATGGTTGGATAACATCCATGAGCTTGGTTGGTCTTGCTCAGGGATCCAGCCAGATCAGTTGGAGACGGTTGCTTTTGACAGCACCTGCTGGAAGGAGTGTTTAAGGACTCTGCCCTCCATGACTCTCTCAGGAGTAAGTGGGTAAAGAAAGAGGAAGCGGAGGAAAAGGAGGAAGTAGAGAAGGAAGAAGTGGAGGCAGAAGAAGAATTATGTTTCTAAATCCTTTCTAATTCTTGATTATTTTCAAATTGATATATAGTAACAAAAGAGTTAAAAAAACCAGTAGTCTTTTAATCTTAAGAAAATAGTTTATTTTGACAGCAACAATGTTATTTACTAGGAATCTTTTGACAAAGCTGATTAACTGGCTATAAAATTTGTCTGAGATTTAATAATCAGCTTTGATTAGGTGAAGTTTTCTGTTTGACCACTCCTGTATTGACAGAACACTTTGACCTATCAGTGCACCAAGATGTATCTTGGATTACACTTATCTTTTCTACACTATTTCTTCTCTATAATTCACAACCTACATATTGTCATCTCTAACCATTCACATGTGCAACTGTGAGATCAACTGAATATCTTACTTGTGAATTAATGTGTTAATGGTTGAGTATTCCACAGACATATATATATATGTGTGTATTTGTGAGTTTTATATCGAATGATAATAATAATAATAATAATATTAATAGTAATAATAATAATCGATTTGTTTGCAAGCAAACAGCCTCATTATGCTATGTGTTTTAAACAACTATCATCATCCTTACTGTAATGAGACTGTTTGCTTGCAAACGAATCGAATATTATTATTATTTGATATAAAACTTACGAATGCATTTACGCATCCGCTGTTAGAGCGAAAACTAATTTTGTTTATATATATATATATATATACACACATGCACATGCACACACACATACACATATGCATACATACACACATTGAAAAATGTATACGTGAATTCATAATTGTTCATATTAGGATTTCATACTTATCTATAAAATTGTAGGAAAGCCTTATGTACGTAAAAATCCTGTATTTTTGAGCTGTATAACTTCATCTATTTGCTTTCATATTTGAAATCATATTACGTTATATGTATATATATATATATATATAATGAAGGAGGTGTGGTAAGGAACCAGATGGACCATAACACACCAGAGTACTCAATACTTAGGGTAGTAGAGTGGGTAATAGGAAAAAATTTCACCCTGATGGCAGAGCGCAAGCCGTTTCGACGGTTATTTCTGTCCAGAAATAGCCATCGAAACGGCTTGAACTCTGCCATCGGGGTCAAACTTTTTCCTATATATATATATCTATATATATATATAAAAGAATAGAGGTGTAACACACAAGTTATTATATATTGGTAAATGGAATAGAAAATGCTGCCAAATTGTTCCGTGAAAAATAGTTTAATTAGGAATAAGTGAGAATTAGTAATTGTATTGGTTCTTTTAACATGTTAAAATATCCCCCACTCACTTACAGACACATTCCTACTGACCATCCCTCTACCACGAATTACTCTGCTACACACACACACACACACACACACACACACACACTTGTCTTAATAGGCATTTGAACTGTCAACAGGCTGCGGTTCGCACACACATCCCTGCTGACCATTATCACAACAACAAACACTTTACTACTACTACACACACACACACACACACACACACATATTTGTTGTCAAAGAGTCATTTGCCGCAAAATCAATTTTTTACATTCACATGACCTCTACCGACCAATCAAAATTGTTTTGACCACAAGAATTTTTGCAACACGAATTGGCGCAAAACTTATTTTAATACCGCTGGAGCCACTTTTTTAACATAAAAACAGGTAGAATTCCCAAAACTAATCAGATCAGAGCAAACATCACGGACACTCTATCTCAAAATTATTTTTGAAAAGCATTAGAAATGCGCAACCGGTAAAACTTAAAACCAAAATTGAATACTAACCAATACAATTACTAATTCTCACTTATTCCTAATTAAACTATTTTTCACTGTGAACAATTTGTCAGCATTTTCTATTCCGTTTACCAATATATATATATATATATATATATATATATATATATATATATTTTAGTCTTCACACATTTATTATTACTATATATATATATAAATGTAATTCTCAGGCAGTATCAGTGTAATATAATACATGATAAAGTTGGACCTTTGAATTACAAGTACAGTCCATTTGATGGACTTACTGTTTCTGTCTACTCAAATTTACTTACAAGGCTTAGGTTGACCCAGGGCTATGGTAAAGATACTTGATTAAGATGATAAACACTAGAATGGAACCCTGGAGCTTATAATTGCAAAGTGAACTTCTTCATGTTTGTGTCTTCTCCATGTTTGTGTCTTTGGTGTAATGTATGGGTAAAATAATCCCTGTATACAATACCTGTTTACGTTTCCTCTTCAAGGCAGCTTGGCCTTTTAAATAGCTTTGCTTGTTTATTTTCAGGCTCTTATCTATTTAATAATTTCCCCATGATACATCACCTTTCAGCCATATCAGCACTTTATCAAGCTGGTTAGATCTGCTAGTTTAGCTAGGATAAGATATTTACTCAAATGGTAAAGTATGACATTTTATTTCTAGTTAGGAAGAAAGGTGGGGGAGGAGTAGAAGAGTTAAATGGATAATGAAGTTAATATATCCTGAACACTATCACTATTATCATTTGTTAAAACGCTCATACATTACACTTATCAGAAGCGACCATTACTATAATCAGTATGGGCCATGCTTAGTTCACATTAACACTATTAAGACCAAAACCACAACCACTAACATTAATAAAGCCATCTTTATCTTTCTCCTCCTTATCTTCATACAAGTGTAATTTAGCATATCATTATATACCAGGATTTTTCCATCACACTCTACAAGTGTCGCTGATAAGAAAATCTAGGAAGACTTGAGAGTAATTTTACGAAAATTTTGGCTCTCTTCACATAGTACAGAAAGTAATACACTTGCTCCATTTAAAATGTAAATATTTAAAGAGTTTACTGTCAAACTGGTCACAGATACAAGAAGGGTTCATGCAGATATTATTTTCATTGCTTTTATTTCATTATATTTCCTTATTGGTTTCCCCAAGCTACTGGTTCATTTCATAAGCTTCCTGCTTAGAAATGTGTGTAATGATTTAGCAGAAAATGTCTAAAAATGTGTTTGTTAGTGAAAATGTTTATAATATCATTACTACTGGACAAATCATGATCATTACCATGTAAATCAGGATCCATTATCATTACTAGCAGAAAAACCACGCTTTGGGTGGTTTTCTGCTAGTATGTGTAGTGTGTATATTGATATTATACGCAAGTATATATATATATATACATGTAGATATGATACATCAAATAAAATCGTAATTGACAATATATAATACATAGAAATTGAACGAAGACTGTGTTACACTGTCTTATTTAATCAGTAACGTAATCCATGATACATTAAAAATGACGATATTATATATAAACTGCATTAGGAGAAAATTAGTGACGAAAAATTAGTATGTTTATTTAAGCGATTGCCACCGGAAGTGTGACATTTCAGAAATGTTAAAGAAGTGAATCTTTAAATAAACAAAATATATTTAATGAACAGCCACGAAATTTAGTAGATAAATTATGTAATATTCATTCATTATTTATTTAAAGTAATCCAACTTATTTGACAAATGGGATAAAAAAAAAACCGTACGCAATCCCGCAGACCTTCCTTTATTATAGTTTAGATTACTGATGGTAGTGGATTGACAGTATCGGTAGAGTCGGACACCATGTTTTGAGCATAGTTACGCCGCTGAGTTCAAATCCCGCCGAGGTTAACTTTGCCTTTCATCCTTACAGGGTCGATAAAATAAAGCACCAGTAATGTACTGGGATCAATTTAATCGACTTTTCCCTCCCCCCAAATTACTGGCCTTGTGCCTATACTAGAAATCATTATTACTCCTTTAAAGACAGAGTTCAAATCCAGCCGAGGTTAACTTTGCTTTTCATCCTTATGGGGTCGATAAAATAAAGTACCAGTAATACACTGAGTAATTGCTGGCCTTGTGCCAAAAGTAGAAACAATTATTACTGAGAGTGGTAGGGTAGTAGATTGTCGGACACTCTGCTTCGTGGCATAGAGTTATGGTCCTTTGCGGTCTGATTTGAAATCCCACCAAAGTTAGCTTTGCCTTGCATCTTTATGAGGTTGATAAAATAAAGCACCAGTAATACACTGGGGTTGATTTAATCTACTTTCTCCTCCTCCCAAAATTGCTAGCCTTGTGCCTAAATCAGAAACCATTTTTACTGAGGGTGGTAGATTAGCAAACTTGTTAAAATGTGTTTTGTATTTGTTCCACACAAATGACCGTCATAATAACTGATCACTATAAATGATAGTTGAGAAAATCATCTATTATTATGGTCATTTGTGTTGGGATGCACACATTTCAAAGTGAACTAAACACAGATCTATCAAGTTTCAATTACAAGTTTTAATGCTTGTAGTTCTTTATCTGAGATCCAAGATAAACCTCAAAAGTATGGTGTTCTGTTAGTATTTAATTACAGTTGAGATAATGAGAGAGCTCAGCAATGAATACTAATTGTATTCTTCACAGTACAGCTTAACATTAGATATTTGTGGATCAGGAAAATACTCTGAGAAGACTACTATAGTTTGTTACAGTCTCATTAAAAAATATAATTAATATAAAAAGATAATATAAATTTTCAAATAATTTTTTCTTTATCACTTCAGTTTTATAAATTGGTTTCTTCAAACCTTTAGTCCAGTTCCTTGTGTATTTTCGTTCAAATTTTTTGGAGATTTACTAAACAATACATTTTTGGAAATGTTAGGATGTATTGAACACAAAAATCAATGTTGCCATTTTTTTAGGGTTCCGAACATAGCCGTCTTAGGGCTTCAAAATGGCGACTGTTTGAAATCTAAATTTACCAATATATCCACTTCCAAGCCATGTAGCATTTTACTTTCAGTGGCTAAACTTACATTTTAAGGGGCCAGAAGTCTAGAGAAATTGACTACAATCACTTACGTTTAACAAGAAGAAAGATTTTTAAAATAAAAATACCAATTTTAATGACAAAACTGCAAACACCACATACAAATATGATATTTCTTCTCTAGATCCACTCATAAGCAGGATATCGAAGCACGAGTCAAACATAATAAAAATAAATTTGTCTTCACGTACACTTTATTTTAATACATAAAACAAATAAAAATAAATTTGTCTTCACGTACATTTTATTTTAATACATAAAACAAATCAAAATAAATTTGTCTTCACGTACACTTTATTTTAATACATAAAACAATTAATTCGTGGACACTTTGCTTTATAAATGTTTTCTCAATGAATTCGATTTTTTTAAAATTTCTTGTTGGATTTTTTGAACATCTATTTTTATTTTTTTAAATTATAAATGTACTTTTATAATTGTGTGAATTTAACAGTCACTAGAAAGCTAAATGGAATGTTATATTACTAAAGAGTCATGGATGACAGAGTTCAAATGTTGGGTGCTAGCATAGCTGAGTGGGTGCTGGAATAGCGGAGTGGTTTAGATGTTTGCTTCTCAATCATGAGGTCATGTCTGGCATTTTGACCAATTTTTTTTCCCCCATAACCTTGGGTCAACCTAAACCGTTTGAGTGAAATCGGTTGGACAGAAAATATGTGGAATTAGAATTTAATATTTTAGTTTAATTTTTGTTTCTTTTTAAATGAATTATACTGCGCAGTGCACTCTACATGTGAGTGGAGTTCCACTGAAGCAGATAGAGAAGTTCAAGTATCTTGGAGCTGTGTTTATGAGTGATGGAAGGTAGGAGGCTGAATTAAGTGCAAGGATTGCAGGAGCTGGTGCAGTAATGTGTCAGCCTCAGTACTCAGTAACCAGAAAAAGGGAAGTAGGTGTAAAAGCCAAACTTGCTATCTTCAATTTGGTATTCGTGCCAACCCATACTTATGGTCATGAATCTTGGGTAATGACTGAAAGAATACGATTGCAAATACAAGTGGCTGAAATGGGGTTCTGCTGAAGGGTCTTTGGAGTAACGTTACTCAGAGTGTGTAACTCAGAGATCAGAGTCGCACCAGGTAGAGCTGCTACTTCTCCGAATTGAGAGATTACAGCTCTGATACTATGGGCATGTAGTTAGAATGTCTCAGGAAAGAATTGCTGGACAGATTTTATGGGCAAAGCCAACTGGCAGGAGACCCAGAAGTAGATCCTGAGCATGATAGTTGGATAACATCCAACTAGTCTAAGGGTAGTGGAGTGGCAGAATTATTAAAGAGTTGGATGAAATGCTTTACAGTATCAGTTCATTCTGAGTTCAAATCTCACCTACTTCTGCAACTGGCAGATAATATTAACAATGGAAAAACTAATTGTAATATAGTTTCCTTGGTGCTATCCTATGATTAGCCCCTTTCTTTTAATGAACAGATTCTTGGTCTGTTATAGAAAATCAATATTTTCAGGGTGTCAATTTTAATGCATTTATGGAAAAATAACATAGAAACAAAATATTTTCATGTTAGTTTGAATATTTTTTTCATTTATTTTATCATCTCCAAACCTTTTGACTTTTGTTTGATCTAGTTGGTTTTAGATTGGTTAGTTCTGTTTGGAAATGTCACTGGTCATATAGAGTTAAAAAAATTAATATTCTTTTTGTATAAAGAAATTCAGTGGATTTATTGACATTACAGGTGCAGTCATGTCTATGGTTAAGAAGTTGGTTTTGTAACCAATTGGTTTTGGGTTCAATTCTATTGTGTGGCCTCTTGGTAAAGTGTCTTCTTTGGACTGAACACTGCTCTGTGACTGAAATTTGGAAGGGCGAAACTATATAGATGCCTGTTGTGTTTATGTTTCCATGTGTCTTCACATTGACACTGCTTGGGCAATTGGTGATATTTGTTTGTATCCTACATAAACATTTCCACGCACACACGCACATGCACACGCGCACGCGCACACACACACACACGCACACGCACACGCACACGCACACATGCACACATGCACACACACACACACACACACACACACACACACACACACAACTATCATCATATGTATGCTTTTCCATGCTTGCAAAGGTTCAGCACAGCCTCCCTCCTATTGTAGACCTCCTTTGTCATTTTCTCTGAGATTCAGAAATTTTGAGATCAGCTCTAACCACCTCTGGCTAGGTCTTTCTTTGTCTTCCTCAACTGCAGCTTACTTCCACTAGTACCATCTGGCACATTTTCATCCAGTGTTCTTCATCCATATGCATCACATGTTCAAACCAGTGCAGTCTTCTCTCTTGCACACATCTGATTCCTCTTATACACAGCTTTTCTCTCAATTCATCTATGCCCCATTGTTCATGCACACTAACATTAACCCTTTAGCGTTTACATTACTATAATATACTTTTGTATTTTTGTGGTAAAGGTTTTATCTTGCATAATTATCTCATATAATATCAAATCTATGAAATTTTTATGTTGTTTATTTTGAGAACACCTTAATGTCAGTATGAGCAGTCAATTATGGCTGGTTTGAACAGAAAGAGGTGAGAGAATCCTGGCTGGATATGGCTGGTTAAATGCTAAAGGGTTAAATATCCAACAGAACATGGTCTCCTCATTTTTCGCCAGTCTTTATATATCCTTTGCATTTACTGCCCATGTCTCATAGCCATACAACATCACACTTCTCATGCAGGCATCATAAAATATACCTTTCACTCATCCAGAAGATTCTTTTGTTGTCAACAGAGGTAGTAAGTAGCTCTGTAAATTTTTTTCCAGCCTGTTCTTATTCTAACTACTTTGATATGAGAACAACCCTCTCCGATGCTAATTAAGTCATCTAAGTAACAAAAACGGCTAATTATATGTAATTATATAATTATCAATTTTAAAGTGAGATTATAAGTGATACTTGCAGTGAAATTTTAAAACAGATATTTGTTGGAATTGTTTATCACTGTTTCTCCTGCCTCTCTCTCTCTCTTTTGTACTCTTGTCTTTCTCTTTTACCCCCTCTCTCTCTCATACACACACATGCAGCATGCCCTCTCTCTTTCTCCTGTGATCTGTCTTTCTCTCTTCTGTCTGTGTCTCTCTCTTACTATCTTTCTCTCCCCCACCTTTCCATATCCCAACATAATACTTTCCAACATATATATAAACTAGTCATCTAGTCAAGTAAATCACCACCACCAACAACAGCAACGACACCACCATCATGACCACCACTACTATCACCTCCTTCAACAACAACAATCAACATTCAGTTATACAATTGTTTCTTTACCAACATGTCTCCAATAAAAAAAACCCCAACTAAATTTGACATTTAAGAGAGGAACCATTTTACCATTTATTTATCTCTGATGCTTTGTTGTATTATTATCATTAAATTATGATAGCGGAAACAATCAAATGGTCACCCATTACTATTTAGTTAGAGTTGAATGGAATCAACCTCTGTCAGTTTCAATGTTGAATGCTCTAGTTGTTCTAATCAACGGAAGAACCTGCTCATAAAATTAACTTGTTTTATGGCTTAGCATTCCCACAAACACATGTCCTCTTAATATATATCTCGGGGAGATTCAGTATGACACAGTGTGTGACAAGGCAGGTCCTTTGAATTACAGGTACAGTCTATCTGATGGGCTTCTCAACAGTTTCCATCTAGTTGGCTTTGCTCAAAAAATTAACCTCAGTTTATGGTAAATGACACTTAACCACTATACCATGTAGTGGAATTGAACCTGGGGACTCATGATTGTGAAGCTAATGATTTGGCCATGCTGTGTCTATGTTTAGTTAAAGTACTAAACTTAATGACAGTGAGTTAGCTGAGTTGTTATAATGGTTTCTGATTTAGGCACAAGGCCAGCAATTTTGGAGTAGGAGAAAGTCGATTAAATTGACCCAGTGTGTGACTGGTGCTTTATTTTATCAACCCTATAAGGATGAAAGGCAAAGCAAACCTCAGCAGGTTTTGAACTTGGAACATAAACGGCCATAACTATACTGCGAAGCAGGGTGTCCAATGCTCTACCAATTCTGCCAATCCACCGGCATGAGTTGTTATATTGGCTAGAATGCTAGTGTTTGCTCCAGCCCTTTGCTGTCTAAGTTCGAATCCCACCATGGTCAACTTTACCTTTCGTCATTTTGAGGTAGATAAAGTACCAGTCCAGTACTGGGGGCAATTCTTCCTCTGTATATCTTTCTCACTTACTCTCTCTCTCTCTTGCACTCTCCCTTTCTCTTCACCAGGTTTAATCCTTTCATTACCATGTTTATAATGGAATTTGCTGAATTTCAAGTAGTTTTGTATCAAAAGGGTTAAATGCTTAATATATGACACCACTGTGAATTAATGGAGTTCAGGGCCCATGGATGAATGAACTAAACTGTTGGGATATCTGTCATGTCTTTCATCTTTGTCATTTTCTTGCCTTATACAGTTTTATACATCATACCTGGTTGGAAAATATATATATTCTTTTTAATTTAAAAAAATCATCAAATTCTTAATGACCTCTTCCACATGAAACCGTCTCACCTAATGTAAATTAATTGTTGGTTTGAGCTGTTTATATTCTTGGGTCAGTCTGGTAGCTTATAATGGGTTTCTTGGAGACAAGGTTGATCAGCTTATTTGCTTATTTAGCAGGATTTGAGTTTAATGTAAAATTAGATTAAGTAGTGTGTGCATGTTAGCATGTATGCATACATGTCTATGTGAGTCTGTGTGTGTTCTGAGATTACTGTACATCATATACAAAATGAAATATTCTCTTGCAAAATCAAAAATTCTATTTGAGATATATTATTTATAATCCTACTTACTGTTGAAGAGTGTTTACTTTAGATGTCATGGGAATACTACTGGAGATTTGAGAGCCTACAGCTCCAATTAACTACTTTAGGGCAGTCTTTTTTTTTTAGCAATAATTTGTTTCAATTTCTTTTCAAAATAATCACAAATTCAGCAGGGGTTAGTAAAATAATCCTTTCTGATTTAGATACAAGGTCAACAGTTTTTGGGGAAGGGTAAGTTGATTAAATTGACCCTGGTGCATTACTGGTGCTTTATTTTTTCGACCCTGTAAGGATGAAAAGCAAAGCTAACCTTGGAGGGATTTGAACTCAGAACATAAGGAGCTGTAACTATATGCCGCAAAGTATGTTGTCTGATGCCCTGCCAATACAGCCAATCCACAACCCTCAGAAATAATGGTTTCTGATTTAGGCACAAGGCCAGCAATTTTGGGGAAGGGGAAAGTTGATTAAATCGACCCCAGTACATTATTGGTACTTTATTTTATCAACCCCATAAAAATGAAAGGCAAAGCTAACCGTGGCAACATTTGAACTCAGAACGCAAAGGGCCGTTACTCTATGTCACAAAGCATGTTGTCCGACACTCTACTGATACTGCCATCCACAGGCCTATGACCCTAAGTAATAATGAGAAGGCCATCAATTTAGTGGAGAGAAGTAAGTCATTATGTACTATATGAAATCACTTTAGCAAGACTTCTTGAAAAGTATAAAACAGCACCATAACTGCATCACATTTAAAACTAAAGTTTTTATTTTAATACTGCATGTTTTCACAATAATCTGTCCACCAGTAAAGATACTATAAACATCTGGATTAACAAACCAGTTTTTAGATATTTTTGATTGAATCATTACAAGATAAGAGTTAAAATGAGAACACTGGTGTGAGTTGGTAATCATTATTTAACCCTTTAACATTTACATTACTCTATATTTACTATTATATTTTTATGCTAAAGGCTTTACCTCACCTAATTATCTCACATAATATCGAATCTATGAGATGTTGATATTATTTATTTTGAGAACAATATGTTAACATCAGTATGAACAACCAGTTATGGCTGGTTTGAACGAAAGAGGTGAGAGAATTCTGGACGGATATCGCCGCTTTAAATGCTAAAGGCTTAATGAAGGAAAATAGGGTGTCTCAGTGTTACCCATTTTCTTTTTATCTTTTACTGTTTAGTTAGAGTGAAGGATTGAGCCCATAACCCATTTTATGGTTTCTGGCATAGGTGGGAGAGAGGGAGAAAGGTATCATCTTCAAATCACAAACTTGGTTTAATGTTTGACACAGAGAAAACTCAACTAAATGCACCAAAGGAGCAGCTGGTGGTGTTAAACTTTGCTACAGAGTAAGTCTACCACCCAGGTAGGCCTCAGCGGGAATTTGAATCCTGAAGGCAAAGATTGAGAACAAATTTCACAAGACATACCATTGAACGCTCTAATGATTCCATTAATCCACTGTCGTGGACTGGTACTTTTTCTCAACCTCAAAATGTTGAAAGGAAACGTTGAACTCGGCAAAAATTGAGCTGGAACAAATACTTCAAAGTATTTAATCCTGCACTCCTATGGGTGCTAAGTTGACATCTATCATCTTACTAAGTAGTATTACTATTTCTTAATAACTCATACTGTATTTAGTGTATTAGTAAGTTGACACAAAACACAGTGAATGGGTCAGTTTTGTGTATCAGTTTTAACCCGCTTTGAGAAGGCATCTCTGTAAGAAATTGTAATTTTCCACCAGTTTAAATGTTGGGAATTATTATGATGACTGTGCAGAAAAGCCTTACTAGTAATATCTAGGTTCCAATATCACAGCTTGATTCTCTACTGGGATCATATTTCAACAGTTAATTTATGTAGCTACACCCACATTAGTATTAGTACTACAGTTCTTGTGAGCGCGCGCGCGCGCACACACACACACGCACGCACGCACGCACGCACGCACGCACGCACGCACGCACGCACGCACGCACGCACGCACGCACGCACGCACGCACGCACGCACGCACGCACGCACGCACGCACGCACGCACGCACGCACGCACGCACGCACGCACGCACGCACGCACGCACGCACGCACGCACGCACGCACGCACGCACGCACGCACGCACGCACGCACGCACGCACGCACGCACGCACGCACACACACACACACACACACACACACACACACACACACACACACACACACATATTCTGATATCAGGGAATGCAAGCTAGAGCTGAGCATGAGGAGCAATGGTTGCCTACATTTTACATATAGCTTAGGCCTATTACCAGCTTTGTGGAGACTTACATTTTACACCTGACTTTGTCCTATTATAAGTTTTGAACACCTACATTTGATGTCTGGTTTGGGCCTAATACCAATTTTGAGCATCTACATTTTATGGCCTCAGACTATTACCAACTTTGAGGACTTACCTTTTACATTTAGCTTAGACTTATGAGCTTTGCAAGTTAGTGTGTCTGTATTTGTAAGTTTTTTCTTCTTCTCAATTGCGCAGGAGAAAAAACTTTATTATCTTTAGTTTAAAATTAAAAATTTTTAGTTCAAATCCAATCTCTACATATCCAGAAATAAAGCTACTAATGACGACTGAAGGTCAAGCCAGTAATTTAAAAAAAAGAAGTGTAGATGTAAATTAAATTAAAAACATTTCATTTCCATAGGTGTGGTTAATAATAAACAAAATGATCATTTTTTTGAAGCTCCAGGTGCAAAATGGTGACAAGGAAGGACGTTTGACCACGTCTTGACCAAACAAAATATAATATTTTCACCAAAAACTGCCCTTTAAACACGTCAGATGGATTACAATATTCATTATTATAAATACTTTGACTGTTCCCTGACTTCTAGTACCAGCTTCAACATAGAATTATTTTAATGAAGTATATTTGATTTGATTTGATTTTCACCAACAAACCACGTGTGGACATGGATGGAGAAAAAAAAAAATCACTACATCCCTTAGGGATCGCAGTAAGTACTTCACAAAATCTATAAACAACAATATACACACAGATTTATATACAGATGCATACCACACGCATATACACACAAGTGAAAAGAAACCACACTATTTCGTGTGAGACACTATACCGGCCAATCTTACGTACATTTGTAAAATCTTTCTGAACATTGACTTCGCTTCTAACCCACATACACATTTTAATTATATATATATATAATTATATATTCGTGTGCAGATCTTTTTGCATACACACACACATAATACATAGGAAAACAGAAACAGAAATACAAAAACAAAACATAGACGACATAGGGTGGTAACAGGTCATTTTACCTGTCAGGTATGGCGGCCTTGGCCTCCGGTCCCCAATCTCACTAGCTTTGCCGGCGTATCTTTCGTTGGTAACCTCGTGCTGCATCCTCGTCAGCAGGGTTCTTCAAAACACAACAGAACCCTCTGTGTTCAGAGAATGTGAGGCCGCCTGTGAGACGTGGGACCGGCTGGGACTTAGCCCAGTAGACGACCCTCCTCCTTCTCCCCCTATTGACGTCAAGTCCTCCCAATGCACTTGGGATGCCATCCAGTGCAGCCTGGCCTCAGACAGGCTCATGCGCCAGCTCAACCAGCACCACCTTGCTTGTTTTCGTGCGGCCTTCAAACCCCACAGTGGTGCCTGGCTCCATGCCCTGCCCTCCTTCTCCACTGGCACGCAGCTAGATAACCATAGTCTGCACATTGGCATTTCCCTGAGGCTCGGCCTCCGGATCTGCCAGCCACACCAATGTTGCTGCAGTTACACCATGGACGCTTTTGGCCTCCACCCGCTTTCCTGTTGCCGCAGTGTCGGCCGCATTCCACGCCATGCTGCCCTCAACGAGGTCATTAAGCATGGCTTGGATGCTGCAGGCTTCCCTTCCCAGCTCGAGCCGGTGGGGCTGGATTGAGGGGATGGCAAAAGGCCAGATGGCATGACCATCTTCCCGATCCGCGGTGGCAAACCCCTCGTCTGGGATGCCACTTGCATTGACACTTTCTGCAGCTGCAACCTGCGACTGACCCAGGTTCTGCTTCACGTCGGGCTGAGGGAGCCAAACTCCTCAAATACCGGTCGCTCTCCGACAGGTTTGTGGTCGTACCCCGGCAGTGGAGACTTCTGGTGTCCTCGGCCAGGGCTACCTCCTTATTCACTACCATAGGCGCTGAGCTGGCCAGCCGCAGGTGTGAGCCTTGTGAGTTGGAGTGGCTTTTCCAGCATGTCTCCCTTGCCGTCCTCTGGGGAAACGCCTTCTCCATTCTGTCCGCCGGGGCTGTGGGTGGGCCCCATTGCGTACCGTTGTAGTTGTTGTAGAAGAAACAGGAAGACAACAACTGGAAAGTTTGTTTTAGCTGGAGTTCTAAGTGATAGTGAATGTAAGTTTCCCTATTAGAAGAAATCAATGAACGTGGTTTTGTTTTTGCATGTAATTGTTTTCACTGCTCCAAATAACAAACATTTATCTCGTTAACAAATGTGCTAAACTTACGCAGCATATTTATTTGTTTACATTTACATTTACTATACGGATGGACAGGCAGGACAAAATAATTATTGTGACATCCATGGATGAAGTGTGCAATAAAACTGGGCAATGTGCCAAAATAGAACATTGCCCAGAAAATCACGTCTGTCATCTATGTACAGAACCAGAGAACTCCTTCCGAAATCGATGGGTCGAATGTGGCAAATGTTGTGTTTCTGTTTGCCTTCAATGTGCCACAAACTTTCGAAAGATCCCGGGTCAGAAAAAGAGACACCATACTTCTATGATGGATGGGCTGTGGGAAATGGTCCAGCTCACAAATTGGTCCTTTCAGTGCCTGGCTTGTATGTCTGCTTCTACCATTGCTGCTGAACAACAACAACAAAAACTGAAGATCATGTCTTCCTCTACCATTGTTCCTGAACAACAGCAAAAACCAAAAAACCAACGACCGTAGCTTCTACTACGACCCCCGTTGAAGGACTTCATCAACAACAGCAACCCATGTCTTCCTCCCCCGTTACTTTTCAACAACAACAACCGACGACTGTGTCTTCCCCTACCATGCCTGTTGAAGGAGAAGAACAACAACAAAAATTGACCATCAATACGGAGTTTGAGGAAATATAGCAAATGATTTCCGCTTTAAGCTGAGAAATAGCTTCAAGCATTCGTGTAGAACCTCACAATGAGGGATCTTACCGGAGTGCCTTGTTAAAAAAATTTCCGCGTACCTCTTGTTGAACCTAGACGCATTGAGAATGCCACTGAATCTGCTAACCACAAAGTGATTGCCATTGGTGTACCAGAAGACATAGTTGATCTTCAGGCATTTGCTGCCAGTTCATCCAAAGACTTGGGCTGTGTTCCCATGAAGGGTGCTCTATGCCTTGGCCGACCAGGTCCGAAACCCAGGCTAATTAGATTGCCTTTTTCGAACTCAACTGAGGTACGTTCATACCTTGTAGCCTCTGATAAAGCTAGGCGTGAAAGTCGGATTGCTTTTCGAACACGCCCTGGTCTTCCACCAGATGTCCGCCCAAAGCTGCGTGCTGCAGCTTCCTTAAACCGCAGTTCGGCAGAACATGAAAGCTTCAGCCTACATGATGATGGGCAGATATGGAAGTTTGTTAAGGTTGGTGAAACATGGAAAAAAGATACCAGCTGGTCTGAAAACACTGTACCCACAACAACTGACAATAAAAAAACTTAAAAAACTCTGGGAAACTAAATCAGAACAACCTGCCATCTCCTGCACATAATCATAGACTGGAATCAAGGTACAAATTGTTGTCCTTGAATGCACGTAGTCTATGCAATAAGATTTGACTCCTACGTCAAAAGTATCAACCCTAACTTCATTACAGTCACGGAAACTTGGGCACATTCCTTACTCTGTCATGGGGTTTTCAGCATAACTGGCTACAACTTGTTTCGTAAAGACCACATTAATCGTGGTGGTGGTGGTGCAATGGTCTACGTTCGGTCAAATTTGTCGGCAATTCCTTGTGTTGATTTGAACCAATCACAGCAGGAAGTATTTTTCTGCGATATATGTATGGCTATTTCAACACTGCTACTTGGAGTCGTTTACCGTCCCCCAAATTACCATCAGGACACTCAACTTTGTGATATCCTCAGAGTTGCTGCCAGGAAAACAGCCACTTATGTTTTTATTGCAGGGGACTTCATTCACCCTGAGATTGACTGGGAAAGCCATGACTTCCTTGAGCTAGTGCTGGACTCGAATTGGTCCCAAGTAGTCACTTCCCCAACAAGAGGTGACAACACTTTGGACCTACTCTTCACCACTACTCCTGAAACGGTTATTAGTGTTACTGCTGAGGAACCTTTAGGTGACTCTGATCATGCTATGATCATTGCCAATCTATCCCTCATGGGCAGTAACAAAAACCACAACCATCTCCAAACTGCTCACTTTGACTGGAATAAAGCAGACTGGAACTGTGACTGGAATAAAGCAGACTGGAACTGTTACTGCACCGAGTTGCAATGTTCAAACTGGCTTGAGTTCTACGACTCTGGAGATGTCAACTGTACTCCAGAATATCCTGAGCTCAATATGGACAGCATGTGCAGCATCGGTGCCACGTAAGCAGAAAAAACATCCCAAAAGTGCAATTTAGGAGACTGCAGCAGTCCGTCTTGCCAGAAAAGAACATTGTAATGCTGAACGTGAGTACAAACTGCATAAATCAGATATCAATAGGAAGAGGCGAAAATCATCCAACCATCTCAAACAGGTGACAAAAAAGCAGTGCTTCAATTTGAGCAGCGCATAGCAACCAGCCCTGACAGTAAGGTGTTCTGGAAGTATGTTCACTCAAAGCGGAGGCCTCACTCTCCAGTTGGTCTGCTTCGCAATCCCCACACAAGCCAAGTTCCTCACGACCCCAAGGAATGTGCAGAGCTCATTGCTGAATGTTATGCAGGCATTTTCACTATTGAAGACCAGAGTGTACCATCTCCACCACCTATGACACCGGACTCTATTACAACCATGGAATTTACACCTGCAATGCTGCGACATCACCTTAAAAATAAACGCAACCATGCCTCTCCTGGTCTTGATGGTGTTACGTACCTGCTTCTCAAATGTGGTGGGTACTTCCTACTGCACCAGCTATCATGCTACTTTCAATTCTGTCTGAACAACGGTGCTACTCCAGAACAGTAGAAAACTGACAGTGTCATTCCTCTGTTCAAAAAGGGTGACCGCACATCACCTGTGAACTATCGTCCAGTCAGTCTTACTAGTTGCATTGCCAAACTGATGGAATCCTGTGTCAGAGAAACACTTTGGAACTTCTGGAACTCTCACAGTCTTATCTGGCCCTCGCAATTTGGATTTATCCCTAACTCCAGCTGCTGTGATCAACTTATCGAGTTTCTTGAAGACATCACCCGGATCACTGATGGCGGCTCATGGGTGGATGTTGTTTACCTTGACTTTGCTAAAGCTTTCAATTCTGTGCCACACAAAAGGCTTATGGCAAAACTCTCTGCAATGGGTGTGAAGGATGATCTTTTTAATTGGTTGAAATCCTTCATTCTCAGTCGAAGAGAGATAGTCACGGTTCTAGGACAGCATTCCTCACCATATGAGATGTCATCTGGTGTACCACAGGGATCTGTTCTTGGCCCCCTTTTGTTTGTGGCATATATTAATGATATAGATGCCAACTTAAAGAATGCCACAGTACTGAAATATGCAGATGACATCAAGCTGTACCTTGAGATAAAAAGGGCAGATCCTGAACACTATAGACATTGCTTGCAGTCTGACCTGGACACAATGCAACAATGGATCACAGACTGGCAACTCAAGCTAGCTGTGGACAAGTGCACCACCATGCATTTTGGGAGTAAAAACCCAGCGTCCACATACTCCCTCCACAACACTAATATCAAGAAGTCTTCTTGTGAACGTGACCTGGGCATTATGGTCAGCAACGATTTGCGTTGGACGAAGCACGTCTCTAAAATTGTCAAGAAGGCCGAGGGTGTCTTAGCATCACTCAGCAAGACCTTTGTCAGCTGCTCTCCAGCTATCTATTTAAAGCTGTACATGGCTATGGTGCGGCCAGTCTGGAACCCCTATCTTGCTCAGAACATTGACCGCCTAGAAACTGTTCAGAGACGTGCAGCCAAGCGAATACCCTCCATCAGGCATCTACCATACTCTGAACGCCTTGCTTCCCTGGGCATGGATACATTGAAGCTCCGACGTCTGGCAACTGACTCGGTAAACATCCACAAAATTATTAACCATCTTGCCAATAACAACCCTGAGTACCTTTTTGATTTCCATGTGTCTAACACACGTGGGCATGCTCACAAAGTCAGAAAACAGCACAGTTCCCATGACTTTTGGAAACGTTTTTTCATGTTCAGAGTTGCTGAAGCATGGAACACTACATCCTTTAAAACCTCCATGCTTCCTGAGATTCTCCAACATTACACCTAATATTCCCCCTCCATACACATACACACATGTATATCATGACTCATACACTATTCACTTCCCTGACATTTGTATGTTGTTCTATGTACTATACATGCACTTTTGACGAGTTGTGGTGCGCCTGAGGACTTTACACAATAATTTCATTATTGTTATTATTGTTATAGGTCTCCATATGTTGCTGAAATATGTTTAGATGAAAACTCACTGTAAACTATTTCAGAAATTCTCTCTGCTCACTTATGTCCTGAGAGAATTGTTGGGGTAGAGTCCTCAAACGTTTCTTCCAGCAGGTCTTGACAGAAGCAACTGTTTCCAACTAATCTGGTTGGATCACCAAGTGAGACCAGCCAAGCTCATGAATGCTATCCAACCATCTTGTTAGTATAACTAATTAATATATAAAAATATTCAAAGTCAATTTTAATTACTTCTTAGTCTTATCAAACAAACTTTTCAAATACCTTTTAGTTAGAGATATGAAGGATGTATGATAGGACCGGGGTCCCTATTGTTAATACGCCTGAGAAACCTCCTATGAGATGCAAATTTGTAGGTGGTGGGGAGCTAGAGTCACATTATTCATAAGGCTTGCTATGCTGAAGCCTAGCGCCTTTAGGAGTCTGTCAATCATTATGGCTGTTATGTGAAAGATTTAAGTGTTAGACGGAGCCTGAAATATGTGAAAGCCTAGGGACCTAGCCATTAGTTACTACAGCCCTAAGGCCAATTAAAATTACAAGGTACAAATTAAAAATCAAAATACAAAGAAATACTATCGGGTCTCAAATAACCCACACCCATTAATTTGTCGCTCTTATTAAATTTTGCTAATCTATCTCTGGCGAAATTATTTTCTCTCCTAAGTATCTTAAGATATGTAAAGACATGGTAAGGAGGTGTTGAAATATTGTTCCCCTCACCTACTTCAGCTATAATTCACAATATATCAGTCAAGTGGAGAGAAAGGTAGTGTTATTCCCTTCAGTCTTTCAAGAAGGTCTGTAGTAAAGATAACAAACAAAGAAAAGAAAATATTTTATAATCATATAAGAAGCTAAACTGTTGTCTAAAGATTTGGGTCTGAACAATGAATTTGGGTAACTCTAATTTCTATGAAGGAAAATAAGTTATTGTCTTTGTCACCCCTTTCTTTTTGCCACCATAAAGTGGCAGTATTGGTGCTATGATAAAATATACCCAGCTCACACTGTAAGGTGTTGGTGCAATAATAACATGCATCCAACCTACTTAAAGTGGAAGTATTGGTGCCATGAGAAAATGCACCCAGCCCACACTGTAAGGTAAGGGTTTTTACTCCCAAAATGCATGGTGGTACACTTGTCCACAGCTAGCTTGAGTTGCCAGTCTGTGCTGGTGCAACAATAAAATGCATCCAGCTTACTTAGTAAAGTGGAAATATTGATGCCATGATATAATACACCCAGCCCAGCCCAAATTGACTAATGCCTTGTGAGTGAGTAAAATATGATGGAAATTACTGAAGTCTATCGTGCGCGCATGTGTGTTTATAACCTGCAACTTAGTGGTTCAACAAAAAGATAAAATGAGTATCAGACTTGAAAAAATAAGCACTTGGGTATATATGACTGTCTAAATCTCTTTAACCCTTTCATGACCACATTTCTAATGAAATACACTCTTTTTTTTAGTTAATTAATGAAGAATTTTGAGAGATTTACTATCATTATTAATTATTTCATTAAGGGCGGTGGATTGGCTGTATCGGTAGAGTGTCAGACACCTTGCTTTGTAGTATAGAGTTATGGCCCTTTACGTTCTGAGTTCAAATCCCGCCGAGGTTAACTTTGCCTTTTATCCTTATGGGGTCGATAAAATAAAGCACCAGTAATGCACTGGGTAATTGCTGGCCTTGTGCCAAAAGTAGAAACAATTATTAATTATTTCATTTGTAAGATAGTAACTTAATATAGGGTTCCTATATAGAATTATGTTGAAAGATTTTAATTTAAATTGAAAAAAATATTTAATGGTTGGTCATATTTGATAGAACCAGAGCTGGTTTTGGCCGGGTTGGTAACTAAAGAGTTAAGGTGGTGCCTCAGTATGGCTGCAGTTTAATGACAGAAACCAAGGGGCAAAAAAAAAAAAAAGTTCTGCTAAATTATTTCTCTAGAATTTGGATAAATGTTCTCTTGAAAGTGGACCACCACAAATATCTTTTGCAATCATCAATTTTTATGATGTCATGGTTCAATGAATAGAGATTTATAAGATAAATATCAGTCTTGAAAAAAATAAATTACACTTCAACTATTTTGATTGGGTGGTGGTGGTGGTGGTGCAGTGTAACTGCAGCTAACTTAAATGTTACAATTTTTTTTCAAATATAAACATTTTATTAAAAAACAAATGTTTATTTCTTTTTTCTACTAGTCATTAGACTGCAGCAATGCTAGGGCACCACCATGAATAGATTTAATGGATCATATTGATGTCAGTATTTATTTTTTCAAGTCTGGTTCTTATCTTATCAATCTGTTTTTTTTAACCATTAGGTTACAGAAGTATAAATAAATAATAAACATAAACACATTAATGGGCACACACAAACATGATACACACACACATACACATACACACACACTATGTGTGTGTGTGTGTGTGTGTGTGTGTGTGTGTGTGTGTGTGTGTGTGTGTGTATTGATGGCAGCTATGGAGTAGGTAGACCTAGGAAGACTTTGTGATAAAATCTGACATTGCACAATTGCACCTCCCAAAGCATTGGTTATTATGAAACTATAGAAGAAGACACTTGACTATAGTGCCACTCAATGGGAGTGAACCCAAAACCATGTAGATGAGAAGTGAACCCCTTAACCACACAGCTATGCCTGCACCTAAAATGTTAACATCATTTATCATCTTTATATGTTTCTACTTGTTTAATCATTTCCTCTTCAAAATGGGAGGAGGTGTCAGACACAGTTTGAGTAAATTCTTTCTCTTAAATTTGGGTAAATGTTCTCTTGAAATTGGACCATAAACAGTCTAAAATTTCCTTGGCCTCCTACTTCAACTAACAGCTACCATCACTCATCATGTTGTCACCTCCACCACCAGTACCCCACTGTACACTCCTCCCTCAAAATAGTTGAACTGTAACTGGAGCTAACTTACATGTAGCAATTAAAAAAAGAAAAATTCATATATTGATTAAAAACAAACAAACATTGAACTACAGACTTCTCTGAATATTTACACATGATTTTAATTATTTTCCAATAAATATGAAAATTCTTTGAATATTGTCATCTGTGGGGAAAAAAATCTGCCATCTTGTCTAGAATATAAAGTTACTTTCTTTCTAAAGGAATGTGAATACTAAAAGATAGAAGCAGACACCGACAAAGTTTGTACAATAATGAAAAATACTGAAATTTTCAAGTTGATATTTTTTTATTTTAAAAACCATCTCAATTTCTGTATTAAGTCTCTTGATACCAAAGCTCTTGAAAATGTCCCTAGTGCAAGACTGTTTGTTTTCAAATATTTATATTTATCTAAAAACCTTCCAATATAATTTTATGTAAGAACCTTCATTACGTTTCCAACATCAGTTTAACCCAGCCAGGATTCTCTCACCTCTCTCTGTTCAAATCAGTTGTAACCAACCACTCATACTGATGTTAAGGTATTGTTCTCAAAATAAATAATATCAAAATCTCATAGATTCGATATTATGTGAGATAATTATGAGAGGTAAAGCTTTTATCGTGAAAATATAATAGTAAATATAGAGTAATTGTTTCTACTTTAGGCACAAGGCCAGCAATTATCCCAGTGCATTACTGGTACTTTATTTTATCGACCCCGTAAGGATGAAAGGCAAAGTCAACCTCGGCAGGATTTGAACTCAGATCGTAAAGGGACGTAACTATGCTGGAAAGCATGGCGTCCGACCCTCTACCGATACTGCCAATCCACTATAGAGTAATGTGAATGCTAAAGGTTTAATGCTTTTGATACCAGCCTGGTTAAAACAAGCTCACCTTCTACTAAACAAAACCACCCATTTTATGGGACCCTATTTAAATTCAAATTTTCCAATATGATTTTATATAAAAACCATTTAAGTTACTCATCTTAGTAAATGAATAATTCTAATAAATTCATCCAATCTCTTCAACATTAAATTGGAATAGTGTATTTCATGAAAAATTATATTAGTATGACTGGTGTCAGCAGTTTGTGATTTGGTGTATGGTGGTGTTGTTGTTGTTGGTAAAGGTGGTGGTGTATGGTGGTGGTGGTGAGGAGATCGAGATACTACTAAAAACCATGAAAATATGAAGATAAAATACAGAGTAATTACATATCTAATTAATTTGATACTTTCATATATAATGAAATATACTAGTGATTAAAATGTTCAGGTTATCAGAAGGAGAGAGAAGACAGAAAGAAAGAGGAGGAATCATAGAGATAAAGAGAGAGGGGAAGGAGTAGACTTTTAATTACTGTATTTACTCCAGAAATTTGAAATTTGCCATTTAGATATTTAAAAAAAAAATCAAACTTTATAAAAATAAAAAAAATTAAGAGAGAGGCAGGTTTGAAAATTTAGAAAATGTGTGAAGTGGTGAAGCTGGTACACCAACTCCAGCAATTCTTGCATTTAATTCAGCCTTCTGTCTTCCATCACTTGTGAAAGCAG